>OX419582.1:186222-399521 GCA_948473455.1 Teleiodes luculella | reverse complement strand
TCGATAAATTGCCTACAAAACGATACTACATTTTATAGTGCTAAGATTAATGTATTTCTATATACAGCCATCAACGTTTTATGAAATTTTAAAAACAGGCACACTTTTTTCTTCCTTACTTCATTTATAGGAAAACGACAAGAGTGGTGATAAAATGGCCTAAAGAAGTCAACTACCTTATACATTAAGCTAAAAAATGACATTTATTTCATAGTCGTAAAGGCATTACTTCTAGAGTTACAGCTCACCGCGTCTGACTCAAGTACTCTTTTTTTTACCATCTTTCTGTTAACTTTGTTTCGCGTAGATTAGATTCAGATTTTCCAATTAGAAATAAAACAGTCCATGTATTAATCCAGGCCACAGTCTATTTACATGTAAAACTAGCTGTCTGCTCGCGGCTACGCTTGCGTTGTGTTTCGACATTTCCGTAGTAATTTTTAACTATCCCACTTTTTTCCGTGATTTTAAAGTATCCAACATGTTGACCGAGTATATAAGGTACCACCATGCAAAATTTCATTTCAATAGGTCTAACAGTTTCGGAGATAAGCCCGTAGAATGTACTGCGCCGTATGAGTTACTAAAGTTTTTAACTATCCCACGGGAACTTTTTAATTTTCTGGGATTAAAAGTATCTAAGATGTTGACCGGGGATATAAGGTACCACTATACAAAATTTCATTCAAATCGGCCGAATAGTTTCGGAGATTAGCCCATACAAACAGACAAACAGAGAAACAAAAATATAAAAAAAAATCTGGGTATGTACTATATCGCTTCTTACATCCCCTTGAATAGGTTTAAAGCTATTTTTTCTACGTACAGATTTTATAGATTTTTTTTGTTTCTCTTTGTACGGGCTAATCTCCGAAACTATTCGACCGATTTGAATGAAATTTTGTATAGTGGTTGGTACCTTATATCCCCGGTCAACATCTTAGATACTTTTAATTCCAGAAAATTACAATGTTCCCGTGGGATAGTTAAAAAACTTTAGTAACTCATACGGCGCAGTATATTCTACGGGCTTATCTCCGAAACTGTTAGACCGATTGAAATGAAATTTTGCATGGTGGTACCTTATATACTTGGTCAACATGTTGGATACTTTAAAATCACGGAAAAAAGTGGGATAGTTAAAAATTACTACGGAAATGTCGAAACACAACGCAAGCGTAGCCGCGGGTAGACAGCTAGTTTTACATGTAAATAGACTGTGGCCTGGATTAATACATGGACTGTTTTATTTCTAATTGGAAAATCTAAATCTAATCTACGCTAAACAAAGTTAACAGAAAGATGGTATTCTAAAAAGGTAAAAAAAGGAGTACTTGAGTCAGACGCGGTGAGCTGTAACTCTAGAAGTAATGCCTTTACGAATATGAAATAAATGCCATTTTTTAGCTTAATGTATAAGGTAGTTGACTTCTATAGTCCATTTTATCACCACTCTTGTCGTTTTCCTATAAATGAAGTAAGGAAGAAAAAAGTGTGCCTGTTTTTAAAATTTCATAAAACGTTGATGGCTGTATATAGAAATATATTAATCTTAGCACTATAAAATGTAGTATCGTTTTGTAGGTAATTTATCGACAACTATTTGGTTCTTCAAAAGTAAACTCATCAGTCCTACCGTTTTTGTAGAAAATGAAAAAAAACAAAATGAGGGAGGTAAAATGAGGGAAAAAGGGGGGGGGGAATCATTTCTCAGCGTGTTTCCATATCGACATTGAAGCACATATATAAAAGCTACATGTATGCTAAGTTTCATGCTTTCTGCCAGATGGGACCGTAATTCAGGTTAACAAGCCGTACTATATAGGAAATTAAAGAAAAAGCGAAATGGCATGTGGCATTCAAAATTGACGGATTGGAGGACACATACAAAATATATTCGTACACTCGTACGAATATATTTTATTATACAGGTCGCGCGGCAAATTAAGAGCCCTGACCAAAAAAAGTGGAGGGGATCGCGCAGGTGTACAGTTGCGCTCATAAATATGATTTATCGAGCAACCATATATAACCGAGGAACCATATTACAAAAAATGGGCACCCAATCGATGTTGAGGACTGTGCACAGCATTTCGCGGAGAAATTTAACCCTTGGTATACGAGGTGAAAATTTCTAACATGCCATACAAGGTGGGTTCAAAAACACCCTAGTAAAATGGTCTCTGTATTAAAACAGGGTTATTTTTTAATCAGTGCACAAATTTTCGGTAGGCATAGATTTAAGAAAATAAAAATACCCGTATATTTTTATTTTATCACGTTTCATACAAAAAAATATAAATATCGCCATTTTATGCATAAAATTTGTATCAAATTTTGTATGGGAAGAAATTTAATACGCGCCAATTTTCTTGATACTTCGTTTAAACACTCATTGGCTTAATTAATTGGACACGTATTCTGTCGTTTTTTGAAATTCGTTCCCTAAACAGGTTAAAAGTAGTATCATAATTTGTAAAAAAAATAAAAAAAAAAGGATAGTGGGCAAAAATGTATGGGCGGCACACCCACTTCCGCCACAGATTCGACTACTTTAGTTTGAAAGGTATCATGTTCATATTTCTTTGTGCCAATGCGCATCAAATTCTGCCCCGAGGTTCTCTATTTATTTGAAGTTAAAACAAGCACAACTACAAACATATTTTGTTTATTGTTACTTTACAACAAATAAAACAAACATTTTATAATTATTATTCGTCAAAGAGCGTCGATGGCCACTAGGCCTAGCCACTAGCTAGGGCCATCGCCGGTTCGATCCCCGCCACGTACCAATGTATTTTCGAATTTCGAATTTAAATGTACGTTTATTCGACGCTCTTACAGTGAAGGGAGACATCGTGATGAAACCTGTACACACCGCGAACGAATTCATTTTTTTATTATTATTATCTATAATAACTGAGTCTAAGAAAAGAGCCGGTCGGTGGATGTTTTCCTCGAGTCTTGCCAGCCTCAAAAACCATAATATAATGAACATGACATGGGCGCAGCAACCCAAAGTCCGGTTGCCTATTTTGCGCTAGGGGTAAGGCCTTATCGTGGGTGCATTCTAAATCAGACTCAGCGCTGTCAGCGACCAGAAACGCAAAAAAAAGGATAGCTGACAATGATGTCGGTGACGGTGTCGACGCGACGACGATGTGGGGGAGTGCGGGGGATTTTATGGTCGCCCAGCCTTTTCTCCATTATATATAATTAAGATTCACATTATTAATTATAAAAAAAAATGGTAACTGTAACGAGTAAAAATATTTTATTTATTAGGTATGTATATGTTAACGGAAATGTATGAAATCCGTCATTGTATACAATTCCTAGGAAATGTATACAATGCCTAAAATCGCCCGGAAATGTATGAAATAAATGATATCAGACACATTTCCTAGGAAATGTATACATTTCCTAAATAGCGATCGGAAATGTAATAATTCAAGATGTAAATGGATAAGCGGGGAAAGCGGAGCGAGGGGAGGCTATTGCAACAGAAGTATATAATAGTACTACTCGTACAGAAGGGAAATTTACCTCCCCGCACCAAAACAAGTTCCCCGCCCGATATCCCTCCACTCACTGTATCCCGTAGGTGCCGCCAAACTCCGCCGGATGGTGTTGCGTGGTATTTGATGAAGTATAAAGACTATTTTTCTTTGATTTTAATTCACATCTGGTGGTTGTCTGCTCTAAAAATTAGTACCACGTTGGTTCTTTTGAGTGTCCCACCTGTGGTACTGCGTCACCCGATCAGGCGAACGCTTACGTTAGTGCTGCTTAAATATTCAGTGCCTATATACCAGCCATAAATAAGAATAAATAATTAAACTTTAGAGTGTAATTACTAATAAACCCTATATTTATTTTATATTTAGGTATTTTACCTGGGTGTCTTACTTTTCATAGTTTAAAAAAAGGCTTTTGTATAGTTTTTGTGCTAGATACGCTGTAAAAAATAATATCTAGCAGATTAGTGTAATTATGAAAAAAATTCATAAAGATATATTTATTAGCCTTGAAAAAAAAACTAATTGTCAGTTTCACAAAGTGTTTCATTTATAATATTCACAGATAACTCTGATTCTTAGTTAAACAGGGAGCTTTGTTCATTTTATTCACAGAAATGATTAGTTTTATACATTTCCTAGTACAAGTTCGGAATTTTATATAATTCCTAGGAAATTTATACATTTCCTAGGATATGTGTGTAATACATAATCTTTGAAACATTATTTCATACATTTCCTAACGAGCTTCGGAATTGTATACATTTCCTAGGAATTGTATACAATTCCTGGATTTCATACATTTCCTGTAACATATTACATATAGTTTTATGTGATGATCTGTCGGAGTGTCCGGTGAAGCTTGATTAGTCGTAATCTATTCGACACAAGCATAGGTCAATTTAAAAAAAAAAACTGTCGGATATTTTACCACGGCGTTATAATAAAAAATGATTATTTTTAGAAGGTGTTTTCAGTTATAATTAGTAATGACTGGCGGAGCTGGGTGTATCTTTGAATCTATTATACTACCTCTGCACAAAAAAGGGTCCACAAGGACGTGTGACAATTACAGGACACTGGCGCTCATATCACATTGCAGCAAGATCCTTCTGCATATTATAAACAACCGCCTAAGACACTTCTTAGATTGGCAAATTCCACAGGAGCAGGCTGGTTTCGTTAAAGGTAGAGGCACACGAGAACAAATCCTTAACATCAGGCAAATCATCGAGAAGTCCTACAAATTTAACGCCTCGTTCATAATGTGCTTCATCGACTACAGTAAGGCTTTCGACTGCGTTGACTGGCATAGTCTGTGGAAAGTTCTTTCCGAATTAGGCGTACCGGATCACCTAACTGCCCTTATTCAGTCCTTATACCACAACAATCAAGGCATAGTCAGGATTGACCGCACCCTCTCTAAGGCATTTCTATTCAAAAAAGGGGTCAGACAAGGCTGTATACTATCTCCCATTTTATTTAACATCTATGGGGAATACATCATACGACGAGTGTATGAGGACTGGGAGGGCGGCGTTTCCATCGGTGGAACAAAAATAACAAATGTATGAGTGACGCAGCCGGGCAGGTGACGCAATCACACGCCTTAATGACGTCATTAACGCCGACGACACCACACTCTTCGCAGCCAACGAGGATGAAATGTACGCCTTGCTGGATAGGTTGCAAAAGATCAGCAGTGAAATGGGGCTTCTCATTAACAAGACCAAAATCAAAGTCATGGTAATTGATCGCGGCTGGTCCCTCACAATGACCAACAAGCTTAATCTGGATGTAGTGGAGGAATTCGTGTATCTGGGTTCCGTCATAACAAACAATGGGTCTTGTGAGAAGGATATCAGGAAATGGATTGGCATGGCGAAGAGTGCTATGTCTCAGCTTGACCGTGTCTGGACCGACAGAAACATCTCGAGGAAGACTAAGAAGCATCTTGTTACCACTCTAGTCTTCTCCATCTTTCTATATGGCGCAGAGACCTGGACCCTCAAGAAAGCTGACCGGCAACGTATTGACGCGTTTGAAATGTGGTGCTGGAGGAAGATGCTCGGAATTCATTGGAATGAGCATCGGACCAATGAATCTATACTAACCGAGCTCAAGATCCCAGTAAGACTCAGCACCACATGCTTACGGAGAAGCTTTGAGTTCTTTGGGCACATTGCCAGGAAGAGAGGTGACAACTTGGAAAAGCTGCTACTGACGGGAAAGGTGAGCGGAAGAAGGCCTAGAGGCAGAAGCCCAATGCGCTGGTCAGATCAAATCCGCTCTGCCCTGAACACCACAGTTTGTGATGCGATCCACGCGGCCGAAGATAGAGTGAGTTGGCGGAAAATAGTCCAGACGAGAATTATTCAGAGAGACCACGACCCTCAGCATTGAGGACAAACGACGCAAGGAGGAGGTGATCTAGTAACGATACTGACTGTGTACACAAAATTTGTGCACTGATTAAAAAGTAACCCTGTATAGGAAAACAAATATTAAATAATTATTGCATATTTTTTGTTTTAACATATTTGTGAGAGGTAGGTACTGAATAAAAATATTGGAATATATAAAATAGTTTAGTGAAAAAAGTTAACCAAAAATGACATATCCTCACTACAAAATTTTGACTTGAGGTATCTTCTAATATTAAAAATTAAAAAAATTTAACAAGTCTAGTTTTTTTTTAACATTGAACAATCATAGTTTTAACAAATATTATAACATAAAATATACAAAAAACCTTACTAAATATAGTAAAATTATCCTTTGCCTTCTTTTCCCGCACACACCCAAATCTCTTCTAGCGCCTTAAAAACCGCGCGAATCACTAAACTAACGGTACCTACTTACCGGTGTAGCAACGTTATAAATTCAGCTACTAGGAAAGACAACGTCCGCGCGCGCGAAATATACCTAATTTTAACCACCTGGGGTTTATGAGACCCAACCTCGTATGCGGAAGGTCAAATCGGTGTATGGGCCCACCGCCCCACGGCTTGACTTACAGCAAAAAGTAATGCAAACTACGTGCACATAGCAAGCCTTTCTCGTAAGGAAGTGCTACAAGCTCTAACACGGCTAAAGTCAAAAAGCTCGTACGGTCCAGATGGCATTCCGCCTTTCATTGTAAAAGACTGTGCATCAGTGTAGATTGAACCTCTGTTATATATTTATAACCTGTGTTTAAGACTATCTACCTACCCCAAGCAGTGGAAGCTTACACGGGTGACTCCTGTCCATAAGAGCGCATTGGGTTCCGATGTTTCAGAGTTTAGATCTATCGCTGTTTCATCAACATTATCGAAATTGTTCGAATCCGCATTATATTCAGCCCTTAGAGGATATTTTTTTCTATTTATACTCTAAGATTCAGCCATTGCGTGGCAAGTAAGCGCTACGGATTATCAACATGGCTTTCGAGCGGGACTAGGAGATCATACTAATCTGTTGTGCTTCACGCAATATGTTGCTAATGTGTCGGCGAACCAACATTGTGAACCTTACCGCTCCGTGAACCCCCGCCTACCCCGCCTCGTCCCGGCCCTCTAACGACAAACTCTGTAATAGACTAAGTTAGCTTATGTACTTTACTCGCAATCTTCCTACAAGAATTTACGCTCTTACAAGACATCACTAATGTCCAATTGGATTCTAATATGTCCGTAATTCTTATAAGAACGATATAATATTGTATATAGGAAAGCATATAACGCTATTACATAGACAAACAAAGCAAAACCGATAAGATTATCTCAAGTACATGGCTCTCATAAGATGAGCAAACAGCCTTCGCTAAATTTCGCCACCAGGTGGCGCCACAAGTGGGGGTAACCGAGCGTTACCTTTTAGAAGAGCCGTGCACTTTAAAGCCAATTTTTACCTTAAAATACAACCCGGGCGCGATAACTTGACACCTGGCTCAAATTACGTTTGTCTATAGAACTGCGGGCATAAAAGATTTTTTATAAAATGCAATCAATCAACTTGTAGAATTCCGAAGTATGACGAGGTTTGAAATTAAAACTTTTACCTGACTATTACTGATTTATAATTATTACCTACTTAATACTTAATAATTTTCGAGCCAGGTGTCAAGTTATTGCGCCCGGGTTGTACATGTTTAACATCGTTTTGCTTTGTTATTTTCATTATATAATGCTGTCAGCTACATAAGAAAAATATCAAATGTATAATATTCGAAAAAATAATATTCGACATTTCGAAATATGCGACAGCAGCAAAACTCCTTCGATAATTACATGACGAACGGAATTTGCAACTCCTTCGATTTTGATTGTAAATAACAATTTGATTAAATTATATTATAATTACATTGGTTTTCTTATTTCCTTTAGTTATTAAGTTTTATTATTCAAATTTCATGTTGTTTACTTATAAGAAATGTTATACTTACAAGACCTTATAATTATAACCGCGATGTTTATCGCCATACACATTAATATTAAGATTGGTACATAAATAAATTATTTAATAAGCAAACAAAATTCACATTTGCGTATGATACACTTCTGAAACAGAATCTTTCTAAATACAGTTAGGATGTTAGAAATAAATAAGGCAATCAATTAAATTCTTCTTTTTAATGTAAAATAAAGAAATTAGCTAAACTGTATAAAGTAAATTCTTGTAAAATTTTGCCTTAATCTTGCTATATTTTATTAATTGATTAACTTGATGGTTTAAAAATATGTTTTCTGTATTATAAAAGTTGCATTCTTTCTGAAAAATATATGAAAAACATTGTAAATACATGAATAAATGAGATATTCAATGGGAAAGGCAGTGCGCATAGTACAAAATAACGCTAGCCCGCGCTCAAACGGGCAGCTCAGACGCGGCTCTCTCATACGTCATGCTCGATCCTTCAAGGTAAATCTTGCCACGGCAAAATGTATCTTCAAGCAGAGGCAATAAAGGACAAGATAGCCTGAAAAGAAGAGAGCCGCGGAAACTCAATAGTAGCTGCACCCTGCACCCTGAACCAGTCGCCTGCCTTGCCCTGAGGACCTTGGAATACAGTATTCTGGCGTTTATCTTCACGTCCCTTACCCTATCCCGGTAAAAGTGAATAGAGCACGTGTGAAGTGCTGTGACGGTAACGAGGTACTGTATTTATGGTAAGGGCTAGTCGCCCGGTCTACGTGCTGTATACCTATATATCTTGTGTGTCTGTTCATAGGAATTGTGGAAGCAGCTGTATCCGGCCAGACAAGCTCGGATGGAGGCTTGACAAGCTGCATAATGCTTTAGACTCGCGTGCTGGAGGTAAAGTAGATGTAGTCTAATTTGAATTCAAAAAGTTTTCGTCGTAGTTAATAATGATATTCTTTTGGTAAAACTCGCAAATTCAGGATACTGGCCATAACAGACACTTAAAATATTATGTTACTTTGTCAGGTGTTAGTCAAGGAAGTAATTTAGGTCCATTAGAATTTATTTTAATGATTAATGACTTACCTACCTGACGTGTTAGAATATGCCCAGTTTCTTCTGTTTGCGGACGATGTAAAGGTATTCTTAGAAATAAGAGACAAGGTGGATTGTGAACACTTACAGCAGGATATCAATAAAATTGTTTAATGGAGCAAAGATAATAAGTTAGATTTTAATATTGGCAAATGTAGCTTAATGTCATACGAGTATAAGAGCTTACAAGCCCTGTAAGTTTCATTAACAAATTTCTGGGGGAAACTTAGAGAGTCACTTCAGTGCGAGATTTGGGTGTAATGTTTAACATTTGGTCTTCACATACAATACTTATGTAAATTTTATGGCTTATAGAAAATTGGGATTTGTTTTCATCATCATCATCATTAACAGCCTGCGGCATTCCAGTGCTGGACATAGGCCTCTCCCAAGGCGTGCTATTTGGCCCGATTTTCGGCCTCACGCATCCACCTGCTGCCAACCACATTTCGCAGATCGTCACTCTATCTAGCCGGGGGGCGTCCTACACTTCGTTTACCTAGACATAGTCTTCACTGCAGGATCCGCTCACTCCAGCGATTATCGGTTCTGCGACAAATGTGACCAGCCCACTGCCACTTCAACCTGCTTATTCGAGTGGCTATGTCGGTTACATTGGTTCTCCGACAGATTTCCTCGTTTCTGATTTTATCCATCAGAGAGACTTTGAGCATAGTCCTCTATATATGAGCAATTTAAAGTTGCTCAGCGAGCTCCATAGCTCCATAGCTCGCTGAGCAACTTTAAATTTGTGGACTAGTCCCACAGTCAGTGTCTACGTTCCGGCACCGTAAGTCATGGGTAGGACGCACTGATCAAAGACTTTCGTCTTTAGGCTCTGCGGTATGGGCAACGAGAAAACGTGGCGTAGCCTCCGAAAAGCTGCCCAGCCTAATTGGATCCTCCTGTCGGCTTCCTTTTTGAAGTTTTTTCTACCCAACTGGATACTTTGTCCCGTTTTGGACGGATGGTTCCACCGCTAGGTTCCACTAGTGGGTCCACCAAGGTAGACATAATGATCGACAGCTTCAAGAGGTATTCCATGGACGATAATCGATCCAGGTATGATATGCGCGTTGAACACGACTTTCGTCCTGTCCAAGTTCATACAAAGACCAACAGTCAGGATGATCTGGAGTTCCTGCAGCGACTTAGCCAATATAACTATGTCGTCGGCAAATCGAACGTGTGAGATATATTTGCCATTTACATTAATGCCTCGTCCTGTCCAGTCAAGGGTCTTAAAAACGTCCTCCAGCGCGTTAGTGAACAGCCTTGGCGATATTACATCCCCCTGTCTCACACCTCTTTGAAGCTGGATTGAACTTGTCTCACACCTCTACGAAATTAAACACAATGGTTGGTTATATTCTCCGAATTTCTGTATAACATGCCTCACTGTTTAGATGTGATCCACGTTACTAAATCCTCCTCGAAACCCGGCTTACTCCAGTGGCTGGAACTCATCAAGTCTTCGAGCGAGGCGTTTCGTTATGACCCTCGAGAACAACTTATAGACGTGACTCAGAAGCGAAATTGGTCTGTAATTCTTGAGGAGGGTCTTATCGTACCCTTTTCGAAGAACAGAATCACAATACTCTTGTGCTACGCTGGGGTCCTCCCGGAATGTATCGCTAAGTTGAAAATATGCTGAAGTTCCCTCAGTACAGACAGGCTGTCCACTTGCCTTCAAGAGTTCCGTCGTAATTCCATCCTCTCCCGGGGTTTTCCCATTCTTAAATTGCCTCAAGGCCAATTCGATCTCCTCCAGACTAATATCTGGCAGCTCATCGGTGTAATGGCGAGTCGACGGCGCTCTGGGGTCGTTTTGTGTGGGCATAGGTTGCGTGGCGTACAGTTTTCCGTAAAAATATTCGGTCTCAGTGAGAACTTTGGTCTTCGACGAGACAATTTTACCGTCAGTTGTTATTAATTTCGTCAGATGGCTCCTACCAAGCTGTTGCGAAAACACTTTAGAGCCTTTGTTGCGCTCCGCACCTTTCTTCCCGTAAAACTTTTGCGCCACATCCCTTATGGTAGTGATCACGCCGCCGAGGTCCTCGTCAACGTCCAAAGTGGGTTTCAGAGCATCGAAACTATTTTTGAGTTCCAACTGGAAACGTTCAGAGCCGGCCGCGGACTGGAACGGTGTTGGTCGAAGCGTAGACTTCATCAGACGGCTTCTCACTAAGTTGAAGTCGATATTCAGAGTGCCTCGTACAAGTCGGTGATCACTGCCGGTGTTGAACCTGTTGATCACAGAGACATCTCTGAATATGTACCTTTTGTAGTGCACTTCCTTTGTAGTGCGGGAGCCGGGGGCCTAAGTACCTACCTCATCGAGTACCCCAATAGGCTATCTCTAGATCGTTGACCGACACTTAAACACTGAAAAAAAAAAAGTCTGCCAGAGCCGATCCTGCCGGGTCATCGAAATTTTTGACGTATTTTTTTCATGGAACCTACCTCATAAAGTACCCGAATGAAAGTGGTGGCATCAGTCAACCATTGATTAATTATGTATAAAAAAATTAGTCTGCCATTGCGCAGCCTGCCGGAAGTATTTGGCAGACGCCCTGAAATGTGCCCATCTGACACCCTTCACCTACCTCATCGAGTACCCCAATAGGCTATCTCTAGATCGTTAACCGACACTTAAACACTAAAAAAAAATGGTCTGCCAGAGCCGATCCTGCCGGGTCATCAAACTTAGGCCCCCAGCTCCCGCACTATTGGGTCTTCTTTTTGAAGAACGAGTTCATCAGATACAGCCCCTCACGCAACAGGAAGTTGACCAGCATTTGTCCCCTCTCGTTCCTAGTTCCATATGCGTGAGGCTCCATGCTCGTTTCAATGCCCGTGTGTTTAACCACCTTGGCATTGAAGTCACCCATGACTATATTGAAGTGAGCCCTGTTGGTGTTATATACAATAGCAATGTCATCGTAGATCGCCTCAACCTCGTGTGTCGATGTCGGTGCATATACTTGTACGACCTTTAGAGTGTACTTCTCGGTCAATCTAAGGACAAGATAAGCCACCCGGCTCGACACACTGGACACCTCCTCAACGCTGTTCACGAGTGCCTTATTGACGAGGAATCCCACACCGCCTTGGGAGAGAACATCGCCCTCTCGATAGTAGAACTGGGAGAGGTGTGGCAACACTGTAACGTATAATACGCTCGTCGTGTACTTTAAATTATTAAAAATAGTAAAAGTATATTTTTAAAAGATATTAATATTTCGGCGTATTCCCTATGAGCTACTATAGCTGTGATACTATTATTTTTAAAAACTATTGGATTCTTGTGAAATTATAGTGCATTGTATGCCGGCGGCTCTATACATCAAGTGTGTGCAGCATACGTTTGCAACTTTGTGATTTTGTATAAATTAATTATAATAATTGGTCCAGCGGAGCATAAATCAAACAAGTGTTAAGTGATTCTTCCTGAAATAGTGTCTTAATTTTGTAAATAATAACAGTAAAAGGTTACCAAGTTCAATTATCAACAGAGGAACAGCTGATTTATATCTACCCACAATTATAAAGTGCATGTTAAAACAGCTGTTTAAGTTGTTGTCCTTGGCATCTGGAATCACTTCTTAATTGCCCTCTGCTTTACCCTGTGGCGGCACAATCTTTCTCTGTAATTAGAAGAGAAAAAGGAGTTCGTTATGTCCTCACCAATAAAGTGTGAGGGTTGTATGAATTCGGTGCAGGATGATGACTACCTCTTGTGTTGCTTATGCAAAAAATATTATGATTTATTATGTGCAAATGCTACAGAAAGCTATCATAGTTTAACACAGGGGCAGAGACGTTCATGGAAATGCGTAAAATGTATAAGCAGCATGCCTAAAGCCAACAATACGCACACCCCCATACATGGTGGTGACCACTACGTTAATAAGCGCCGGGGTGCGTCCTGCAATGAGGAAGACGTCGCGGAGCAGAGTGCTGACACTTCCTATGAGCTGGATGTGGAGTGCACTACAAACAAATCTATAAGGCCTACAGTACCTACAGGCATGACTGAGATGCAGTCCTTATGTTTCGATTTGCAACAGTTTATAAAGCGTGAGCTGCAGCCGGTTAAGGATCAATTAAATAATCTTAATTCTGCAATAGCTGGCATTGGTCTGAGATTGGACGGCTGCGATAAGCGTATAGATGACCTGTGTGCGCGTGTGGACGTCATGGAACGCCGAGTGGATGAAGCAAGCGATCAGCAGCATATGAAAGGTTCTATTGTTGACACTGTGGCTGAACTAAGGCAGGAACTAAATGAGCGGGACCAGGAGCTCTTGTTAAATGATGTACAAATATCTGGCGTACCTGAGCTGAAAGGTGAAGGCGTCTTGCATATTGTCCAGATCCTTAGTAAGAAGATCGGTGTCACGCTGGCTGAGCAGGACGTGGTAAGCGCGAACCGCGTGGGTGCCGTGGTGGAGTCGGTAGAGGGCGGGCCCGTGCGTCGTCCACGTCTGATCGTAGTGCGGCTGGCGCGGCGCGTCGTTAGGGACCAGCTCCTGAAGGCGGCGAGAGAGCGGCCGCGAGTCACCACAGAGGGTACAGGATTGCCTGCTCCCCATGTTCGCTTCTACTTCAATGAGAGGCTGACGCGTGCGAATCGTCTTTTGTTCCAGAGAGCACGTGAGATGATGTCTATCCACAAATGGAAGTACGTCTGGACTAGGGATGGTAAAATCTATGCACGCCAACACCAAAGCCCCGATTCCCCACGTCACAGGATTCGCTTGGAAACTGATCTTTCTCGGGTTTTTGTACGTTGAACTGTTGGCTCGCCTGTAATGAGAACAAAAAGGATATTATTTACAAGTCTTTCAAACAAAATATTTTTTTATTCAATTTATTTTTCAATCTTAAATCTTGTTTGACAAGTGTGTCCGCTTCAATTGTATTCAATTATCTACTGAGTATAAAATTTGTGTACTATACTGCTTCTATATTGTATTATGTTCTTTACTTGATTCCATATTCACTTGTAATTTGTGTACAACAATTAAAAGTTAGTGTAATTTTAATAAGCATTGTGTCCCCCCTTAGAGCAACGCCGGCCTTCCGTACCGGAAGGGAGTACGCATAGCGATTTTGGGGGGAAATGTGCACACAAGTGCAGTTCCGCATCCTTACATACAAAACAAATCACTGTAAAGACGATACTACAGTAACAATTTAGTGTACGGATGAGTCATGTCATAACTCACACATTGTCTTGTTTTACCATAGCAACCATAGAATTACGTTGCCATAACACGTATCAAGCGACTTCTCGCCGAAAGTCGGATTTATCGCGCGACCGATTTGTTTTTTGTACTGGCGGGCGGATTAGATGTTGCTGAACAAATTCGTCAACAAATAAGAATTAAATTTGGGAATTTCGTATTTAACTGTATTAATAGCTATAATACGATATGAATTTACTTATAAATGTGAAATTAACACTATCTTTTTGTAAACTTGATGTACCAGACCTCTTTTTACAGCAAAAAACCGAGTAATTAGGCATTTTTGATTCTACGGCTGTTCACTTGCGTGACTAGACTCGGTCTACGAAGAGATCCGACCGCAACTGGTTTTTATAAACGCACATGCCCATTGGGCATATACAATTGACAGAGGGGTAATGTGTCGTATGGCTACTCCCTTCCGGTACGGAAGGCCCGCGTTGCTCTAAGTGTCCCCCAATAGCAAAATTATTGATTCGATATTGTTGGTAGTATTCTTGTCGCATTGTTTTGTTTATGACTTAATTTTAATGTTGATAATTATTGTGTGGCGTTGTGACACAGTGCTAATCTCCAGCCATTTTTTTATTTTGAGTCAACACATGTGCCTAGCTAAAACAACTGAACACTTCTTTATATGTTATTTACATGAACACATAAATAATATAATATTATACATATATTTGTACTTACATTTCTTACTGTATGCATCAATTCATTCAATATTCGTAGTTAACACTCATGTCATTATTACGTCACTTCGACATTCACGTGGTTTTATTACTTTTTTAATCACTTTTTACCACACTAATGATGCCACTTAAAGACAAACTTTTACGTCTATCTCTGTATAATGCAGGATCCTTAAACACTGGTCACGACGATTTTTCACAAGCAGTGTCAAGTTCACAAGTGGATTTGGTAGCTATAAACGAATCGTGGATTCGCGAGGGCCAGGAGGAGCGCGCGCCCGTCATCCCCGGCTATCGGTTGCGTAATACGCCGCGTCCAGTTTGCATGCGCGGGGGCCGAGGGGGTGGGGTAGCGTTCTATGTGCGACGCGGCCTCCGTGCACGGGTTATCAAACATCCTGCTGCAGCTATAGAACAGATGTGGATGTCGGTAACAAGTAATGGCCAACGTCTTATTATTGGAACGGCTTATCGACCGGAGTGGATTAATGTTGATGTTTTCTTGGATGCTCTTACTGAATCGATAACATCATTCTCAAACTATGATTATGTGGTACTTTTAGGAGATTTTAACGTTGATTTGTTAAAAAAAAATTGTGCACGAACATGTAAAGTAAATCACTTTTTGCAAAGCATGAATCTATCACAGGTGGTCAATTCGCCCACACATTATTCCATTGGGACAGAGACCTTGATAGATCTTGTATGTACAAATGCTCCGGTACGCGACCTGGAGGTCTCAAATATTACTGCATCTATCGGTCATTGTATGGTTACTGTTACACTCAATGTAAAAAAAAGTAAGATACCACCTAGGTCGATTACTTATAGGCCTATTAAGGATATAAATTTAGATCATTTTAATAGGGACCTTAATTCTTTGGCATGGGAATCTATTAATGCACTTGCATCGGTTGAGAGTATGGTAGCTGAATTTAATTCTTTATTACTGTCATTATACGATAAGCATGCACCAGTTAGGACCATTAGAATCCGTGATAATCATAATCTTCCATGGATAACTGACACTATCAAAATAATGATTGATCTACGAAATAAAGCTCACAAAAAATTTCAAGCTTCTGGTTCCGATTCTGATAAACAAGAATATAAGGAACTAAAAAAAATGGTCGTTAATAGTATATTTAATGAAAAACAAGCGTATTTTAATTTTCACGTTAATACTAAGTACAAAGATTCTAAAACGTTCTGGAAAAATTTAAAAAGCAAAATTATGCCTGACCAAGGGAAACACGATACCTTGCCTGATTGTTTTAATAACCCAAATTTAATAAATGAACACTTTCTTAACGTACCCGGTCCTACCACTGTTCCTCTCTCTACAATGACATATTTCGAGTTCAATCGCTTTGGTAAGGAGCAGTTCCAGCTACGTACCGTTCATGAAAATGAAATTGCTAAGCATTTGCTATCAATTAAAACAAATGCCTGCGGAATAGACGAGATAAGTAGGGACATGATTTTATTGACTTTACCTAGGACACTTTCTACTATTACTGCAATCATAAATAGGTCAATTGAAACGGGAACTGTGCCAACTATTTGGAAATCAGCTTTGGTTACGCCTTTGCCAAAAGTCAATAACCCAACCACTTTGAAAGATTTAAGACCCATCAGCATTTTGCCCTTTCTGTCAAAGATTCTTGAGAAGGTTGTCTGCTTGCAGCTTACTAAGTTTATGGAGTCCACTAATGTTTTATCTCAGTTTCAGTCTGGCTTTCGCAAAGGTATGGGCACCACTACGGCTCTGTTGGATGTAGTTGATAATTTGCTTGCTGAGCAGGATGTGGGTAAAGCTAGTGGTCTGGTGTTGTTGGATTTTTCGCGTGCCTTTGATTGTATCAACGTACCACTTCTACTGTCTAAGCTTGCGTACTATGGCGTCAGTCATGATTCCCTGATTTGGTTTGACAGCTACCTTAGCCATCGATCACAATCTGTGAGGTTGAGTAAAGAGAATGGAAGTATACGGGTTTCTGACTCTAAGTTAATTAATCGGGGAGTCCCTCAAGGTTCAATACTCGGTCCTTTACTTTTTATACTGTACAGTGCTGACATTGTAAAGGAAATCAAATCTTGTAGATATCATTTGTATGCAGATGACGTTCAACTGTACTTTTCCGCAAAACCAGATAAATTCGCGGAAGCACTCTCTATAATTGAAGATGATTTAAAACGGGTATCTGAGTGGTCCGAGAAAAATGCCTTAGTCCTTAATCCGGCTAAATCAAAATATATAGTCTTGGGTACCAAGCGCCAAGTTGATAAAGTCCTTTGTTTGAACCCTGTAATTAAAATTAATACACAAGTTATTGAGCGTGTCAACGAGGCCAAAAATTTGGGTATACTTCTTGATAGTCACCTGCGATTCGAAAATCATGTTCTTGGTTTGGTTAGAAACTGCTTTTATCGACTAAAAATATTGTACAAAATTAGAGATCTGCTGAGCGAGGAAGTGCGCGTTGCACTATGCGAGTCACTTGTTCTCTCACGCCTTAATTACGGTGATATCCTCTATGGGCCTCGTTTAAAATCATGTTCACAGCGTCTTTTACAGCGGGTACAAAATGCTTGCTGTCGTTTTTGCTTCAAAATTCCACCGCGATGCCACGTCACTCCTTACCTTAACAAGGCTGGCATGTTGAACATGGCTTCACGTCGTCATTTACATCTGGCAAGCCTTTTATTTGATGTGATAAAGTATAAATCACCGCCATACTTGTTCAATAGACTCAAAACTTCACAATTTCATGAGAGATACGGCACTAGAACGAATAGGCGCGTAATTTTGGATGGTTATCAGCACAAATCTGTCGCATTTACTGGAAGTTTTCGGTATCAAGCTACTAAGTGCTGGAACAATATACCACCACCCTTGAGGCAGTTACAAACAAAAATCACTTTCAAGCAAAATTTTAAAATATTTTTACTTAAAAACCAAGCGCAATAATATCTAGCAACGGCCTCTGCGTTGCCATTTCGTTTAGTGGATTTTGTTTGTTTCTTTTCGTCTCCTATTTTTTTCAATTTACCTACTCTTACTACCGCCTTTTTTTATTTTTATTTTATTATAGTAATATACGTGCAGTAACATTTATTTATTTACTACGCTTCTTGTGTTATTATTTATTTATTTTGTTAATATTATCTCATATTTACTTAACTACACAAATCTAGTATGTACACTAGCGGGCGTATGTCTTGGTTTTTTGTTTGTGTAAATTTGTGCTGTCACAGAAGGCTACAGCAGAATATCAGCGTTTTGCTAAGCACTAGCAAAACATAATGCTGAGCTGTGGCCTGTTTAGCACTGTTTGGCACACACACGTTTTGTTTTGTTCTGTTTTTTATTATTACTGTGTTATTTTCTGTCTGTAACTTGTTTGTCAATGTATTCTTTTGTTTTTCCGTTTTATGTATTGTGTGTGTCAATTTGCTAAATAAACCTTTTATCTATCTATCTATCTATCTATCTAGAACAGGTGGCCGGATTGCAGAGTCATGGTGTCCTCATCCTCTCTTCGGACTTCACTGAGTCCCACAATATGCCACCGTATACGTTCCAGTTCTACTTCGAGTTCATGGACGTATTTATCAAGCCGCAGGCCTCGTCCGTTGTACGTTGCCAAGTCCAGTGTTTGGTAGTTCCGTAACCCGGTGATTCTTCGCACCCCCTACCCCACCGTAACCATGTCTGCGACCGTAGCCAGGAATAGTGGGGCGGTCGGGAACTGGGGGCCGTTTAATTATGGCATTTAGTTTATGCTCTATCCGAAAATGGATTGACCGCCATTTATCGGTTGACTGCTTGCGCTGCTAGTAAATACCTACAGCGGGCGGTGGGGTCGTCACTTCCCGACGCCTTCACAGGATTTGTTTACGTCATACAAAAGATTTACAAAATATAACTGCAATAATCTTATATATAAAATTCTCGTGTCACAGTGTTCGATTCCATACTCCTCCGAAACGGCTAGACCGATTCTCATGAAATTTTGTGAGCGTATTCAGTAGGTCTGAGAATCGGCCAACATCTATTTTTCATCCCCAAAAAAAAAAAAAAAATTAACGCGGGCGTAGCCGTGGGCGGACAGCTAGTAGTTCTATACAATTCTTCAGTCAGAAGTCAATTATAAACTACAAGTATCATTTAGGATGCACACGAGGCTAATAACCAAACGTTAGAGAAGATACAGAATAAATTTCTACGATATTTATATCTGAAATGCGGTATATCCCTTCTTTCATTTTATTTACATTTTTATTATTTATTTACTTTTTTACAAATGACATGGCTAAATTGAAGTATGGGCGACTGCCTTAGCATTGTATAAACGTCGTACCTAGAAATATTTAATGCTAAATAGTTAAATATTAGTAGAGATCACGAAAAAACTTTAGAAAGAAGAAGAAGCACTTGAACGTTTCAACGGAACGGAACGGAACGGATAGAACGGAAAATCTTTCCTACCACAAAATAAACCCAGGTAGTCAACATAACCGCGACGCGTTGGGCGTCTTCACCTCGCCACAGTTCTGGCCGAAAGGGGTCGTGTTTCGTCTCTTCAGGGGGAACCTGCCGCGGGAGGACACGATACCCTGGGCTTGTGTATAAGTGTAAAGTGCTGTGTATTTAGTTTTATTGTTTTAGAATAGTATAAAATTTGTATGATAGTCTGTAAGGTATTTATGATATCAGTCCGGGGCACTGGTCCAACTGCTCAGTCTAATCAATTGGACCATGGGCCTTCAATAGGTCCTGTGGTCCAACTTTGAAAAAGTTGGACCACAGGACCTTTAGAGCTCCGCTGTCCAATTTATATAAATAACTAGCTTTTCGCCCCGCGGCTCCGCCCGCGTTATTTTTTTTCCCTTTTCTAAATTTCTCTCCGTATGAACCATCCTTGGACTTCAACGAACATTTTAAAAAACCTTAGACTTTGTTGAGTTATGCCCTTACCAACACATTTTGCGATTCATTTTTATATTATAGATAACTTGCCAACTTTATGGGCCGGGCCTCTGTTTACATATTTAACATCTAATGTAAATTAATAATTAATTTATTTGTTTATTTATTTATAACGTGATTAAGCAAAAGTACCTAACATGCGAAAATAATAATTATTGTACATGTTCTAAAAACAAGGCACATATATATAGAGTTTCCGGAGAGTACTTAATTTTTTACATACTCGTATTGACGATCATACTACGGATGTCCTTTTTACACTATTGTAAAAACGTGTGCAATCTTGTAGTATGAGATAAATAAAACTAAACTAAACTAAACTATATTATATACCTCGGATTGATTGCAGGTAGTTCAGTTCGTTTACTTGAAATACGATGACTGGGCCGATCTGTTGGACAGCTACCCGAAGATAAAGCGCGACATCTACACAAAAGCCAGCAAACTACGACGACAAGATGGCCTCCGGACAAACGAGTCTCTAGCCAGTTTCAAAACAGTCTGATTGTTTTATTTTTAATAAATAATTTTCTCTGGTGACAAAAATCGTCCAAGGAGGCCCCATCTGGAGGAGTGGATGTATACTTTGACTTATATTATAGTATCTATAATCAGAATTCTTATGGTAAATATAATAAATATTCCACCTATTTTTTTTTCTTTCAACTGTAAAATGGCGGAAAGATATGCTCCGAATTATCTACTTGTTTCTTTTTTTTTCAAATCAGAATCAGTGTGTTAGAGAGGTGAATTTTACTGAGATAGATGTAGGCGTAATAAAATTCTAGTCACACCACACATAACCCGTTTTTTTCGCTGACCCATACGTCAAACCCGTGAGCGTGGTGCTGCTTGGTGGGACTGGTCTGCTCTAGTCGATTGCCGGTTGTTATGCTTGTGATAGATTTATTGGTTATATTAGTTTTTCTACTTTGACTGGTTGCCTTCCTCTAATTGTTTATGTCGTTTGCACTCTTTGTTATTTTCATAAAATTGTATAAAATAATAATTTATAAGTTTGTAAAATATTTTGAAAAGATGCAACGCCTGTGGAGTTTCCGGCGAGTTCTTCTCCACAGAAGATAGCCAAATTGTGAACTCGCCTCGACGTCGAAAAGTGATTTGTAAAATCTTACTTCGAATAAAACATTTGAATTTTGAACTTTTTTGAAATTTCGTCTAAAGGCAAAAGTCAGAATTTTGATTGTCTTCTGACATTGCTTCTGCAAATCTTGTAGCAAGTTGCTAAGAGTGCCTTTCCTGGATTTTGTACATCGCTGAAACCGAAAATAGCTAATTTAATGTTATTTGTATAGCACTTTTTAATTACAAGGTATTTTTAAACGCTTTTATTGTGGTGTGGTGATTATTCGTTTCTTTTGCGACAACTTTGCACAAGACACGATCGAAGAGCAAGTATGCGAGTGCACTGGTGAAGCAGCTTTCAGCCAGCAGTTGGCGTTGTCGGCCTCGTAGCCTAGTTGGTAGTACGTCTGCCTACGAAGCACAAGGTCGCGGGTTCGAATCCCAACAGCCAAGTAACACAACATTAACTATAATAATAAAGAAATCGCAGTAATTAACCTTACACTTGGTACGACTTTGTCTAGATTTCATTACTTTTTAGAGATAAACAAGCAGCTCCATCGAGAGTTGGCTAGTTTTTTACAAAATGTTTTTGGTGAGATTTCACTTCTTTTTGTAGAAACGTGGGTATATTGATTTATTTTATTAGCTTTTCTTATTTCACATAGTTTTTTTCTTTTTAGAAGTTGTTTTTTTATTATTACAAATCTTTCAGTCAGCGCCATCTATGGACGTGTGCGGGTATCGGTTCTCTATTGTATTCCCTAAAATTTGTTATCCTACTTTTTATTTTCCTTTGCATTTTAGTCCTAAATATCGATTGTCCTAATGATCCTAGTCCTATTTTTTTAACTCCTACTGTTCATTGCCCTATTTTTTTTCATCCTAATGATGGTAAGTCCTAATGTCCATAGTTATAATCCTTTATATTCCTAAAATGTATAGTCCTAAATAAATAAATAAAAAAAACTTAGCAAAAACAGGTTAGCAAATTATACAAGACAACTTTTGGCGTTATTTTGGCCAGCCACAAAGATAAAACTGTATTGTAGGAAGAAATAATTGGTTTACTAAAATACATAAAAAGATAATTTAAAAAATATATAAAACCGCCTTCAAGGTCCTACTAACCTACACTAAAAAGTTACAAATAAAATATAAATCTAGCTGAAAGCATAGCAATTTAATATGGCTATTAATATTCCTTATTTACATAAATTGTAACATCATATAAACATGTGTAGATATTGTTATACACTTCACCTTGGAGTCGGTGCCAGTTGAGGCTAGCTATTTAATCGGAACCACATCTGATCTCAAAAGTTCAGATCGTTGAATATAAAAAATTTAAAGAACGCGGTCAGAGTACTAGGTACTGCGAGCCCACTATAGATGACTGCTAGCAGTAGAAGTCTTTTGGTCGAAATGATGGTGATTAGCTGGCACCGACTCCAAGATAAAGTGTATAACAATATCTACACATGTTTATATGATGTTACAATTTATGTAAATAAGGAATATTAATAGCCATATTAAATTGCTATGCTTTCAGCTAGATTTATATTTTATTTGTAACTTTTTAGTGTAGGTTAGTAGGACCTTGAAGGCGGTTTTATATATTTTTTAAATTATCTTTTTATTTTACCCTTTTTAGTAGAGATTAACCATGACAAGTTAGGTACTCACAAAACTTTAATTTGTTTTGTTTAGTACATAATTAAATGCAGATTTTTTCACTATGTTTCCTTTTCAGTCTTACGTTTGATTTTTAAATTCTAAATCATTGCTATACTTGATTGGACTTTAACCTAAGTTTTCCGAATAGCGAACAACTGACCAAACCACTACGACACCGACGACGCTCGCCCGTTTAGTCCACGGAAAAATTCTTAAGTTATCTTCACTTGGGGTTTTCAAATCTTTAATCTATGACTAGTTTACAGAATATATGAACCAAAACCGGATATTTCTTGTTATTTCAATTATAACAAAAGCAACGCAATGAGTGTGCTGTTGTTTATTGAAGAGTTTTCGTTTTAGTCATGAAGGAAGAAACAATTTTACGCGGCCGGAGTAGTAATAAAAACGTACTATGGGTGCCGGCTAAAAGATATACCTAATATATGTCGTCGTTGCGCTTTCCAATCCGGATATGTGGAATTTTTGGAAAACATTTTTTTTGCTCCATTCGCTTCAGAATTTTAAGGCGCATGTACCACAAAAACAGATTTGTGAAAATTCCGCTTAGATCCGGAGATACATTTTTGATATGTGGGTAAATTAGAAAAACTAAACTGACAAGTGCTCATTGAGCACATATCGTGATTTTTGCAAAGTTGAAATGCACATGTCAGATTTTCCGTTCACATATCAATTTGTAGTTTCAATATAAAATTACATATCAAGTTTTAGTCATACATTTAGTGTATTTTGATAAGGGTAAACCTTTGGTATAAACGGTTTTTCTACCAGACCTACCTATCTCTTTCTTTTTGGCGGCTTACGAATCCAAATGTTATTTATTCAAACCAAAACATAATAATAAATAAGTAATACCAAAACATAGAAATAAAAATTGGCAGGTCAACGGGCCTTGTTGCTGAGGTAGACATCTCTAGCAGGCAATTTTTAGGTAAATAGATGGCGAAATATTGTTGCGGTTTGGTGGCATCATTTTTTACATAATATAAGTAGTCTTCTTCTTCCGACCTTTTCCCATGTCTATTTGGGGTGGGCTATCCTACTCTTGTTTCTCCAGATGTGTCGTTTCTGAGTCGTTTGAGGGTCTTTATTTTCTTTGGCGAGGTCTGTACTATTGACATCCATGTGAGTCGGGGTCTATCACAACTTTTTGGTCCCGAGTCAAGTTGCAGCGCTTTTTTGGTCATGTGTTCGTCATGGCGGTACCATCGTGGGCGTGACACGTGTGACGGACGTGTGAGTTGGCCTGTTATTTCAACCTGACCAATCACAACGACTCCCCTAAATACCTCAGCGTTCTGTTGGATAGATCCTTGACCTTTAGAAGGAACTGCGAAGATTTAAAGCGAAAGGTGCACAGTCGTAAAAATTCACTACAGCAACTTGTGAGGAGTAACGCCGCCGCAAGTGATGCGGACGTCAGGACTGGCGGCGCTAGCATTTTCTGCCAGTGAATTTCCGTGCCACTCTACTCATGCCAAGCTTGAGGATACAGCCTTAAACGAAACTTGCTGTATTATTACTGGATGTTTAAAGCCGACCCCGTTTAAGTTCATATATCCCTTAGCTGGCATAGCACTTTCAGATGTTCGCAGAACAATAGTAAGCTTGCAAGAGAGGGCTAAAGTGGATGACATCATGTGGCACCCTCTACATGGGCAAGAGCCACCGCCACTTCTTCTTTTTGACCTCTTATCCCTCAGCAGGGACGTAGGGCTCTTAGAGTAGTCTTCCAAAGAGCTCTATCTTGCGCTGCACCTTCTAGATCTTTCCATCAGTAATCGATGGATGCAGCTTCTTTTTCCAACGAGCGGCGCCAAGTAGTTCTGGGTCGACCTTGTTTCCATCTTCCAGTGGCTTTCCAGATAAAACGCTCGTTTGGAAGGATCACAATCCAGCCTTCTAAAAATATGCCCAATCCAACGCCATTTTCGCTCTAGGATATCTTCACTGATCTTTTTGACTCGTTTTTCTCCACAGTTTTGCGTTAGAAATGGTTCGTAGGCAAAAAATGCCTAATATATACCGCAGGCATTTATTAATAAATACCTGCGTGAGGTCTTTCTTAACTCACCATGTTTCACAGCCATAAAGATGAACGGATTTAATATTATATAAAAAAATCTTCAACTTTGTGCGTCAGGTAATGACCGGTGAACTACATACTGGTTTTAGTTGTGAAGACCGAGAGCTTTCTAAAGTGCGTCGTCCCTCTCACAGCCGAACCCTTTTTAAGCGAGATGCAGTATGTGGCAAGCTCGTATACCGCTTCTAGACCCTTTTGTTCCACTCTCTGAGAGTCTTTCAGCCAGACGCAGCCTTCCGTGGTTAATGTGGAAGTCTTTAAATAGACTTCGGATCCAGGTTGGCCGGAGCAAGAAAACATGTTCAGGTGGGGGCTCTCCAGTGACCCGAACCTGGACTGGACTGTATGTGTGGATCGGTACAATCCATGACCCACTTGGTGACCTGTCTTAACTGCCCTGCCACCTGTTCTCAGCAGGACCTAATGAACGCCTAACACAATGCAGTTGAAGTGGCTATTTTCTAGGCCGCAAATATTAAAAAGGAAGGTTAGTTATCGACTCGCAAAGAAGAAGATTGTGTGTCTGCAGTATTCAGGGTAGAGTTTGAAGCTTGATCGTCTGTATGCTCGTGTACCAGGGAAGAGGCAGGGCATATGCTTCGTTTTCTCCCTGCTCTTCTAAGGCCTGCGTTTTCTAGAGACGATCTACTTTTCTAGTTTTGCCTACAATGTAAGCGAATTCATCAATTAAGAAGACGTCGTCTGTATATAGCATGCTTCAAGGTGCAGGTTGCTGGATTTCTGCCGTTAGGTAGTTATCACCATATTGAAGAGCAGGGGGCTCAACGCCGAACCGTAATGAACTCTGACATTCAGGGCAACGTACATTTTTGTGGAATCGTAATAGTAGATTATCTACTACCAGTTTTATGTACCATTCGGGGTTCTCTTTGGGAAACGGTCGAACGTGCCTCTTAGCCTTAGCACACATTCCCAAATTTTAAATGTGTGTGAGATCAGCTTTACAGCTATATAGGTAGTTGCCGCAGAATCTTATCGCCTTAATCGCCTTTGTTCTTGAAAAATGGTACCAAGAAGCTTCCTCGACGCGTCTGGAATGCTTTCATGAGCGATTTTGTAGAACAGTGCCTGTAGGAAGTACCTATATAGGAACTAGGAACGTCCCCGAGTTTTGCCCACATTTCGGCCTGTCGTCAGGGTCCGTGGCTTTATTGTTGGCCATTTATATTCAACAAATTAACACAGAATGTTCTAATATTCTAGTGCGCAATGCACATAGTGGAACCAAAAAGGAAGAACCCGTTAATTAACTAGAGTTGATATGTGCCCAGATAATACATAATTATTTTTGGAGACCCAAACTTAATCTTACATGTGCCTGAAAATTAGAAAAAAAATATATAGCGCAGGACACGCACCAGATACCACCAAAATATTCTAATAGCAAAGAGTAACGATTTTTTATACACCTTTTTGCATTTAAACGATAGCGTTTTTGCTAATAATGCGCCTGTAATACGTTTTTTTGCTCTCCTGAAAACTATGCAAAATGCACATATCTAACTTGGAAAGCGCAACGACGATGTATGGAAAAGCAAAAAGACAAAATACTAAATGCCCAAAGAAGTAAGCAATTCCCAATATTATTGCAAGTTGCAAGTTTATCACCATTGTATATGAGAAGTTCGATAAATAAGTCCAGTAGCCATGTGATAAAATGTACGAAAATAATCGATAAATATACGTTACGCTTCATACATACCACATCACATCACTATTTTCAAATTCAGTAACCATTAAGTTTCTTGTTTTTTACATGCCAAATAAAGACAAATAAATGTCGTACTTTATTGATATTTTGTTTTTAGTTGGGCATGTCATAACATGAATGTCTCTATCTTTTTCTAACGTACCGTATTCAAAGATGTGTGATAGAGACTGATAGAGTTAAAACAAACCCCGTCTCCCGCTTCCCCCTACCCTCCCACCCCTCTGAGCGGCCGCATTGGTTTCGATACAAAATATAGGCATGATTACTACTCCATCTGGGCGCGTAAAATTTTTTCTTCCTTCATGGTTTTAGTCTTCTACTCCGCCATCAGATATAATCCAAATTTATATGAAACCATTTTGAGTACAACTTCTATCTATAAAACAAAAAAATATTGAAATCGATTGATAAGAAGCCGAGATATTGCTAAAATAATTTACCGATCGGGTATAACGGCGTCGTCAATTGAGAAGTTATTTCCTCATATCTTCAAATTTAATCATCCGATCTTAGCGAAATTTTTATGGGACCACCCTGCAAATAAACCTGGTCGATTAAAAAAAGAATTTTGAAAATCGGTTCACAATTGGCGGAGATATCTTATAACAAACACAAAAAAAAAAAAAAAAAAAAAAAAAACATACGCGTTGAATTGAGAACCTCCTCCTTTTTTGAAGTCGGTTAAAAATTACAAAATAATATGTGTCAGTAAGTCGTGTCAGTCTCGCTCGCAGGTCTCGCTGTTAAAATTTTGGTTGGTTGCTCATAATGTCGAATAATAACTATTATCAAGTGTTCAAAACAAACCCTTTCAGAACGCAGTACACGCAATCGTGTCGTTACATTTGACATGCTCAAACTCCATAAGACACGAGCTCGTGTACGAAATTCTCAAGAAATTCTCAACTCTAAAATCGGCTTTTTACGGCTAAACCATGAAAAAATCGCTTGTACAGTGTATGGACGTTTGGTAGAGCGTTTATGAAACAATATAATGGCACAATCACTTCACTAGTGCCAGTACAAAAATTAAAAAAAAAAATCCGAAAGTGACAGTTTGTATGAGCGTTGTGGAAGTGTTTTGTTTATTTACAATTTACAATAAGAATTTACCACAAATGAGGTCTAAACTCGACTAATAAGTGTTATAAAGTGAATCAGTGATGTGCCAAAAGAATTTCTAATAAGAATTATGTGTTTTCCAATAAGAAAATTTCCTTCGGCATAATGGTAAGTTTTTTCCATTGTTCGATTTTCAGTAGGATAATAACGGATAAATACCGTAATTTACCTAAAAAGCAAACAAAAAACAAATAGTTCAATCAATTATCTGCAATATTCTCATATTTCATCAAGATAACCTATAATTTTGCAGAGTAATCTTGGTTCTTGCAAAACCTTGCAAAAAAAATTGCAAAAGAAAATAGGCGGCCATTAATCCTTGCAGAATTAGCTGTAGTAGCAGAAGTTAGGTCCTCGCAGAGCGAAAGGGAGGACTATTATAATAGGCTATTTGACTGGTTTTTAAAATATTTTTTTTATTATACAGTAGAGTTTGTGGATCCCAGTAATAGTTGTATTTTTTAATTCTGGTACATACATATTTCCTGAAAAATATCAAAATAAAAATTCAATATTTAAGTAGCGCGCCAAAACGCTACTTTGACAATATGGTGTCGCAATGGCATCGGTGACGTCACTAGCCAGTACTACAGTATAAAGAATATGACAAGTTGCTTATGTAGAAAACGATGTTTACCATGGACTTAGTAACATAGTTGTGTAACTATGGTAATTCGTCCAAGATGTTTACTGGCTAGTGACATAATATGTCCTATACCCGACCGATCAGGAGCGTTTTGAGTCACGTGACAAACGCCAAAAAAAAAATATTTTTATTTACGGATTTTTACATAAATTAATTATTATTTTCAACTTCCCATAGTAAATATCCATTTTTAAACTTACATTACATACTGATTACAGTAATTAACACTTTATTTTTCGCATTGTCAAATAGCCTATTATAGTTCAATGTGAACGGTAATATTAGGAAAATGATGTTCGGATAATCGACTTTAGGACTATAAACATTAGGAAATACAACAGGCTCCCGCGGGTATCACCTCCACTCCTCCATCATATTTTTAACCGACTTCAAAAAAGGAGGAGGTTCTCAATTCGACGCGTGTTTTCTTTTTTTTTGTGTGTTTGTTATAAGATATCTCCGCCAATTGTGAACCGATTTTCAAAATTCTTATTTTAATCGACCAGGTTTACTTGCAGGGTGGTCCCATAAAAATTTCGCTAAGATCGGATGATTAAATTTGAAGATATGAGGAAATAAGTCCTCAATTGATGATGCCGTTATACCCGATCGGTAAATTGTTTTGGTAATATCTCGGCTTCTTATCAATCGATTTCAATATTTATTTGTTTTATAGATAGGACTTGTACTCTTCATATATTCTGTAAACTAGTCATAGATTAAAGATTTGAAAACCCCAAGTAAGACAACAACTTAAGAATTTTTCCGTGGAGTAAACGGGCGAGCGTCGTCGTCCGTATCGTAGTGGTTTGGTCAGTTGTTCGCCATTCGGAAAAGTTAGGTTACAATCCAATCAAGCATAGCAATATTTTAGAATTTAAAATTCAAATTTAAACGTAAGACGTAAAGGAAACGTAGTGAGAAAATCTGCATATAACTATGTACTAAACAAAACAAATTAAAGTTTAGTGTGAGTAATTTGTCATGGTAAATCTTCACTAAAAAGGGTAAAATAAAAAGATAATTTAAAAAATATATAAAACCGCCTTCAAGGTTCTAACCTACACTAAAAAGTTTAAAATAAAATGTAAATCTAGTTGAAAGCATATAAATGTAATATAGCTACCTATTATATTCCTTATTTACATAAATTGTAACATCATTAAACATGTGTAGACATTGTTATACACTTCATCTTATATTTTTTAAATTATCTTTTTTTAGAATTAATCTTTTAGTGTAATTTGTTTATTTAATTTGTGTAATGTTTGAGTAGAATAAAGTTAATCGTTCGATCTTTCGACTATTTCTTCTTGTAAACTTGTAAGTATAAGTATAAAAGCCAGTCTAAAGGCCGATTTACACGTTCTTAGTCCTTAGTAGAGTTCTTTAGTACAACTTGAAAGGCAACCGTAGAATCGTAGGACCGTACTAAAGTGGTACTAAAGCAAGTGACGTTTACACGTTTCTACTATACTAAAGCACTTAGCTAAAGACTAAGAACGTGTAAATCGGCCTTAATGTTTTCCACAGTTTTCCTTTAATTTTATTTATATACGTATTAAAAGCAGAAGGGGAGGCATTCGCCCAGCAGTGGGACGCTATAGGCTGGATTAAATTAGAATTATATGTGTTCCACTATGCTGGATTTTTGCAATAACAGTCGATTTTTTTAAGTACCAATAGCAGAAGGGGGCGTTAGGTACCATATCTCTAATACAGCTGAAATTAGCCGAGGGTTCTTCATCAGATACTTCAGGCCTTCGATTTTTGACATCAAATGAAGCGGCCCACTAAGTTGAATATTTTTTGTAAAGGTGGTATGTCTCGATCATACTAATATTATAAAGAGGAAAGATTTGTATTTTTGTGTGTGTGTGTGTATGTTTGTAATGAATAAACTCAAAAACTACTGAACCGATTTCAAAAATTCTTTCACCATTAGATAGCTACGTTCACCCTGAGTAACATAGGGTACCTTTTACCGCGGGAAAATGCCTCATTCCCACGGGAAAAACTGTAAACGCGGGCGGAGCCGCGGCGGAAAGCTAGTCTTTAATAGTTTGGTTGGGCTCTTGTGTTTTCTAATCAGGGTCACCAAGTACTCCAGATCTTCGATTATCTTAGTTTTTATAGTTTTCCCTTTATGTAGCCATTAAACCCTAACTCTGTACCAAAATTTCAAGTCGCTGAGTTTATGGGAAGTACTAGTTCTATTTTGATGATCATGAGTGAGTGTCGAAATGCGAAACTTTGCTTTCGCTTAACTTCGGAACTAAATGACCTACAGACTTTAAATTTCGGATTTTTAGTACGTCATCATAGCTTAGTGGATGACAAAGGATTTCTGCGTTCTGGTCTTATCCAGAGGTTTTCAAATAGGAGCCTGAAAATGCGGCGAAATGGTTCCAGTAAAGATGGTACGGCAGTGTTGCTTCGCGCTCGACTTGGCGGGGGCACTCCCGTGCCCCCAGATATGTATGCCCTATATTGTTTATTGATTGTTATTTCCGTAACGGTTTTGTGGCGGGGACCAAATGAAATAATAAGTGACAAATAAACGAACTTAGAAAAAAAAAGAATAAGGAAGTTCGTATTGTAAAGTGACTGAGCGAGACGAGTCGAGCAACTGTCAAACGAGTATACACAGAGGCACAGTAGCTGTCTACTGTCAAATCATCAGCTCGCACTGTGTAATCTTTCCTTCAATTTGATGTTAGTGAACGCCATAATGTTCAGTTTCACAAACAAATGAGATGAATGTGTATTACAAATACACACAAACTCTCACTCTTTCACTCACACTATACACTCGCATCCTTATTATAACACACATGCATTCTTATTTTTTTTAAATATTGTTTTTAATTCTTTTCTTTTTTTGTCTTTATTTTTGTTATGCCTTCTGCACTTCTTTCGGCTGGTCACTGTTCCCCTAAGATACAGTTTTTACTAGTTTAGGAGAACAGGGGCTCTACTCTCAAGTGTCAAGCATGTTACCCAAAATTTGTTTTTCTCATTTGTTTCCATACTTGTTTGTTTTTGTGTAAATAAAGTTTTATTATTATTATTATTATTAGTTGCGAATCTGTCCACTTACTATACAATTCGCTCGAGTTGGAAGACCTACCTATCAGACGTCTCCTCTGTTTAACACCACGTTCATCATGGCCCACAAAAACAAACAATACCTACCATGGTACAACGTGAAGTAAAGCTTTTCCAGCGAACAAGTCTTCGATAATTATTATAATGATAGATTGCCCGACGCAGTGTCCTGCTCGAAGCAACTGTTTTTAACCGACTTCAAAAAAGGAGGAGGTTCTCAATTCGACGCGTATGTTTTTTTTTTCGTGTGTTTGTTATAAGATATCTCCGCCAATTGTGAACCGATTTTCAAAATTATTTTTTTATTCGACCAGGTTTACTTGCATGGTGGTCCCATAAAAATTTCGCTAAGATCGGATGATTAAATTTGAAGATATGAGGAATAACTGCTCAATTGACGATGCCGTTATACCCGATCGGTAAATTGTTTTGGCAATATCTCGGCTTCTTATCAATCGATTTCAATATTTTTTTGTTTTATAGATAGAACTTGTACTCAAAATGGTTTCATATGAATTTTGATTATATCTGATGGCGGAATAGAAGACAAAAACGAAAACTCTTCAAAAAACAACAGAACACTCATTGCGTTGCTTTTTTTACAATTGAAACAACAAGAAATATGCGGTTTTGGTTTATATATTCTGTAAACTAGTCATAGATTAAAGATTTGAAAACTCCAAGTGAAGACAACAACTTAAGAATTTTTCCGTGGACTAAACGGGCTAGCGTCGTCATCAGTTGTTCGCCATTCGACAAACTTAGGTTACAGTCCAATCAAGTACAGTACCTAATGTTTTAGAATTTAAAATTCAAACGTAAGACTGTAAAGGAAACGTAGTGAGAAAATCTGCTAATTATGTACTAAACAAAACAAATTAAAGTTTTGTGTAAGTAACTTGTCATGGTAAATTTTCACTGAAAAGGGTAAAATAAAAAGATAATTTAAAAAATATGTAAAGCCGCCTTCAAGGTCCTAACTTACACTAAAAAGTGAAAAATCAATACATAAGTTATTCTAATATAAATTTTCCGACGGAATTTCTTAACAGTATTGAAGTAAGTGGGCTTCCCAGACACGAGCTTAAATTAAAAATTGGTGCTATTGTCATGCTCATGAGAAATCTAAATACGGCCAAAGGGTTGATTAACGGAACTCGGTTTTAGTTAATAAAACTATATACCAATTCTTTAGATTGTCAGGTTCTGACGGGTGCAAGTTCAGACGAAAGAGTTATTCTTCCTAAAATAAAGCTTAGCCCTTCAGACTCCATCCTTCCATTCAAATTACAAAGATTTCAGTTTCCAGTTACTCTTGCATTTGCGATAAAAGGCAATAAACAAGAGTCAGGGGCAATCTTTGAAAAAAGTAGCTGTCTATCTTCCAAAACCAGTATTTTCTCACGGGCAGCTTTACGTGGCTTTAAGTAGAGCACAAGTTTTTGACGGTATAAAGATATTTATATAGAACAATCTAAAAAATCAAAGAATAATCAGACAATGCCAAGGTTTTACTACTTCAAATATATTATAGTCTATCACGAAATTTGTATAAGTTAATATTTTGAAGTTGGTTATATTTTGTAGGGTTTTTCTTACTTTTCAGTTTTTTCGGCGGTTTAATTTTTTATATTATTTCAATTGGTGTAAATTAGATCTAAGATACATAAATGGTTAGGTATATGTGAAAATTAGAATAGTTAATGTCAAAATTTTGTTATGAAATAATCCAAAAATGGACGAATTTGTGAAAGAAGCTGTTTTAATTTTATTTTTTCAACGCTAAGTAGGTACAGTCAAGGTTCTATCAGATAATGTGAGCGAGCGAGAAATCAACCAATATCTGACGGGGACTTTACCTACTTATTAAATGTTATCATTGTTTAGAGTCCGTTTCCTATTAAAAGGGTCGTGGTTTGTATGGGAACCTATTCCACGACTTTTTTCTTTTCTCACAGTCTCTATATCGTCGATTGTAGGAATATTTATATTACAAGTATAAATAAATATCCAGGGTGTAATTTAAGTCGTGTTTTATTAGTGTTATTCTGATTCGGTAATAATAATGATTAAAAGGTCAGAAAGTCATAGATTAACCGACTTCACAAAAGGAGGAGGTTCTCAATTCGACGCGTATGTTTTTTTTTTTTTTTTTTTTTGTGTGTTTGTTATAAGATATCTCCGCCAATTGTGAACCGATTTTCAAAATTATTTTTTTAATCGACCAGGTTTACTTGCAGGGTGGTCCCATAAAAATTTCGCTAAGATCGGGTGATTAAAGAAGATATGAGGAAATAACTCCTCAATTGACGATGCCGTTATACCCGATCGGTAAATTATTTTGGCAATATCTCGGCTTCTTATCAATCGATTTCAATATTTTTTGTTTTATAGATAGAAGTTGTACTCAAAATGGTTTCATATAAATTTGGATTATATCTCATGGCGGAGTAGAAGACTAAAACCATGAAGAAAGAAAAAAATTTACGCGCCCAGATGTAGTATCATGTCTATTTTGTATCGAAACCAATGCACCCGCTCAGAGGGGTGGGAGGGTAGGGGGAAGCGGGAGACGTTGTTTGTCTTTTAACTCTATCAGTCTCTATCACACATCTTTGAATACGGTACGTTAGAAAAAGATAGAGACATTCATGTTATGACATGCCCAACTAAAAACAAAATATCAATAAAGTATGACATTTATTTGTCTTTATTTGGCATATAAAAAACAAGAAACTTAATGGTAACTGAATTTGAAAATAGTGATGTGATGTGGTATGAAGCGTAACGTATATTTATCGATTATTTTCGTACATTTTATCACATGGCTACTGGACTTATTTATCGAACTTCTCATATACAATGGTGATCAACTTGCAACTTGCAATAATATTGGGAATTGCTTACTTCTTTGGGCATTTAGTATTTTGTCTTTTTGCTTTTCCATACATATATTAGGTATATCTTTTATTTCCTAGAGAGCAGCGAACTACCTAGATAGGCATGGGGAAAGACAAATAAAAATACAGTCAAAACCGTGCCAGTAATGTGGAGTTCTTTTTTTTTTCATAATTTGGTGGAAAACCTGAAAGCTTCTACTATTCGATACAAAAGTTAGAGTGTAACATAATAAAATCAAGTGTGTTATTTAGCATTTTTAACTTTAGTATTATTTATTGTGTATATTTGTATTGAATTGTTTATTTAATTAGTGATTATTTATAGCCGCTTAAATAAGCATCAACCAAACTCGTCTAGTGGGTGTCTTACTGTGAGAATGGACAACTAACAACAACCTGCCTGCCAACCGTAAAGATTTTTCCAAAAGCCTCCTGAAGGAACCTTAGTCCAGCAGCGGGACGGTTTCAGGCTGTTTGTTTTCATCACTGCTTGGCAATTGAGATGGGGTTCACAGTGGTTGTAGGTTACGCGCCGGGAACTATACATTCGTCTATTTTATTTAAATACTAGCGACCCGCCCCGGCTCCGCACGGGAAAATGGTTATTGTGGGTTATCTTTGAGCATATTATGCATGTATTATACATATAAACCTTCCTCTTGAATCACTCTATCTATTAAAAAAATCCGTTGATTAGCTGGCACCGACTCCAAGGTGAAGTGTATAACAATGTCTACACATGTTTATAATGATGTTACAATTTATGTAAATAAGGAATATTAATAGCCATATTAAATTGATATGCTTTCAGCTAGATTTATATTTTATTTGTAACTTTTTAGTGTAGGTTAGGACTTTGAAGGCGGTTTTATATATTTTTTAAATTATCTTTTTTTATTTCTGCCGTGAACATTTCTCAAAATGTTTGCACATAGCCCCGTCAGCAAATTTTAACTGATCCTATTTTGTTACCAACATTTATTATAATAAGTTGACTTTTGTATTCTCATATTTAGGATGATTGTAGACAATAGAGAACCTTAATGACTAAAAAATGCTAACTAAAGTCTAATTTCTCAAATGATTCTTGATATCAAAATAAGAACCAATGAAGGATTCTTAAGTTTTTTTTAAATTGTTATGCAAAACTTTTGACAAATGTTAATTTCTACGTTGTAATTGATTATAAAGCAATTAGGCTCAATTCTGGTGGGTTATATTTTATTATTATTAAGGCACCATTTCATTCAAATGTGTGTTTTGAGTACAGTATCGAAAAAATGTCTTAAAAATGGTTTATGTTTCCCTATGAATATTACATTACCATATTCTAGCGGCGGCGTTTTGACGCCGCTTCGGGTCTCTAGTTATATATATGTCACCGTAAAATTGTAAATACCGTTAGATTACAATTTAACTCGCGTGATTGTAAACTGTCGAAAGATTGTGAACTAAACGTACTGATGACAATTCAACGCATTAATTTTCGGTAGATTGTAATCTATCGAAGTGAAACCGTTAAATCACAATCTGTCGCGCGTTAAATTGTCAACTGTCCAAAGGCTGTTCCTGATTGGTCGGTATTACAGCAAGCCGTTCTATGTCCATACAGTTGGGAATAAAACACAGGCGTCAGTTGAATAAAATTAATGCACTTCAAGAATTGTGACATCACGTATTTATCTATTATTAAGTAGATAATCAGTAATTTTTACATCGTATTATGGTATATTTTTGGAGACTAACATTAACTCATTTATCATTTAAACTACTCTTCTTCGATTAATCATGGATTCATTTTACTTCCACAATAATTTCATAGAACTTATTATAAAGTAGTGAGTTATTTTCAACACGAAATCAATTGAAATTCACTTAAACACAGATTGTTTACATTAGATAATAAACGAAAAAACAAACAAATATGGCGGCGCAGAGCATATGACGATCAACCAATCAGCGCGCGAGATGCGTTCCATCCTATGCCATTTCACAATTTGACGGTTTAATTTCGATAGATTACAATCTACCGAAAAATTATCCGTTAAATCGTAATCAGTATGTTTGGTTCACAATTTTTCGATAGTTTACAATCTCGCGAGATAGATTGTAATCTAACGGTATTGATAATCTTACGGTGACATATATAACTCATTGTACTAAAAATGGTCTGTTAGTCACTTTACCATTCCAACGTCGATATAATAAAACAGTAGAACCCCGTTTGTCTATACATTGAAAGTAATTGACTAAAATGGAGTCAGGGCGATAGAAGAAGACCAACAGAACACAAATACATTTTTTTGTAATTTTTTGTCTGTCTGTCTGTCTGTCTGTCTGTTTGTTCGAGCACATCTTCGTAACCACTGGATGGATTTTCATGCGGTTTTCACTAATTGATTTGCCATATTCCAGGGCAGTGTATAGGCTCTGTTTCATCGAAATCAGTGAAGTAGAAAAAAGTTATCATCGATTTAAATATTTAAGAGGTTATATTTTTATTCCAATTCAAACCTACTTTTGATGGGATTTTTTATTCAACTCAGAGTTACTCGGGTTTACAATAAGGATACCCAAAATCACGCCACCCCACTTAGGGGGTAGGCAGGAAATTTAAATTGGGCTGTGTCTTAACCGATTTTGATCAAACATTTTTTATTCGACTGAATGTTATCTAAACAGAAACGTAGGAAATACAAGTAGGCATCTCTCCCCTCCTAGCCTTATCCCGTACCTCAAGGGGTTGGCTACCTAATGTAGGGGATTTGACGAGTATGCTGGTTTTTACACAAAGCGATTGCCATCTGACCTTCGCGGCCTCTGGGTTCCCGCATCCAATCCTAGATTAGGATCAGTAACGACCATCAAATAGTGACTGGGACCAACGGCTTAACGTGCCCTCCGAAGCACGGAATAATCTTTCTTTTCGGACAAACGGAAACGTGCAAACCAAAATTTTTGAAAACCCTCCCGAGGTCTTAAAAGCACTGCTAACGACATTTTTCGGAAAATATTTGTGCATATAATAGCGCCTTCCAAATGACGTCCTTTAGAGCCAACCAAATATTGGAAGGTGCTTTCATGCCCACTTTTAAAATTCAGGGTCAGGTGTACCACCGTATTGGTTCTCTGTTGCCAGAAAACGAGCCAAAGTTTTTAAAATCCCAATCGATTTAACAGCAATGAAACTCCAACATGTTTTTTAATAAGGAACTGCGATAAGGCAAAAGTAATACAATACCTATTGCTGTCTGATCGTTTGGGATGAATGTACAATGGCAAACAAAAAAGCCATTGAAGCTGTGGACAGAACGCTACGAGACATTCGGCGAGATGAAAGGCCAATGGGGAACGTCACACTGCACTTTTCTGGAGATTTTCGGCAATCGCTTCCTGTTATAAATCGAGGGACCAGCTGCTTCATTGAAGCGTTCTTACCTCTGGCCACTCACAGTCAATGAAACAAAAGATGCCGCTAACAGTCAATATGTGAGCACAGATCGGTGGTAATTCAAATGCCCAAGAATTTTCCAACGTCTTATTAAAACTTGGAGAGGGAACTCTCCCTGAAGAAGACGGTCGGGTTACGCTACCAGAAATACTTGGCAGAGTGGTTTCATCAGAAAATAAACTCATAAGGGGTGCGTAATAAATGCTATAATATCAAAAGATATAATTTTAGGTGATATAACGTTCAATTGGTATAATTTTCATACACTATAAAAATACTTGCTATAAATTTAATTTGTATAACGCTCAATTTCTATAACGTTCATTTGATATAATGTCAATTGTTATAACATTATTTTCCTATAACAATCATTTCCTATAATAAACTTACGAAACGGAAAAGAATACTGTACAAAAAAGAAACATTATTCATCGGATATGTGGATCATTAAAACTATGTAATATAAATAAATAGGGCGGGTGCGAGCGCAGGGAGCACGGGAATTCATGGCACCCCGACTGTTGGTTAGGTTCGAAAGGTATGGCGGAAGAGGTGGGCGAGCAAAGCGAGCCCACTTCTTCCGCCATACCCTTCGGGTTAGGTTGACATGTATGCATGCCTGCTTGTGCTTGCTAGCATGCATTCTTGCTTACTTGCATGCTTGCTTGCTTGCTTGCATGCTTGCTTGCATGTTTACTTGTCGAATTGCACGATTTTGTGGTATGCTGATTATTCAGGATGCCTGCACGCTTGCTTGCTTGCATGCTTGATTGCATGCTTGTTTGCATGCTTGTTTGCATGCTTGCTTGCTTGCTTGCTTGCTTTTACAAGTTCATAATTTTATTTGGAAACAATATTTATATCAATTGTAAAATTTGTAAATTATAGAAAATCCTTATTATATCAAACGAAATTATATCATTTAAAATTATAGGAAATCATTATTATATCAAATGAAATTATATTATTTAAAATTATAGGATTTGTCTTTTATATTATTTGATTATTAGGATAAATAAAATTATATAAACTGAAATTATATCATTTAATTATTATAACTTTTGAAATTATGGAATATATTACACACCCCTCATAAGTTATGTATTAGGTATCAAGTATTTCAAATCAGGAAAATTCTTGGTTATGTGAACGTGCCATACTCACTCATAGGAATGACCAGCCCGCTGCTATTAAACAAAAAAAATTAACTGAATTAGTTGGGGATGAAGTGGTTTATACATCGTATAACAGTATTCTTAACCAAGAAGATGCCACACATTATCCAGTTGAGTTATTGAGCTCGCTTTCTGCAAGTGGTCTTCCTGGGCCCAAAATTGCGCTTAAAGTCGGTGTTTCGATTATGCTGCTAAGGAACCTTAATCCCCCTAAATTATGAAACGGAACCCGACTAAAGGTAACGGCGCTACAAAGAAATATAATCCAAGCTCAGATCCTCACTGGCTTCGGCTCAGGAGAAACTGTTTTCATTCCCCGCATACCACTCATCCCCAATAATTTCCCATTTGAATTTAATCGCACGAAGTTTCCAGTAGCCGTTTGCTTCGCCATGACAATAATCAAATCCCAAGGACCCTGAAGGCTGCTGGTGTTAACTTAAGGTCTGACTGTTTTTCTTCCAAGTTCTGCCAAGTTCCTATCGGCTAATTGTTCGCCTAAAAAAGGATTAAAATCCAATCCAATGCCAAGTTTAGATGCACTTTAAAATCGATCATAATCATCGTCATCCAACAGCCTGATCCACTGGTAAACATTTGCCATTCCCAAGACTCGCAACCACATTCTAAATTTGAACTTGGCAGGTTTTCGTACGTAATACTTGATTAATTTGTATTATTAAATTTATTATTTCTTCTTTTCGAGTCGACAGCAAACTTAGCAATTTATTATTTATATAATAATTAAATTATTCTATTTATTAAACTAATTTAACCTGCCAAGTTCAAATTTAGAATGTGGTTGCGAGTCTTGGGAATGGCAAATGTTTACCAGTGGATCAGGCTGTTTATGACGATGATTATGATCGATTTTAAAGTGCATCTAAACTTGGCATTGGATTGGATTTCAATCCTTTTTTAACCGACTTCAAAAAAGGAGGAGGTTCTCAATTCGACGCGTACGTTTTTTTTTTTTTGTGGGTTTGTTATATAAGATATCTCCGCCAATTGTGAACCGATTTCCTAAATTCTTTTTTTAATCGACCAGGTTTACTTGCAGGGTGGTCCCATAAAAATTTCGCTAAGATCGGATGTTTAAATTTGAAGATATGAGGAAATAACTCCTCAATTGACGATGCCGTTATACCCGATCGGTAAGTTATTTTGGCAATATCTCGGCTTCTTATCAATCGATTTCAATATTTTTTTGTTTTATAGATAGAAGTTAGTACTCAAAATGGTTTCATATAAATTTGGATTATATCTCATGGCGGAGTAGAAGACTAAAACCATGAAGGAAGAAAAAATTGTACGCGCCCAGATGGAGTATCATGCCCATTTTTTATCGAAACCAATGCGGCTGCTCAGAGGGGTGGGAGGGTAGGGGGAAGCGGGAGACGGTGTTTGTTTTTTAACTCTATCAGTCTCTATCACACATCTTTGAATACGGTACGTTAGAAAAAGATAGAGACATTCATGTTATGACAAGCCCAACATTGCGTTGCTTTTGTTATAATTGAAATAACAAAAAATATGCGGTTCTGGTTCATATATTCTGTAAACTAGTCATAGATTAAAGATTTGAAAACCCCAAGTGAAGATAACAACTTAAGAATTTTTCCGTGGACTAACAGGCGAGCGTCGTCGGTATCGTAGTGGTTCGAAAGGGTTTGGTCAGTTGTTCGCCATTCGGAAAACAAATTACAGTCCAATCAAGTATAGCAATGTTTATTTTTTAAAATTCAAACTTAATACTGGTAAGGAAACATACTGAGAAAATCTGCATTTAATTATGTACTAAACAAAACAAATTAAAGTTTTGTGAGTCCCTAACTTGTCATGGTAAATTTCCACTAAAAAGGGTAAAATAAAAAGATAATTTAAAAAATATATAAAACCGCCTTCAAGGTCCTAACCTCCACTAAAAAGTTACAAATAAAATATAAATCTAGCAAAGCGTCGGTGGCCTAGTGGCTAAGCCCGTTGACTTCCATTCCGAAGTTCGCGGGTTCAAACCTCGGCACGTACCAATGTGTTTTCGATTTTCGAATTCATATGTACGTTTATTCGACGCTCTTACGGTGAAGGAAAACATCGTGAGGAAACCTGCACACACCTGCGGAGAAATTCAAAGGTTGTGTGTGAAGTTGACCAACCCGCACTGGGCCAGCGTGGTCGACTAAGGCCTATTCACCCTGGTATCAGTGTAGGCTCGAGCCCCTCGGTGGGCACATATATGAGCTGTTAACGACGAACATAAATTGTAACATCACATAAATATGTGTAGACATTGATATACACTTTATCTTGGAATCGGTGCCACTAATCACCGTCATTTCGACCAAAAGACTTCTATTGCTAGCAGTTATCTATAGTGGGCTCAGTATCTAGTACTCTGACCGCGTTCTTTAAATTTTTTATAACTTTTGAGATCAGATATGGTTCCGATTAAATAGCTAGCCTCAACTGGCACCGACTCCAAGGTGAAGAGTATAACAATGTCTACACATATTTATACTTACTTACTAGAGTGGCTCAGCGACCCAAAGTGGGTCTTGGTCTCCGACACGAGAATTCGCCACTTGTCACGGTCTTGCGCCGTTTCTTGCCAGTTGATGGCTTGTAGATCGCGCAGGTCCGACTCCACAACATCGATCCAGCGGAATCTGGGTCGGCCCACTGGACGTCGCCCAATAGGTCACCCCAGGTATGCCTTTTTTGCGGCGCGATCTTCACCCATTCTTTCCACGTGACCGAGCCAGCGAAGTCGTTGGGATTTGGTCTCGCCAATGATGTAAGGCTCGGCAACAAGTTCTTCGATTTCGGCGTTTTTCCGGACCCTAAAGCCTCCATCCACTGTTCTCACCGGGCCCAAGATCTTGCGAAGGATTTTCCGTTCGGTCACGAGGAGCTTATTCTCTTCTTCGAGAGTTAGCGTCCAAGTCTCACATCCGTACATAAGTATGGGCCTTATGACCGTCTTATAAATTCGGATTTTGGTTCTTCTGCTAAGGAGCTTGGACACCAACACTTCGTGAAGGGCCGCACTGCATCGTAAGGTGTTCTGGATGCGGATGTCAATCTCCTCCTTTCGTGTATTGGTGTCGGTAATGGTGCAACCTAGGTATTTGAATTTGGCCTCTCCCTTGTAGACGGTGTCTCCAACATGAAGGTTTTCTCGTTTACTACTTATATTTCGGTAACGTTTCATGTGGAGATATTCTGTTTTGTCGTGGTTAATACTTTTCTTTTCATTTTTTTCATTTTCATTTTTTCATTTTCTGTTTTGTCGTGGTTAATACTTAGGCCCACCTTCCTAGCTTCGGCTTCCAGGACCGCCGCGGAAATAGCGACTTCCTCCCTCGTGTTACCTAGTAAGGCAAGATCGTCAGCGTACCCAATCACTTTATGCCTTCCATTCAATTGCAGCCCTACCTCTTGTGCAAGCACTCTTTTTAGGACGTGTTCAAGCACCAAATTGAAAAGCATAGGCGACAGGGCATCACCTTGTTTTAGTCCAGTAACTACCGCAAACTCGTCCGTCAGCTCCTTGTCAACCCTCACTCTCATTTTGCTTACTTTGGTGGCTACTTCAACCATATCCACAAGCTTTTTAGGGATATTGAAATTTCTAAGAATGGTGTACAGTGCACCCCGGTCTATGCTGTCATACGCTTTTTTGAAATCCACAAACAGTGCGTGAAAGTTTTGGGCGTACTCCCATCTCTTCTCCATCAGCTGTTTAAGAAGGAAGATCTGATCGATACAGCTACGATTACGGCGAAACCCACACTGATAATCACTGAGGATTTGTTCCGCGTATGGCTCCAGCCTTCTTAGCAGCACGTATGACAATACCTTATAAGCCGTCGGTAGAAGAGCAATACCACGATAATTTGTGCACCTCTTTTTGCAGCCTTTTTTGTGGACCGGGCAGATAACTCCTGTATTCCATTCCTCTGGTTGTCGACCAACTTCCCAGATCCTACTCAGCAGTTCGAAGAGCTTAGTTTGTATTGCCCCACCGCCGTATTTCCACACTTCTGACGGTAAACCGTCAACCCCTGGAGCTTTGTTGTTTTTAAGCTTCATTATAGCCTGTCGGACTTCCTCAAACGATAGAGGGTTTATTTCACTATTATAGTCACTCGTAGTACGGGATACCGATTTCTCGGGTGGGGGGCAATTCAGCAGTTGTTGGAAGTAGACACGCCACGCGTTCCTGATCCCCGAATTATCTGTTATCAGGTTTCCATTGTCGTCTTCAAGCAATTGAGATTTGGGCTGATAGCCCCTCTTGAAAGTCCGTATTTCCTGATAGAATTGTCTTGTTTCGCCGGATCTTATAAGTGCGTCCACATTTTTAACCTTGTTGTCTAGATGCTGTCTCTTAGCTCTCCTAATAACTTTACTTGTTTCCAATTTTAGCTCTTTATACTTATCCAAGAATTTACTATCCTGTTCTGCCAAAATTTTGTACCTTCTCTTTTCTTCAATGATATCTTCACATTCGGTGTTCCACCATTTTCTCCTTTTCTTCCTACTACTGCGTCCAAGAATCTTCAATGCGACTTCTTTTATTGTCTCTTTTGTATTTACCCAGGTATTGTCAATATTTTCATCAACTGCTAAACCTTGAAATCTGTTACTTATCTCTGTCTGAAAATGTTTCCTAATAGTATCATTTTTGAGGCTCTCTGTGTTTACCATATAGACATCGTGGTTATTTTGTCTTCTAAAAGTATTAACTCTTGCTCTAACTTTAATACCCAGCATATAATGATCGCTGTCACAGTCGGCACCTCGATATGACCTTACATCTAAGATAGTATTTTGTCTTTTTCCGTCTATGAGAACATGGTCGATCTGGTTGACAGTCTTGCCATCTGGAGATTTCCAAGTTCCTTTATAAATGTCTTTGTGGGGGAACATTGTGCTCTTAATCACTAAGTTTTTAGCTGCAGAAAAACTTATAAGTCTTAGACCATTGTCGTTCGATTGCTCATGCTTACTATGTCTCCCTATTGTTGGCATGAAGATCTCCTCACGTCCCACTTTCGCATTGAAATCGCCCAATAGATTTTTGAGTCGTAACTCGGCAACTGATCAAATACTGTTTCCAAACGTTCGTAAAAATCGTCTTTATCGCTCTCGTTAGCTAGCTCAGTTGGGGCATAAGCATTCACTATAGATATATTGAAGAATTTGCTTCTAATGCGAAGAACAGAAAGTCTATCTGATACTGCGTCAAATCGGATTACGTTTCCTATTAAGCTGTTTGACACCAGGAAACCTGTGCCGTGTGTGTGATGTCCAGAATCACTACCGCTATAGAATAATGTTGCATTGTTATCGACGTTGCACTCTCCTTTACCCAGCCACCGGACTTCTTGAAGGGCTGCCACACCTACACCATACCTCTGCATCTCCTTGTTCACTTGATATAGGGCGCCGGGTCTATACAGAGAACGCACATTCCACGAGGCTAATCGAAGGTCCGTATTTCTTCGCCATGAGTCGTTAGTATTGGGATCAGATCGGTTTTTCTCTTTTGTCGGTTTCGTAACGATTGTTTTTTTTTCCGTGGGAGGGGTGTTAACCCGCCGCACAACCCCCAATGTGCTGGAGGACCACATCCTACTTTGGTCAGCGAGTCCATCGGACTTAGCCGGGTAGCGTAGCTAGGCTGTACTACCGACCGTTCCCCCATCCGCCGCCCGGGGGACGCCCCTCAACGCCGTGAGGCCCAGCGCGAGGACACACACACACATATTTATGTGATGTTACAATTTATGTAAATAAGGAATATTAATAGCCATATTAAATTGATATGCTTTCAGCTAGATTTATATTTTATTTGTAACTTTTTAATGTAGGCTAGAACCTTAAAGGCGGTTTTATATATTTTTTAAATTATCTTTTTTTAGACGAACAATTAGCTGATAGGAACTTGGCCGCCCCCTTTTTAACAGGTATGTTTTTGGTGGGATTTGAATACTTTTTTTGAAGAAATCGTACCAAAGAGATTTGAAGAGCCGCTTCGCTCTTTAAATCGTACCTTTTTTTTCTTTTTGTGCCACGCCCACAGAATAAATATATGCGGCTCTTCCAAACTCTCTGATATTTAATCATCCGCTTCGCTGCTCTTCAAATCTTTTTGATCCGGACCAAAGAGATTTGAAGAGCCAGCTTCGCTAAGCTGGCTCTTCAAATCTCTTTGATCCGGACACTCCATGCAGCAAATTTATTTTGACAACCTAGTTACTTCTTTTAGAAAAACAACTGCAAGTCAGGGTTATCACGAGATTAAATAAAAAAAAAAACTTCTATAATACTGCGTAGCGTACATAGATTTTTGTCATAAAATCTTCTTATTAAACCTTTCTAAATAATGACAAACGTCGCTACACTTGACGTAAGTGACATGACGTAAAATTTTGTGACAGTGTTGTCGCGATCGCGAATTTGTTTGCATGAAACAACTTTGGAGTAGCGGGCAATATTATTTTAAATCTCTAATTACTATTTTTTAAGTTTTAGTCGTATCTTTTAGTCAAGAATTTATATTAAAATATAAATAAAATAGGTACAGTAGGCTGCACAAGCGGCTGGATATTCGCTCCACGATTTTCGCTCCTACTACTACAGGATAAAGACGCTCACAAGGTCATTATGTCCAGCCGCATGTGCTGGCTACTGTACACGATGCATTTTAAAATTTGTCAACAATTAAGATAATATACATCAAAGTCAAAGTCAAAGTCAAATAGTGTTTATTCAAAGTAAGATTTCACAAATCATTTTTTGACGTCAGGGCGGGTTCACAATTTGGCTGTCTTCTGTGGAGAAGAACCCGCCGGAAGAAACTCCACAGGCGTTGCATCTTTTCAAAATATTTTTACATAGGTAATTATTATTTTATACAATTTGATTAATATAACAAAGAGTGCAGCCGAAATATGAAATTAAAGGAAGGCAACCAGTCAAAGTAGAAAAACTAAACTATACAAACAATAAAACAATCGGCAATCGACTAGAGCAGACCAGTCCCCCCAAGCAGCACCACGTTCACGGGTTTGACGTATGGGACAGCCATCGCCGGGCTCAACCATATTAGAGGGAACCCAACGACCCGGCCCACACGCCACCGCAAGTCAGGACACTTTAGTGAGCATGAATACTCAGTCAGCCAGATGTTATCACGACAATCTAATTAATGGCTTCCCAATTGCATAGTCGACCGCACTACAATGTTGCACAATTACGTAGGTTTTTACAAACAAATTTTAGTAATAATATTACCTTAGATTAAGCACAGCGTTTCTCGTGTCGAGCTGAAGTCTCTACACACCAAGCTTTCTTATCATTCAAATATTCATCCAATCCATAGTACGCATTCTTACATAGATGCCGTTTCACGTGGCATTTAAACCTTTTTTCTGGAAGATTTACAATATCATCAGGTATTTTATTATAGTAGCGTACACAGAGCCCCACGAAAGAAGTACTGACTTTAGCCAATCTATAGTTATCACGAGCTAGTTTATTTCCATTTCTAGTATTACGTTTGTGAATATCAGAATTCTTTTTAAATTCGTGGATATTTTTCCTAACGTACATAATATTTGCATAAATATATTGGCACGGAACTGTCAAGATGTCTATTTCTTTAAACAGTTCTCTAAGTGATTCCCGGCAGCGAAGTTGGTATATTGCCCTAATGGCTCTTTTCTGCAAAATAAAAACTGTGTTAATATCGGATGCCCTGCCCCACATTAAGATACCATAAGACATTATACTATGAAAGTAACTGAAATAAACCAACCTAGCTGTTGCTATGTCTGATAACTGTCTGATTTTCCTCACTGCATAAGCAGCCGAGCTAAGCCTCCCCGACAGAGAAGATATATGAGGACTCCATTGTAGTTTAGCGTCAATAGTTATACCTAAGAAGACTGTACTGTCTACCAGATCAAGCCGTTCATTATTTAACACAATGTCACCCCTACAGCTGTTCACATTTGGTAAAGTAAATTTGATGCACTTAGTCTTCTTTGCGTTTAATACCAGGTTGTTAGCAGTAAACCAGTTATGAACCTGTTGAAGAGTGCTATTTATTTCATTATATTGAGGTGATCTTCGGTTTAGTTTAAAAATAAGAGAAGTGTCATCCGCAAATAATACAATGTTCGACAAATTTTGAACTACGCATGGCAAATCATTAATATATACTAAGAATAAAAAAGGTCCTAATATGGAACCTTGCGGCACACCCATTTTTACTAAAGATCCCTTGGATTTCATTTCATTTATTTGTACCTTTTGAATCCTGCCCTCTAAGTAGGACTGAACTAGTTTAAGTGCACTATTTCTGACCCCATAATGTTTTAATTTGAGCAATAGGGTTTCATGTTGAACACAATCAAATGCTTTTGAAAGGTCACAGAAGACACCTATGCAATCGTAAGAATCTTCCCATGCGTCAAAGATATGCTTTATGAGTGCAACACTTGCGTCCGTGGTAGAACGTCCCTTTGTAAATCCGAATTGCTGTTTGTGCAGTAAGCAATGTTTATTAAAATGAGACAGCAATTGGTTAAGTATGATTTTTTCAAATACTTTACTAAGGACTGGTAGAATAGATACCGGTCTAAAATTACTAGGATCGCTCTTATCACCTGTTTTGAACAAGGGTATTACTTTACTATATTTCATTAAATCTGGGAAGACCCCTTCATCTACACATGTGTTAAAGATGGAGGCAAGATAAGGCGCCAGCGTGTCAATTACTTTACTACAAGCCTTAACAGACATTCCCCATATATCTTCCGTACCCTTTACTTTAATTTCCTTAAATGCTTTAATAATAGTGTTTGCATTTACATGTTTGAATTTAAATTCATCTGTACAGGTTTTTACATGGTTTTCAAGTATTGAAGCAGAGACAAGAGGTGAAGAATTTAGCAGTTCTGTTGTTTTTATTGGAATATTAGTAAAGAAATTCTCAAATTCTTGTGCTACCTCAATGTTAGAATTAACAGGCCCTTTATCTGAATTTAAAACCAAGTCATTATCGCGTTGTTTAGTTTTTCCTGTTTCGCTGTTAATAATATTCCAAACTGTCTTTATTTTATTGTCAGAACTTTTAATCTTATTACTTATATAATTCGCTTTAGCGGTTAAACAGACTCTCTTAAAAGTTTTTGAATACATCCTAACATAATTATTTAATCTGTCACAATTTGTGTAGCTTTTCATTTCATATAGCTCAAACAATTTATCTCTACTTTTCCTAATACCAGGAGTTGCCCAATCACTAAATTTAAATGACTTGCCAACGCTTTTATTTTGAATTTGGAATATTTTGTTATATTCATCAGACACCACGGAGAAAAATTTTGCATATATCTCATTAGGATTACTAAAATCTCAATCGATATTAGGCAATTTTTCAGTCAAAACTGAATTGAATTTTTCGACACGACCAGTAGTAATCGGTCTAGTTTTAATTTCAATTTTTACATTAGATTTAATGGCGGGAAAGTCTACTTCTTGACCTGTGTGGTCAGATGGTAATGAATTTATAATTGACTTACTAGAATATTTACAGCTACAGAAAAAATTATCGACACAGGTGGATGAAGTTGATGTCACTCTGGTCGGTTCTAGAAATACATAATCTAAATTAAAAGACCGAAATAAACTCAATATTCTATTTGTGTAAATACATAATACATATCGTACTTAGCTAATCTTCATTCCTAATGTTTACAGTATTCAGAGCTCGATTGGTCGTTTTTTTTTTATACAAGCGCACATTATTAGTCTTTCTACAACGGTCTCTTTCGATAAATTAAGAATAATAAAAATTGCACGATGTGACAAGGTTATCACGTCTTATAACAAGCGCTACAGTGTATTATTATGAATACATGACAATATATTTATACCCCCCTGCCCTATCCCCCGTCTCCTCATCGTATTCTCATTGTACCATAATTTATACTTGCGATTGTTGGCGCTTGGTGAAACTCCATTGTATTCATAGTTTTTTGAAAAACACTTGTACTTGTTTCACTTATATATTTTTATTGTGAAACCCAACTAGTTTCGCTCACATGAGCATCATCAGGGGCACTTTCTACATTTTATTCCAACACACACTGTTTTAATAAACAAAAACCATCTGAAGTGAAGAACAATAATAGAAATCAAATTAATAATTTAATGCCGGTAGGTGTAACATTTCGGGTTGCCTACCCAGTAAAAATTACCCCACAACTAGGGAGATTAATAAATGGTTGTACCTAATTAGGTATGTCATTATTGGTTCCTAATTAAACAGCATCTTAAAAAATGTCAAAAATATATTTAAAAATATTAGAATAAATTATATAATGTCAAAAATAATAAAAAGATAATTTAAAAAATATATAAAACCGCCTTCAAGGTCCTAACCTACACTAAAAAGTTACAAATAAAATATAAATCTAGCTGAAAGCATATCAATTTAATATGGCTATTAATATTCCTTATTTACATAAATTGTAACATCATATAAACATGTGTAGACATTGTTATACACTTCACGTTGGAGTCGGTGCCAGTTGAGGCTAGCTATTTAATCGAAACCACATCTGATCTCAAAAGTTCAGATCGTTGAATATAAAAAATTTAAAGAACGCGGTCAGAGTACTAGATACTGAGCCCACTATAGATGACTGCTAGCAGTCTGTAGAAGTCTTTTGGTCGAAATGATGGTGATAGCTGGCACCGACTCCAAGATAAAGTGTATAACAATGTCTACACATGTTTATATGATGTTACAATTTATGTAAATAAGGAATATTAATAGCCATATTAAATTGATATGCTTTCAGCTAGATTTATTTTTTATTTGTAACTTTTTAGTGTAGGTTAGGACCCTGAAGGCGGTTTTATATATTTTTTAAATTATCTTTTTATTTTACCCTTTTTAGTGGAAATTTACCATGACAAGTTAGGTACCTACTCACAAAACTTTAATTTGTTTTCTTTAGTACATAATTAAATGCAGATTTTCTCACTATGTTTCCTTTACAGTCTTACGTTTGATTTTTAAATTCTAAATCATTGCTATACTTGATTGGACTTTAACCTAAGTTTTCCGAATGGCGAACAACTGACCAAACCACTACGATACCGACGACGCTCGCCCGTTTAGTCCACGGAAAAATTCTTAAGTTGTTATCTTCACTTGGGGTTTTCAAATCTTTAATCTATGACTAGTTTACAGAATATATGAACCAAAATCGCATATTTCTTGTTATTTCAATTATAACAAAAGCAACGCAATGAGTGTGCTGTTGTTTATTGAAAAGTTTTCGTTTTAGTCATGAAGGAAGAAAAATTTTTACGCGGGTATTAACCAACACTTCTTGTAGTATAACTGCTTAGTTGACGGATCAGGGATCGCAGTTGTTGCTATTGACTACCCCGGTAATAAGGTATGAAGGACGCCGCCTTGTGGTTCCCGGCGACTTACCAAAAACAATGAGGAAGTTTCCTAAAAAAATCTAATTAGTCCGTCAGTTAGATTACAAAAAAATAATGTACACGTTTTTTTTTTTTCGTCTGGCAAACGAAAAATGCCGACGATACAGCACTTTGAAATTTCCAGTAACGACACGCCGCCATACAAATTGTACGAAAAAGGTGACGTCATAGTACCCTTCTCATACATTTTGATTCGGTAAATCTTCGTCAAATTGAAAAAAAAAAAATACGTGTTAATTTTTTTTCGATAATCTAACAAAGGGATTAATTAGAATCGATTACTTTTTTCCGAGGACACTTCCCTATTGCGCCTCGCTAGCGTAAGGGTTGTGGGTTGTGATAATAAATAACCTAACATCCATCCATCCGTCCACTGCGCATTTGCTTGCTTGCTTATATTTAAATAAAATAGACGAATGTATAGTTCCCGGCGCGTAACCTATAATACCAAAACTAACCTATATACCTACCTATTATACAACCACTGTGAACCCCATCTCAATTGCCAAGCAGTGATGGAAACAAACAGCCTGAAACAGTCCCGCTGCTGGACTAAGGTTCCTTCGAGGCTTTTGGAAAAATCTTTACGGTTGGCAGGCGGGTTGTTGTTAGTTGTCCATTCTCACAGTAAGACACCCACTAGAAGAGTTTGGTTGATGCTTACTTAAGCGGCTATAAATAATAACTAATTAAATAAACAATTCAATACAAATATACACAATAAATAATACTAAAGTTAAAAATGCTAAATAACACACTTGATTTTATTATGTTACACTCTAACTTTTGTATCGAATGGTAGAAGCTTTCAGGTTTCCCACCAAATTATGAAAAATAAAACTCTACATTACTGGCACGGTTTTGACTGTATTTTTATTTGTCTGTCCCCATGCCTCTCTAGGTAGTTCGCTGCTCTCTAGGAAATAAAAGATATACCTAATATATGTATGGAAAAGCAAAAAGAAAAAATACTAAATGCCCAAAGAAGTAAGCAATTCCCAGTATTATTGCAAGTTGCAAGTTGATCACCATTGTATATGAGAAGTTCGATAAATAAGTCCAGTAGCCATGTGATAAAATGTACGAAAATAATCGATAAATATTATGTTACGCTTTATACCACATCACATCATTATTTTCAAATTCAGTAACCATTAAGTTTCTTGTTTTTTACATGCCAAATAAAGACAAATAAATGTCATACTTTATTGATATTTTGTTTTTGGTTGGGCATGTCATAACATGAATGTCTCTATCTTTTTCTAACGTACCGTATTCAAAGATGTGTGATAGAGACTGATAGAGTAAAAGACAAACACCGTCTCCCGCTTCCCCCTACCCTCCCACCCCTCTGAGCGGCCACATTGGTTTCGATACAAAATAGGCATGATACTCCATCTGGGCGCGTAGAATTTTTTCTTCCTTCATGGTTTTAGTCTTCTACTCCGCCATGAGATATAATCCAAATTTATATGAAACCATTTTGAGTACAACTTCTATCTATAAAACAAAAAAATATTGAAATCGATTGATAAGAAGCCGAGATATTGCCAAAATAATTTACCGATCGGGTATAACGGCATCGTCAATTGAGGAGTTATTTCCTCATATCTTCAAATTTAAACATCCGATCTTAGGGAAATTTTTATGGGACCATCCTGCAAGTAAACCTGGTCGATTAAAAAAAGAATTTTGAAAATCGGTTCACAATTAGCGGAGATATCTTATAACAAACACACACAAAAAAAAAAAAAAAAAAAACATACGCGGCGAATTGAGAACCTCCTCCTTTTTTGAAGTCGGTTAAAAATTAAAAATAATTATTAACATAATAAATATTGTTAATGTCCGAAATATGTCAAAATAAAATAATATAAAATAAAATAACTTCATGTAATTAAAATTAATGTAATAGATTAAATAATTAAGTATGTCATAGGAAAGAATATTATTTAAAATACATGAGCAATACTTACTTAATTCCACTTGCTCATTAAGTAATATGTCACCGTTTTTTGATGCAATTCTATTAACTTCTAACGCCTCCAAACAGTTCAATTTACGTCCTTTATTACATATTTGCAAGATTTTAAAATTTGTGTTGGGATCAAAGTTATGGTTTTCCATCGCTAGATGTTGAGCAAAGGCCGAATCATTCTTTTTAGGGTTCCGTACCTCAAAAGGAAAAAACGGAACCCTTATAGGATCACTTTGTTGTCCGTCTGTCCGTCTGTCAAGACCCTTTTTCTCAGGAACGCGTGGAGGTATGAAGCTGAAATTTATATCAATTACTCAGGTCTACTGTCCCTTGAAGCTGTGAAAAAATCAAACTTCTAAGCCAACGCAATCAAAAGATACAGCCGTTTATGCCGCAAATTTTCGACACTTGCAAGGGAATCAAAACCTACAGGGTGCTTCCCGTGAACTCAGAATCTTGAAATTTGGTACGAAGCAACGTCTTATAGCATAGATAAAGGAAAAATTACGAAATCCATAAATTTTTAGTTACATCACATAATATATATTTTTTTAATAATTTTAACCTTACTACCCATTTCCTCATAAACGCGTAGAGGTATTAAATTGAAATTCATACCAAATACTCAGGTCTATAATACCTTTAAGCTGTAACAAAATCAAACTTCTATGTCAACGCAATCAAAAGAAACAGCAATTTAAGCTGCATATTTTGAAACTCGCAAGTACTCGCAAGGGAATCAAAACCTAAAGGGTACTTCCAGTCGACCTAGAATCTTGAAATTTGGCATGAAGCAACGTTTTATAGCACACATAAAGGAAAAATTCCGAAAACCTTAAATTTTTAGTTACATTACAAAATATATATTTTTTAATAAATATAAACTTATTACTTTTTTCCTCATGAACGCGTAGAGCTATCAAGTTGAAATACTTACTTAGTACTTAGTTACTTAAACGATAAAGAGATCTTTGTCTTAAATTTATGCTCCTCCATCATTCCCCATTGTAATGTTATGAATTTCATTTTGCAATAAGATTACCATAGTTATGACTCGATTGTCGTAATGAAAGAACTTTGTAAACCTTGCAGGTTTGTACGGAACCCTCGGTGCGCGAGTCCGACTCGCACTTGGCCGGTTTTTTTAACCTCCAACTTCTTTGGTGTTCTTTGACCCTAGTGTCGAATGATCTACCGGTCTGGCCGATGTATTTTTTATGGCAGTCATTACAGGTTAGTTCATATACGCCACTCCTTTTATTCAAAGGGATGGCATTAGTGTTGTGTGAAAAGCATTTTCTCAGATTAGTTGGGGTATAAAACGCTGGGATTTTTTCCCCTTGGAGAAGTCTACCACACTTGTACGAAATATTCCCCAAGAAAGGGATTCTAGCCCATGTTTTTATTGGTCGTATTTTTTGTGTTTTATAAAGTAAATCAGAAATAATTATTTTTTCTTTTTGTTTAATGATTTTGTCTATAACTTGTATGTCATAACCATTATTTCTGGCTATTGTTTTTATAGTACATAACTCTTTCTGAAAAAATTCCCTACTCATAGGTATTGACAAGTCTGTGTTTTTTTTTTTTTGAATTGACCTATGCTTGTGTCGAAAAGGTACGACAAATCAAGCTTCACCGGACTGGAAGAGTCTGTGTATCATTGAGTGGAAGGCTGCGTGTTTATGGGATGTTGGGTGCTTGGAATCTGCATGGATAACTGTGTCAGTATATATTATGTTGGTTTCCTATAAATTTGGAATTCATGTTCATTCATGGATTAAAATAGTTAGGTCAAAAAATTAATTTTATTGTCACCTATTTCAACTGTAAACTGAATGTTTGGGTTGATTGAGTTTAAAAATGTCAAAAAATTATGAATTTCGTCTTTTGGGCGCTTCCAGAGACAGAGAATATCGTCTACATCTATACCAATAGATAATATTGTTCTTATATTCACTGTGTCTGAGAACGTCCTTTTCGAACGCATGCATATATGTCGTTATAAGCGGTGGCGGACTATCAGAGGGGTTGATTCTAATTAAAATATTTAAGAATTGGATTATAATGAATCCTTGGAGTCGCGGTGCGTGCGCGGGCGCTGCATATGGGCTACGGGAAAGGACTGACTCCCGAATATCATTGCGTCATTGCTCTGCGCCCAAGTACTTAGCTATTGTTTCAGTGACTCTCAAAGTATACCAGCGGTTCTCAAGCAACCACCCCAAGACTTCATTCATGAGCTAGCCTCATGATCCAATTCGGTCTAGACATTCTACATCCCGACACGGCCATCCTGCGAGACACACGTCCTCGTGGGTAAACTGTAAACTGTGCATTAGCAAGGTATTATCCGCTCGGCCAATTCTGACTATAAACTTAACCAGATTGAACAGTTTTTAATCCCTGCCAGATAATTTCAGTTACATTAAGAGCGATCAAGTACCATTATAGTCACATCAGTAGTAGTAAACATTAAACACTTCAAAAGTCTCAAACGTTGATTCGCGATCTATGGCTATCACATAGCCCCATACAATGTCCATATTTTCTGGACTCACCAAGTTAATTCCATGACTCCATGGTCTTCTCAAAACCCAAACACAACATAACCTCAACCAGAGCTTTTGTCCGCTTTAGTCAACACAATAAAATCGAACTCAGAACCTCACTTTCAGTATTCAAATTTCTCATAATCATAACCATCTAACTTCAATGGTACTTTATCCTCCGACAAAACACACGACTCTATAAATATGCCTCAGTTTTTACTTAACACACCAATGTCTTTAATACAATTTTCCAGGTGATCGTCCATGATTAATCGGATCATCATTTTAGAATTCAAGAAACCTTTGACTCATAGCACTCACAATAACATAAAAATATGATTTTAAATTATAACTTTTGTGCGTGACCAGTAATGCTCAAAAACGTCTCGTAAACAGTTTTCGTCAGTTAAAATAGCATTCATTAAACCAGGCTGTTACCAGGGACCATGGGAGACACGCACCGGGGAATATACGGCCGCCTCAGGACACGGGGCACTCTCCCGCCCCCCATCCCCGTGAATGCTCTCCCTTCTGGGGAATATACGGCCGACTCAGGGCACGGGCCATTCTCTCGCCCCCCATCCCCAGGGAATGCTCTCCCTTCTGGGGAATATACGGTCGACTTAGGACACGGGGCTAAACCTAGCTAACACCCTCCATCCCCAGAAAACGCATTCCACCTTGGAACTACGCCTCGATCGTCTGGTAACCTGCTCCAAGGTAACCGAAATACCAAACTCCCACTGACTACTCAGAGTAGATCCAGATTTCTCTCAGGCTATAGGCTACGACTACCAAATGGAGCAAAACCAAAACTCAATGCCGCTATTCAACTCTCAATGGGAAAGTCAAAGTCAAAGTATTTCACTTAGTAAAGTCAGTTGCATGTTCTTTACTGGCCAGTTCAATAACTCAGTGAAAGGAAACTGATACATCATTATTTAAATATTTCTCGTCAAAGTTTTCTTGTTCCTTAGATATTTTCAGCTTAGGCATATTTCTAGACGCGTTATGAATCGAATCTATAGTCATGCTATCTTTTTGTTTTTCTTATCATCATTAAAAAATGTCTGTAATTAATTATAAGTAATCAGATTTCAAAGTGATACAATAAAGCACTTCAAAAAGCAAAGTAAATACACAAAATACACTTCGATTACGGATGCACAAATAATCAGTCTTATTTGCTACATAGCAATTTTATCAAGGCAACTTTTGTCTAGTCAATCAATCTAACAAATTTCCATCACTTGGCAGTAACACTTCAACAATACCTGTTCTTCGAAGCATGTATCACTATTAATTTCGTTACAGGAAATCTATGTGAGCCGTTTGTTATTTGTGTTAGTATTAACTTGCTTCATTATCAAAAGAGGAGCCGGCCAATAACACCCACGTAGAGCTACACCATTATTTTTTATCATAACACTTTAATGGGTAACATACAATATCCCGTTACATTAAACTTTCGGTCAAACAAAGAGTGTCGTGTTGAATCGCTCTGATTTCAGTCCGCCACTACGCCGCCTAAGTTTGTTTATTTTAATAAGAAACGACCTCCCGGACGCCTTTAACAGTTAAGATAAGGAATGCGTCGCGGCCCCAGGTACTAACATCTGAATAAAGCTCAACATACAAGGTATATTGTAATTCAGTCATGATTACCAAAATAAAGCAATGCCATAATCTAGCTCAAATCAAAGAAGTTATAGACAAAACTATGAATTCCAATATAATCACGGATAATAGCAACCGAAGTTCGTAGAGAACATTCTAGGCAGTTGCTTGCTTATCGTGTGGGTCTCAAGGCCATTTCACCCCACAAACCCCAGAAACGAAACCATTGAGCCGCCTACAGCTTGCACAATGTTTACATGTACACACACCCGAAGGGAACAAAGGCACGAAACCATCTCTCATAGGTACCGCACAACCAGACGATCCAGCACGCAACGTCCCAACCAAAATGGGCAAATCCGATCATACGACGTATTTCCGTTCGACAAGTGCCTCACCGGGACTCGAACCCGGCAGCTCCGCTACGCGAGGCCAGCCCTTCAACCACTCGGCCAACGGATGCCGTTCTCAGCTATAAACACATTATTCAAACCTCTAAAAAAAAGCTTTCGTTAACTTTTTTTCACACCGAGTGCAGCAGCGGCCAGCACTTGAAAAGGGAGACCCTTTTTTGTAACATCTCAGTTTTTGTGCTGTGTTAAAATAAGATAATAAAGTTAAACACCCAACAGCTGATGACGCTGGCATACGTCATTGTTGGCACTGATATGGCATCGTGATAGCTAGGTACGGCGTTGTTTTGTACCTTTTGTTGAACATAGAATTATGCACCTCTATCGCATGTTATGGTTTCAATTACAATGGTTAATAAGTTAGCCAAAATGACTAGATTAGATACCTATCGTTCAATTATTTCAGTAACTGAATGCCTTTCAATTATACAGGTGACAAAGGATACTTTGATTTTAGTTATTAATTAGCCCATCAATCTAAATCTAAATTATGTGATTTTAAATTACTTAGTTATTGATTGATCCCATTCTATCTGAATGTACAAAACAAATTCATTATGCATTTACAGTCTGATTGCTATTCCGACCTTCCTTTTTAATACCCAAAGGTTGACTGGAAGGAATCACCTATGGAATAAGTCTGCCTTTGCACTACTTTGGCATATGCTAACCATTCTGTTACTCTCGAGCAACAAGGTGCTACAAACAAACAAAATATAATAATCACTGGATCCATTCAAATTAAAAATAGAAAGTATATTAGCAGTAATTGCCAAAGCTTTCTTAAATTTCATTTAAATTATTATCTTAACACGTATCAAAAGGATCTTAAAAACCCATATTGAATAATACTAAAATTTAATCAACTTAACAAAAACATAACCAAATTTATTCTTTATATCACCATGTAACCAATTTTTCCGAATTTCATTTATCATCAACCTTCAAACTCAAAATGGCATTCAGAATTCTTTGCCTGAATTTTAAAAATTCGGTATCTTACTAAAAAAATATTATAATCAAAACGGTCTGGCCTGATTTTTGTGGTCTCTGCTATCCCGCACGCCACTGCCGAGCCGCTTTGCGCCTCACACTTTCACCACACACAAGATTTAACTGTACACTTCACTAAATTACTTAAAACTTATTTTGCAACGTAAAATGCCCATAATATGCTAAGGATAAATCCCACTTCTGATGTCGTTATAAGCGGTGGCGGACTATCAGAGGGGTTGATTCTAATTAAAATATTTAAGAATTGGATTATAATGAATCCTTGGAGTCGCGGTGCGTGCGCGGGCGCTGCATATGGGCTACGGGAAAGGACTGACTCCCGAATATCATTGCGTCATTGCTCTGCGCCCAAGTACTTAGCTATTGTTTCAGTGACTCTCAAAGTATACCAGCGGTTCTCAAGCAACCACCCCAAGACTTCATTCATGAGCTAGCCTCATGATCCAATTCGGTCTAGACATTCTACATCCCGACATATAGATATCAGCACAAATAGGAGATAGGGGGCTTCCCATAGCGAGACCATTTTTCTGTTTATAAATATTATTATTGAAGGTGAAGTAGTTCTGTTCTAGGCAAACCGAAATTGTGTGTTCCAGAGCCGCAGAAAATTATAGATCAAATCATAAAATTATGGTTCAAAACCACCTGTTGAGCTTGGAAGGGGCACGATAAGCAGGGTATAAAAGCGAAGCGTAGCCAGATCCAAATCACTTTTTGCTCGAGCAGCGGAACCAAGCAGAATAACACGTGAGTTAAGTACTTGCTTATTGTAATAATTTCTGGGTATAATTTCTTGTTATCTATGTATTTTATTTTTTTATTCTATGTTCTACATTTGTACTTGATGTATTTTTAAGATTGCTTAAATAAATAATCGCTTTAGCACTGAATAACATTTCTTTTATGTAATGATCTCCCCTAGTTTGAATACTTGCCTTATGAATATTCAGCTATATAATTTTTGCCATTTAATCTTTAGATGCTAATTGCACCTCATGACTAGATATTTATTTGAACCATTTAAATTCTTACATCAGAAGTGGGATAGACCAGACTACCTTCTAATGCGTATGTTATTTTAGGATGGCGGCAAACGACCCCGGCATTGCTGAACTCCTCAAAGCGATTCGTGATGCTGTCACGAGTAAGCACCAGAAAGATGACGACATCGCGCTGCCAGTCTTCGATCCGGAGCGGAATGATTGCGGTGCTGCGGCCTGGTGCGACAGCATCGAGACCCTCTCCAAGGACCTGCAGTGGAGCAGTCTCAAGACAGCAGCAAAAGCTGGTAAGGCCCTAAAGGGCTCTGCATTAATTTGGTTTGAGGCTTGGGAACCATCTGACGGTAGATCTTGGGAAAACTTCCGTAAAGATATCATTGATTCGTATCCCGAAAGGAAAAATTTGTCGGACAAGTTAAAGAAGGCCGTTACTCTAACGTCCGACTCTGCAGAATCTTATGCTGAGTACGCCAGAGAAAAAATAAGATTATTAAAAAATACTAAGATAGCTTTCACGGAAGAACAATTGGTCGAATTGGTATGCGGTGGAATAGGCGATGCAGACGTTAAAATGGCGTCACTAAACAGTAACGTTTCGTCAACGTCTGCTCTAATATCTTTTCTTTCTACTTATGTGAAATCCAAAAAAAGACCTTTAGAGAATAATGATAAGGTACCGACAGTTGGCTTGGGATCAGTTGGAGCGAAGAGAACTAAAATTTCAAACGATAAAAGATGTTATCTTTGTAATCAGCCTGGTCACTCTTATGTTCAGTGTATTAAAAATACTGCTTCTACGTCACAACAACCTACAAACCCCCAGTCGCTGACTCCTCGTGGTCCTAAGCAAACTGAGCCAAAAATATGTACTTATTGTAAGAGAATAGGGCACACAGAATCAATTTGTTATCACAAGCAACGAGCCGATTCACTTGCCAAATCTACTGCTAGTTTAGTCCCAACTAAGGAGGTAAATTTTTTAGACAAGGCGAATTAAGACTTACCCCCGTTCGTATAGGAAACACGGATTCATCAGTTAATTGTCTTATCGATACCGGCGCAAGTTGTAGTCTTATAAAAGAATCTGTAGCTAGAAAATTAGGATGTCACTTTACCCCAACATCATTATATTTGACGGGAATAGGACATGATAGGATCCACGTTTCTGCCACAATCACGACTTTAGTAAAATTTGACGGTGTTAATCTAGAACTAGACGTACACGTTGTAAGAGACTGTGATTTGAAATATGACTTTCTCGTCGGTAGGAATGCTGTTGAATTCCCAGACGTTGAAATTGTGCCTGACTTGACTGGTTCTAGACTAATAAGGAAATCAGTTGTAGCCGAGGTAGAAGTAAATCATGTTACCTTTTCTTTAGATTTAATATCCAGAATAAAACATTTAGATTCTAATTTGCAAAAACAAATCATAGACATTTTTGAAAACTACCCTGCTATTTTGGATGAAACCTCCACGGTCAATACAGGAGAACTTTCTTTGCGTTTAAGGCAGAATGAGGTTGTCTATTATCGCCCGTACAGGTTGGCCCCCATTGAGAAGGAAAAAGTGGATGCTATCGTACAAGAACTTCTTGAGAAAGGAATAATTCGGGAAAGTGACTCGCCTTATGCCAGTCCAGTTATTTTAACAAAGAAAAAAGATGGAAAGGACAGATTTTGTGTAGATTACCGTAAATTGAATAAAATTTTAGAAAAGGATGGGTATCCACTTACTCTTATAGAGGATCAATTGGACAAACTTGGTGGAACCAAATTCTTTATTTCGTTAGACATGAAAAATGGGTTTTACCAAATTCCAATATCCCCAGATTCAACAAAATACACAGCTTTTGTAACGCCGTCCGGGCATTATGAATTTTTGAAAATGCCTTTTGGCGTTTGCAATGGGCCGGCGGTGTTCCAAAGAGCTATTTCTAAAGCTGTAAAACATTTAGACTTTCTGTTGGTGTACATAGATGACATCTTCATTCCGTTTTCAACGATAGAGCAAGGGTTAAGATACTTGGATAAAACTATTCAAGCTCTTACTAAATCAGGATTTTCTTTAAACTTGGCAAGTGTAATTTCTTTATAGACAGCATTGAGTATCTAGGAAGGCTCGTATCACAGGAAGGGATCAGGCCTAGTGAATCGAAAGTATCCGCACTTATTCATTCCCCTGTTCCTACTAATATCAAACAAGTACGTCAGTTTATGGGCTTAGCAAGCTACTTCCGAAAATTTATACCCAATTTTTCCACCCGAACTGCTTGTATCACCAAACTTACTCAAAAGAATCAAAAATGGGAATGGGGACTTGAACAAGACATAGCTAGAGAGTACATCATAAACCATTTATCGACCAAACCATTACTTGCCGTTTTTGACCCAAAACTTCCCACAGAACTTTATACTGACGCAAGTTCCTTAGGTTTTGGTGCCATATTAATGCAAAAAACTGACAAGGATAAAAAAGTTGTTGCTTATTACAGCAGGAGGACAACATCTGCGGAATCCAAATATTGCGCATACGAATAAGAAACTTTGACCATTTTCAATGCGTTAAAACATTTCAGGGTCTACCTTTTGGATGTCCATTTCCAAATTTTTACAGATTGCAACTCCATTAAAGCTACTATGAGTAAAAAAGATCTTTCGCCACGCGTTGCCAGGTGGTGGACATTTATGCAAGATTTCGATTTTGACATCATATATAAAAAGGGAAAGTACATAAGCCATGTGGACTTCGTAAGTCGCAATCCAGCAGATATGCAACCTAAAGACTGTAATTTTAGTTCATTGCCGTCAAATGTAGCCGAACTTGCAAAAGTAATAAATTCCGTGAACTTTATTGAAGAAACTCAATCTTGGCTAGAGATAGCCCAACATAACGATTTAGAGACTCAAAATTTAATTAATCAACTTACTGCAGGAGAACTTGATGAGAGTAGATATTTTTTACAAAACAATTTATTGTCCTATAGAGTTACACCTAGCACATCCAAATTATATATACCTAAAAGATCGAGATTTTGCTTCCTTAAACTATTTCATGATACCGGACCAAAACAGGGGTTCTTGCATCCAGTAGAAAAAACTCCCGTCCCGTTTCACACCATTCATCTAGACTGTACAGGTCCATTTACAACTACAAGCGAGGGCTATAGACACATTCTTCTCCTAGTTGATGGGTTTACCAAATTTTGCTTGTTGAAGCCACTCAAGACTTTAAGTACCCAGGAGCTTATTCCTCTCATCCGGGACACTATTACCATATTTGGTACTCCTTCAATCGTTATTACCGACAGGGGTACCAATTTCTCCTCTCAACAAATACGATCCTTGTTCCAAGAAATGCATATTGAACATCATATGATATCTACTGGTACCCCGAGAGGAAACGGTCAGGTTGAGTGATATGTTAGGACCGTCATTGACATGTTGAATCCAGTGTGTAATGGTTCATCAGACTGGCCAAGCGGACTATGGAAGGTCCAGCAGTCAATTAATACGACCTTACCAAAATCCACTGGGTTCACTCCACTTCGTTTACTAATTGGTTGTGATGCAAATATTCCTTGCGTTCAGGCCCGTCTTAGTAATTTGAGTATACCGGAACCTACTATTGATGTGAGAACAGATCGTGAACAGGCTTACAATCGTTTGCGAGCGGAGGCAAGCGAATTTAAAAGACGGTTTGATGCTGTCAGACGTGATAACAAGCATTTTAGCATAGGAAATATAGTTTATGTAAATCAGGATCACAGACGCTATAACAAGTTGAGCCCCAGGTTTAAAGGACCATATCAAGTAGTCGATATTCTTGCCAATGATAGGTATAAACTTAGAGGTATAGGTGATTTAAGAGGAATAACAATAGCTAAAGACAAATTAAGGCAGTGGCATGGTGAATGGGTGGATAGTGACATGGTTGATGATTTCGTAGCTTCATCATCCACCTAATTAAATGATTTGCTATAAAACCATGTTGATTTTAGTGAAGATAGTTAACGACAAGTACATAAGTGAGCTGACAGTCACTTATTGTAAAGAGTAGACTGTGGCATATGCTTGACCGATCCCTTAATGTGACAAGTGTGACGGTATCATTAAATAGTTAAGTAAGAGAGTTGACAATCCCTTAATGAGAGAAGTGTGATTGCAGCATATGCTCGACCGATCCCTTAATGTGACAAGTGTGAAGGTAGCATTAAATTAGTTAAGTAAGAGAGTTGACAGTCCCTTAATGTGAGAAGTGTGACTGCAGCATATGCTCGACCGATCCCTTAATGTGACAAGTGTGACGGTAGCATTAAATTAGTTAAGTAAGAGAGTTGACAATCCCTTAATGTGAGAAGTGTGACTGCAGCATATGCTCGACCGATCCCTTAATGTGTCAAGTGTGACGGTAGCATTAAATTAGTTAAGTTAAATTGCAGTACCCTTTATGAAGTGTTATGATCGATAGCATAGCATAAAAAATGCAAATAATCATAACAACAACGTAATATTTAAGACTGTTGTGGTGTTGTAATAAACGTAGTACACTGATCAGTGGTGGCGCCCCTATCGGCAGTCTCAATCTGTCACCCGCGGCGAACGGACGCTTCCGCTGCACAGAGTACCAACTTACTGGAACTATGTGGTTTTACTTACAACCCAACTCCAGCATTGTGGTGAGCCTTAATAGAGGACACCACATTTTGGCGACGAGGTAACGCGCAGTAAGTCAAAAATATACTTGCCTACAGAAATTGGTCAACAAAAAGTGTTTTCCTATAAAAGAAGGGGAAAGTAGACATATGTATTTACAAAACCGTAGATTTTAATTTGTCTTTCTATACCTCTTGCTACTCAAATAGTAGGTATTATTGGTGTGGAACAAGTTTAAGTCAAATCAAATTTTCTCACTTTAAGGTATTTTAAGAAAAATCCTTATGACTAGATTTACATTAACTTCAACTTAACAATACGAAATTGATAACTTCACAATTAAATATTTGTGGAATTTGTATAAATACTTTAAATCTGTCCCATTTTCAGTTATATCGGGGTTATTTACACCTATACCCGATTTGCTATAGTTATTCATAAATTGATAATTGTACACAGTGTTGTTATGAAAGTCATTGTTATTTCATCCTATTCTATGGTTGTAACTTTGGAAGTACCTACATAATTCACAAGATACGATTAACTATTTGTTGACCAAATCTGTTTGCCAATGCCTATCGGATCAAATGATTCGATCAAATAACGAACAGTTCCGACGATTTATCGTTAAGTGCCAGTTTTACAAATGATGTTAATATCGTTAAAACTAATCAGATCAGTGTCACACAATAAAGGCTCTAAAATAAATTTGCACTGTCTATCGTGAAGTGAAACTGTAGTAAAATTACCTACTTATTCTACTACCTCCTATAATTAAAGTTGCCTGGTTCCAAATACATACAAACAAAAAGATTATTTTAGAAGTATAACGATATTTGTTATATTGTTTCTTTCATAGTGTTATTAGTTATTACTAATTTTACTTGAATAATTAAGAAAGAAGTACCAACTCATTATTAATTACTTACAAATATTCATTATTATTATTACTTACAGATCGTCCTAACATGTCTCAATTACAAATATCGACATTAGAACCATTCGATTGAGAAGGTGAACTTACTTCCATAGTATTAGGTTCCCTTAGGAAAGAGATGGAAGCGTGCCTAGGAAACATAATATTTCATAGCTTCAAACATCAACAATCGTAACCAAAAACAGTGAAATGTTACTATATTCCGGTAGCATGCCATTACAAGATATATATTTTTATATAACCACCTGACCCTATGAAATAACAAATGTAATATGACACCGCAATTAAGAAACTGGATGAATAGCTATTTCTTTCAAACAAAAACAATAGTGTTATGTATAAATCTTGATAAAGTGACAGAAAAGTGTAGCTCGACTAAGTTGAGGAAGTGTAAAATAAAAAGTTTATGAGTAATACGGCAACTTTAGGAAAAAGTATAGCAGAAATAAAATTTCTAAACTGTAGAACGATAGCTAAATTGAGTTTCACGATAGACAGGGCACAAGTACCAGGGGGTATTAAACCCTGTTATATATATGTGTAATATCACATAATGGTAAATATACCACTAGTACTAGCCTTAAAAAGAAAAAAAAAAGAAACAGACACCAAAATGACGAAAGGTTGCTAAAAAAAAGTTGATTGCTGTAGCCGATGTGGCAACAAAAATCACAAAAGTGACTGTAGTTCCTGCCCTGTAAATAATGTGAACCGCGTGTAATGTGGTTTCGATGACTATGTCAGATAGTCAGAAAATAAGAGCGCAAACAGTGGCCAATGCTAACCTTTCGTCAATAAATGAAAAATAAATTGATTGCCAGGTAGAAACGCTCACTAATCCTGGTAATCAGTCTAATATTATATAAGTAATAGAAGAGCGTCGGTGGCCTAGTGGCTAGGGCCGTTGACTTCCATTCAGAAGTTCGCGGGTTCGAACCTCGGCACGTACCAATGTGTTTTCGATTTTCGAATTCATATGTACGTTTATTCGACGCTCTTACGGTGAAGGAAAACATCGTGAGGAAACCTGCACACACCTGCGAAGTAATTCAAGGGTTGTGTGTGAAGTTGACCAACTCGCATTGGGCCAGCGTGGTCGACTAAGGCCTATTCACCCTGGTTTCAGGGTAGGCTCGAGCCCCTCGGTGGGGACATGTATGAGCTGTTAATGATGAATAAAACTTGAGATCTAAATTAAAAAAGGTCTAAAAGCTGTAATCTCCAATAAACAAATTGCTTCAACTAATAGTGCCAAAAAAAAAAAAAAAAAAAAAAAACTAAATGTTTCAGGCGTATTTGACGCTGGCACAAAGATTAACTAGTGCCACAAACTAAAAAAAAAAATTAAAAAAAAAAATACCTAAAATTGGCTTTATTAGAGTTTAATTTCAAGGTAGGAAATTAAACTTGACACTGGCGGAAATTATACTAGAAAAACAGGAATAAATAAAGCGGCCTAAGAAATAAATAAACTGCAATTTCCTGCAATGTGCTGATTAAATAAGGCCTTAATGTCAATTCCATTGAGCAGAACAAATATCCTTCATTCAAAGACGTCTAACAGGGAAAAATCCAATACCTGAACTCATCTTCCAAAAATATTCCAAATCATAATAACAACATTGAAAACAGTACCTACCTAACGAATTCGACTGAATAACTACTGAGATATACAATTTCCAATCTAATTTATATTGGCCTCTCTCTGCAAAACAGCAACAAAATATCTCTTTCTATTCTAGAACTTTGAATCTATAGGTAATAATATGTATAACTTGTAAAATATTTTGTATTTTGGGAAAATAATTTCATAATCAGTTATGAATGTTAATTTAAATTCATATTAATAAATAAGTATAGAAAACAAAAAGTGCATATTGCAGTGATAATGAAGATCAGTATAGATAAAACTGTTTTCCCAGCTATCCGAATATACAGAAGAGTACTATTTCAATTAAAAAGAAAAATAAATCCTAAAAAAAAAAAAAAAAAAAAACAACTGGTATATAAATGGTCATCTTTGAACCGGTAAACAAACATCTTCTGGGGTTTCTTCGATGGTTTCAGTTCTGAATCATGACGATGATATGGGTACGAGTATTTGTTAAATATGCGAGCTGTTAATAAATTCATTTAAAGGGAAATCATCCGTTGCCACTATAAATCAGCTCATTCCCAAATTAAGCAAGCTTGTTGCCATGAAAAGGAGTTGTCAATTTCATAAAATACCTACATTGTTGTTTTTGGACGTGACGTAAAAGAACATGATGGCCATGGAATTGGTAGCAAACGGGGTATGTCGTGGACGTAGTAACATACTTAATTACAGCGTTGCTGGGTCCATGAGTTGCTTGTTTGATGCTGGCCTCCAACACGTTACATGTGAAACGGTGCTCGGAAACAACAGTGTTTTTTCTGAATAAAAGTAAATGCGTACTTAATGCAAATAAAGTAAGTCAATTCAATTTCTGGGCCACGAACTTTTGTCGTCAGGTATCAAACCACTTGACAAAAACATAATAGTCTTTATGATTATAATAACGTTAGAATCATTAAGACCCCAGAAACTATCGAAGAAATCCAAAGATTCCGCGGTTTAATCTATTTCTTTGGAAATGGATTCCAAATCTCTTTATTTCAACAGACCGATTCGACAATTGCTTAGGCAAAAAGTATACAATAAACACCGTCATTAACTGCACTGTTGAAGGGACCAAACAATGACATTTAATGAGCTAAAATATTATTTCCTTAAGGTTCATACTCTGGGCTACTATGAATGACTCAAAAGATTGCACTCAAGTAATTGTCGATGCGAGTCCTTCAGGGTAAGGGGCTGTATTGATTGATACATTACGATGATTAAGGACCTTGTACCATAGCTTTTGGAAACAAAAGCCTGACAGACGTTGAAAAACGGTATTGTCGGGCTGAAAAGGAAGCGTCAGCTTGGTTTGGGCCATCGAGCACATTCACATCTATTTATATGGGAAAAGGTTTGATCTTATAACTTACCATAAGACTTGTATTGGAAGTAATTTTCGGTGCTTGATCGAAGCCTTGCGCCTGAATCGAGCGCTGAGTCCTTGGTATGCAAACTTATGATTATAAAGTCATTTGTAAATCCGTAAGTCAAATATAACAGATCTATTATCGCGCCTTTGCTACCTACCAGTACAATAGAAAGGTTATCTTGGAGACGAACATCACAGTAATTACATTGTTCAATACGCGCGTCCTGTAGCGTTATCTCTGAAATCAATTATTGAGGCATCGAATGATGATGAAGAATTCAAGTCGGTCAAAAAGGGTTTGATAATTAATAACAATTGGGATGATTCGAGCAATAATTACAAATTACTCCCACACCTATGTAGCAATTGAATGTCTTAAAAAGGCATTGTAGATATCTTAAAGGCTTGTTGCCGAATTCCAGCCGTTGCCTTGGTGAGGACAAATATGTCCCTCAAGAATCAAATCGTCGTTGCAAATTTAGAACCTCCCATGTGTAGTTTTCCGAAAATCTGTTCTTTATATATCTGGTTTCAAAAATTGGCTCCTACCTTGTACAAAAACTCGCATGTGCATATCTCAACGTTTAAATGTCTTATGTATGACATAATGTCATAATCTCCTATGTGTCAAGTTACATTTTATTGATAATTAAAACCACCCATATACACTGATATCACATAAGAACTCTTATAATGAATATTTTTCAAAATATTGCAATTTAAATGCTCCCATGTGTTCGCTCGACGCGAGTGACTGTCAAAAAAACTACTATGTGACAAACATTTTGCAACGACGAAATATGTTCCCAAGGGTCAGTTCAGTAAAAGTGGGCACAGTATTCTAGACAATTTTTAAGTTAGTACTACACTTTAAACAAAGTTTAACCCTACTCTAAGATCGTGGCCTTCAAACGAATTTTAAGATAACTTTTTGGGTAGACCTTACATAATAAAAATTTACTGGAATATACCTACAATACCCAGTTAAAACTAACAGTTTGGAATGTTACAGGTACGATTGTGTCTTAATGAAGTAAATCTTAAATCCTTTTATTCTGTACAGAGTTATAATCTAGAAAACATGGTGAACTTTTGTACAAAACATTGAAGGAAGGAAAAAGAAAAAGGAACAAAAGAAGAGTAACACCTCATACGGTGATTAGCGCTGGAAGAAGCGACGTTATTGTACGTAAGAAATGATGAAACTGCTCAGGAGTATGAAAGGAATATTGTACATTTGAAGAAAGAAGAAGGTCAACGAAATGTTGTCGTCCGTGAAGAATCATCAAATGAAAAAGTTCAATGTGACCTATTGGCTTGGTTGATACTGTTCGATATTATTTTGTTAATTTATAAGTTAAAAATATAATCTGATGTAAACTATTATTCAAATTTACAAAAAGGAAGAGATGTGGTGTTGTAATAAACGTAGTACACTGATCAGTGGTGGCGCCCCTATCGGCAGTCTCAATCTGTCACCCGCGGCGAACGGACGCTTCCGCTGCACAGAGTACCAACTTACTGGAACTATGTGGTTTTACTTACAACCCAACTCCAGCATTGTGGTGAGCCTTAATAGAGGACACCACAACTGTGTTTATAATATTTGGATTGTAAGAAGTAATACTAAAAGAACATTATTTCTGTCTTAGTAATTGATTTTATGTACTTCGAAAACGAAGCACAGTCAGTATGGCCGTAACAGATATTGTAAATTCTAAATAAGTGTATTTTCGTAAACAGTCGGGTAATTTGATGTAATTATTAAAACTATTTTAAAAATATTTTAAAATTGTTACGACTGTCTACGTAAACGCATTTTCAACTTTTGTTTACCTGTGTTGTGATTGCCTGTTTTTACAAGTTGTTCCGATTGGTTGAAAATAACAGATAGGTATTGTATAATTTAAATAAGTCTATTTTTGTAAACAATCTAATAATTTGAGGTAATTAAAACTATTTTAGTAATATTTTAAAATTGTTATAACTGTCTTCGTAAACGCATTTTCAACCTTTGTTTACCTGTGTTCTGATTGGCTGTTTTTACAAGTTGTTCCGATTGGTTCAAAATAACAGATAGGTATTGTATAATTTAAATAAGTCTATTTTTGTAAATTACGCTACTAGACCGAAAGCGCAACGAGTGGATCAGGCAGCGAACTAAAGTTGTGGATGTGGTTACGACCATTGAGCGCCGGAAATGGAGATGGGGTGGGCACATAGCCAGAATGGACTTCGACCGTTGGGCTAGAAGAACGTTGGAGTGGAAGCCCAGAGAAACCACAAGAGGCAGAGGTCGCCCACCGGAAAGATGGGTCAACGACATTCGGGGACACGCTGGTCCGAAGTGGATGCAAGTGGCAGGGGATAGAAAGTCGTGGAGGGCTTTGGAGGAGGCCTATGTCCGAAGACGGACGATGAAAGGGCTGGGATGATGATGATGATGATGATTTTTGTAAACAATCTAATAATTTGAGGTAAAACTATTTTAGTAATATTTTAAAATTGTTATAACTGTCTTATATATTGTTATAATTGTTATAACTGTCTTTTCATTTTCAACCTTTGTTTACCTGCGTTCTGATTGGCTGTTGTTCCGATTAGTTCAAAACCACCTGTTGAGCTTGGAAGGGGCACGATAAGCAGGGTATAAAAGCGAAGCGTAGCCAGATCCAAATCACTTTTTGCTCGAGCAGCGGAACCAAGCAGAATAACACGTGAGTTAAGTACTTGCTTATTGTAATAATTTCTGGGTATAATTTCTTGTTATCTATGTGTTTTATTTTTTTATTCTATGTTCTACATTTGTACTTGATGTATTTTTAAGATTGCTTAAATAAATAATCGCTTTAGCACTGAATAACATTTCTTTTATGTAATGATCTCCCCTAGTTTGAATACTTGCCTTATGAATATTCAGCTATATAATTTTTGCCATTTAATCTTTAGATGCTAATTGCACCTCATGACTAGATATTACTTTGAACCATTTAAATTCTTACGCGCGCGGCTTGTTGCTGGAACTTGGCCTGCGCACTCCGTGCGCTTAGATAATTAATAGCCATATTAAATTTCTATGCTCTCAGCTAGATTTATATTTTATTTTTAACTTTTTAGTGTAGGTGAGGACCTCGAAGGCGGTTTTATATATTTTTTAAATAATCTTTTTATCTCTTATGCATAAAATAAACAGAAACACTTAATTTATTCGTACCAACTCAAAATTAATGAATAACTATTAATAATAATTAATTAATTAATTTGGGTTATAGAATTACTAAGTGAGCGACTGACTGCGAGTGACGAGAAATCAACAGAACATCAACTTACATATTAATTTGAGTTACTTAAAATACAAAATGAACATCTTCATAATATTTGAGCGATCTAATATTTGTTTGAGTGTCAACGTTACGTCCTGCATTTTTTTTCAATATTTGGCAAATGTATTTTTTATACTGAGTATCATTTTATCTTCAATGAAGTGTTTCGAATACAAAAACCACTTTGAAAAAATTAAATCTCCAGCGGTCGCCGGCCGCTGCCGCGGCACGCTCGCTCCGCTCGCTCGGCTCCCTCCGCTCTGTTATTGACATCAGTCTAACCTAACCTAACCAACCGATTTGATTCTGGGTAGATTTGTTTTTTTTTGCGGGGGGCTGTGCCCCTATAGCAAGCCTATAGTGGGGCTGTGCCCCCCCAATCACCCGCTTCGGTTAACGCCCTGACTACTTTTATCAAACCCAGTGACCTTCATGTTGCCAGGTTGCCCTCTCTGTTTTTCCAGTTGTTCACTTAGTAATGTAGTCCCTCGGATAAAATTTTAATATCTGAAATGGATTAATCACAAATCGCTTTTTGTAAGCTCGTTCTGGATTTTATTACCTATTAATCAATATTCGTCGATAGTTAAGTTAATTTTTCGCTTACACAAATTCTAACCGCTCAAGTTATTAAAACAGTATATATCATCATCAGTCGCAAAGTTATTTTTATTCGCTTGTTTTATAATTCCCCTTTAAAAACTGGCAGTTCGCTGGATAGCGAGCCGCCTGTATAGGCGCATTATCTCTGTGCGGGCTGCGTGTGGTCTGATCGGAGTATTTTTCTGTGTGTATATTTTTATTGAGGGTAGGGAAAATGTGCGGTCAATTATGTAGTTATATTATAAGTTTTAAGTATAACATTGAGTAAGTCTTGGCATCAAGACAAACCTATTTTTTAATAATAATAGTAGTAATTTATTTCAGATTTAAAGTCCATAACATAACATTACAACAATACAAGTAATAAAAATGTTAGAATTATGTTAGTAACAACAATGCTTAAAATTCTACGTTAGTTTGTTAGTAACTAAATAAGCAACATTATTCCTTAACTATTAATCCAGCAGACCAATGGCTATCCTCACCCAATGGTGTTGAAAGGGACAGTTCATTCTGTCCGCTATTGCCTTCAGGATGCCGTTGGTGCTGTCCCTCAGACGCCGCCGCAGCAACGACGCTGCCTTTTTGCAAATCAGCGCATGAGACCCATGATGACCCATCCGTATGAGCCTCCGCAAACATACCCGAAGCACTGCAGCGCCAAGGCAGCCCCAACAGCATCCTAAAGGCGTTGTTGTACTGTACTTGCAGGGCGTTATAGGTCCGACGCGTGTATGACATCAGAGGCCAATAATGTTATCTGCCATTTTTGATTTGTACTATAAACATTTAAAAAAAACCTTACAAAAAAATCATCTAGGTACCTCATTTGTTGTGTTTTATTTGATAGTTCCCATACGTAAAATCAATAAATAATTTATAGTTCATTTTATTCGGTTATTCCCGTTGTCCCCCAAGGAGTCGTCTCCCGCGGGGGACAACGGGAACATTTTTTCCCACTACTTGATAGGGGTTTATAAAATGGGCAGGCAGAGGGTATTTATGATAGAAGTGAGGTTCCTCGACTCCGACGCGTCCGTGGATCGGGTCGATGTTCCACCAGTCGTAGGTCATCTCCCAGCCGTACTCAAAGGGGCGGAACTCCCAGCGCGGCCGCTTGCCGGTCGTGCTCGTCATCGCGAAGAATTCCTGCACACACCACACCACTCATTATTGTTATTATTATTAGTAAGCTACTTGACTTATTCACACTTACATGAAATTTTATCTAGGTACTGATTTTTTTGCAGTTGGCGTCGTTAACAGTTCATTAAAATTGGGGTTTCTATAGTAGACTGCCGTACGAATTTGTTGGAAAGAAATATATTGGTAGTTAGCTGGGGGCTGTAAGATTATAATTCTAAAATATTATTGTGCGGAAACTTGTAGTTTTTTAGGGGCCCCACCATACTACTCCAAAGGTGGCAAAAAAAAAAAGAACGAACACCCCGAAGGCTAAGGCGCGCTCTACGCTCGCTGCGCTCGCTTCGTTCCCGCCAGCCTTCGGAACCTATTTTTGGGGCTTAAATACCGTCTAAAAAACTACAAGTTTCCGCACGATAATATTTTAGAATTATAATCTTACAGCCCCCAGCTAACTACCAATATATTTATTTCCAACAAATTCGTACGGCAGTCTACTATAGTCAACCCTTAAATTAAATCCCACCAAAAACATACCTGTTAAAAAGGGGGCCAAGTTCCTATCGGCTAATTGTTCGTCTAAAAAAGGATTGAAATCTAATCCAATGCCAAGTTTAGATGCACTTTAAAATCGATCATAATCATCGTCATCAACAGCCTGATCCACTGGTAAACATTTGCCAGTCCCAAGACTCGCCACCACATTCTAAATTTAAACTTGGCAGGTTTTCGTGCGTAATACATTAATTTGTATAATCTATATTTATATTACGCAAGCCCGATTTTTGTACAGGCCATCAAATCCACATCCAAGCTCCGATATTGATAAATTATACCTCATTAGCTTCGTCTCATCCTGGAGGGGTGCATAAAACTCTTAGTTTTTTAAGTTTTTTAACAAAATACCAATTAAAATACGTAAAAATAAAGCAAGGATTTGTTTACATTAAATGACATAAATGACAACCACTCAAATTTTCGATTTTTTTTCGTATAATGGCGTTTGGCTTCTAGGGCACTTTGCCAATGTCAATAGACTGAAAAAGAATAAATAGCTAGAAAAAACCAATCCATTCCAAGCCTTTTCATTTTGCACAGACTCGAATAAGAATAGGTAAGGGATATTTCACAATAACGCGCTATTCACATTAGCGAAGCGAAAGTGGAGCGAAACTTGACAGATAAGTTGTCGACTGCCATGGGGCCTACATACATACTCATGGCCAACGTCGGCAAATATAAGGAACGCAGATATACGAACGCATAATGCCGTATCACCAAAGGACGTTGAACTTTATCATCTTCGTCTTCTTCTTCTCCATGTTAAAGGAGCCAAAAAGTTTGAAGATTTACGTACCATCATTAGTGTTTTATACGCGACGTTTAAAGAAGCAGCCATTGCATTAGGTATTACAACAAGCTCCGCTTATTTCTCCGAAACTCTTCAAAAGGCTACAAATACCTTTTCTGCACATCAAACCAGAGAGTTATTTGCAATACTCTTGGGTGTTAACGTGCCTTCAGAATCCGTAGAAGTCTGGAACACCTTTAGAGATTACATGATTGAAGATTTTTTACACCGTGGTCTCAACGAGCAAGATGCTACAAATGCTGCACTTTTAGAAATTGAAGAAATTCTATTAACACATAACACGAACTGTAAGGTACTTGGCCTACCCGAACCTACGCATAGTATATACCAGGAACTTCCTATAATTAACAGCGAAAATGCTCAAATAAAATTTGAGTCCATGTATAACATGGCAACTGATGAACAACGAAATGTAATTAATACAGTAATAACAGCCCTTGAGTGCTCAGAGCAGAATAGAAACTTATTTTTTCTTGATGCACCTGCAGGTTGTGGTAAAACGTATATGCAAAAAACTTTACTTGCCAAAGTAGCGAGTGTTGGTCGCATTGCTGTTCCAGTAGCATTTACCGGTATTGCAGCTAAGGTAAGCTTAGTCAAAGGAGGTCGAACACTTCACAATCAATTCAAATTGCCGATACCAATTCTTGATTCGTCTGTATCTGGTGTTAAACCCGATTCTTCTCACGGGAGATATCTTAATAGTGCCTACCTTATAATAATTGATGAAGCGAGTATGATACCGGCAGCAGCCTTGACAGTAATCGATCGCATGTTTCGGAATATTACAATTAATGAAGATAAACGACGACAACCATTTGCTGGAAAAGTTGTATTATTTTCTAGTGACTTTAGACGGACTCTGCCGGTAGTGCCACATGCTGGACGGGCAGTAACAATCGAAAACTGTATTAAAAATCATCGTTTGTGGCGATACATGACTTTTCTAAAGCTAGATAAAAATATGCGAGTAAATGAAGGACAAAAGACACGAGCTTTAATTAAAAATTGGTGCTATTGTCATGCTCATGAGAAATCTAAATACGGCCAAAGGGTTGATTAACGGAACTCGGTTTCAGTTAATAAAACTATATACCAATTCTTTAGATTGTCAGGTTCTGACGGGTGCAAGTTCAGGCGAAAGAGTTATTCTTCCTAAAATAAAGCTTAGCCCTTCAGACTCCATCCTTTCATTCAAATTACAAAGATTTCAATTTCCAGTTACTCTTGCATTGACAATAAACAAGAGTCAGGGGCAATCTTTGAAAAAAGTAGCTTTCTATCTTCCAAAACCAGTATTTTCTCACGGGCAGCTTTAAGTGGCTTTAAGTAGAGCAAAAGTTTTTGACGGTATAATAGAACAATCTAAAGATCAAAGAATAATCGGACAATGCCAAGGTTTTACTACTTCAAATATAGTCTATCACGAAATTTGTTAATAAGTTAATATTTTGAAGTTGGTTATATTTTATAGGGTTTTTCTTACTTTTCAGTTTTTTCGGCGGTTTAATTTTTTATATTATTTCAATTGGTGTAAATTAGATGTAAGATACATAAATGGTTATATGTGAAAATTAAAATGGTTAATGTCAATATTTTGTTATGCAATATTACAAAAATGGACGAATTTGCGAAAGAAGAAGAAGAAAGAAGAAGAAGAAATTTTTTCAACGCTAGGTACCTAGGTCTGTACCTAAAAAATTCGCTCGCTCACATTATCTGATGGAACCTTGACTGTTCAAGGTTCCATCAGATAATTTGAGCGAGCGAGAAATCCAACCAATATCTGACGGTAACTTTACCTACTTATTAAATGTTATCATTGTTTAGAGTCCTTTTCCTATTAAAAGGGTCGTGGTTTGTATGGGAGCCTATTCCATGAATTTATTCATTCCTCACAGTCTCTATATCGTCGATTGTAGGAATATTTATATTACAAGTATAAATAAATATCCAGGGTGTAATTTAAGTCGTGTTTTATTAGTGTTATTCTGATTCGGTAATAATAATAATTAAAAGGTCAGAAAGTCATAGATGAATATCGAAAATCATATTTTATTTTTATTTCTGCCGTGAGCATTTCTCAAAATGTTTGCACATAGCCCCGTCAGCTTTTAACTGATCCTATTTTGTTACCAACATTTACTAAAATAAGTTGCCTTTTGTATACTCATATTTAGGATGATTGTAGACAATAGAGAACCTTAATGACAAAAAAATGCTAACTAAAGTCTAATTTCTCAAATGATTCTTGATATCAAAATAAGAACCAATGAAAGTTTCTTAAGTTTTTTTTTAATTGTTATGCAAAACTTTTGACAAATGTTCAGTTCTACGTTGTGATTATAAAGCAATTAGGCTCAATTCTGGTGGGTTATATTTTATTATAATTAAGGCACCATTGCATTCAAATGTGTGTTTTGAGTACAGTATCAAAAAAATGCCTTAAAAATGGTTTATGTTTCCCTATGAATATTACATTACCATATTCTAGCGGCGGCGTTTCGACGCTGCTACGGGTCTCTAGTTAAATTTATTATTTATATAATAATTAAATTAACCTATTTATTAAATTAACTTAACCTGCCAAGTTCAAATTTAGAATGTGGTGGCGAGTCTTGGGAATGGCAAATGTTTACCAGTGGATCAGGCTGTTGATGACGATGATAATGATCGATTTTAAAGTGCATCTAAACTTGGCATTGGACTGGATTTCAATCCTTTTTCAGGCGAACAATAGCCGATAGGAATTTGGCCCCCTTTTTAACAGGTATGTTTTTGGTGGGATTTGAATACTTTTTTTGAAGAAATCGTACTTTTTTTTTTCTTTTTGTGCCACGCCTTTGTCCATTGTTAACCACAGAAAAAATATATTTAATCATCCGGACACTCCATGCAGCAAATTTATTTTGACAACCTAGTTACTTCTTTTTGAAAAACAACTTCAAGTCAGGGTTATCACGAGATTAAATAAAAAAAACTTCTACAATACTGCGTAGCGTACATAGATTTTTGTCAAAAAATCTTCTTATTAAACCTTTCTAAATAATGACAAACGTCGCTACACTTGACGTAAGTGACATGACGTCAAATTTAGTGACAGCGTTGTCGCGATTGCGAATTTGTTTGCATGAAACAACTTTGTAGTAGCGAGCAATATTGTTTTAAATCTCTAATTTAATTTTTTTTTTAAGTTTTAGTCGTATCTTTAAGTCAAGAGTTTACGTATTAAATAATTGATAGTTAATTAAATGACATTCAGTACAGACAAAAGACGAGTTTGCTGACCCCCCTGCCGAACGTTGTGCGAACGCCATTGAGGGCGCCATCTATCACTCCAAAGGGGCAGAAAAGAACGAACCAACGGCCAATGATACTTCTAAAATTTCAAACAATGGCATCTGTCGTAACTTACAATAAACTAAATCGTTAAAAGAATGTTGTCAGTATAGCTAAGCCAATAATTAGGAAGGTATAGTCTTATTTCGACAGTGTAGCTAAGTTACAGTGTGGCGAAGTTGCGCACGGTATGGCTGTAGATCTAGGTTTGCCTGGATCAAATCCACGAGAGCATTTTAATTATTTTGTCTATTTATTTTTTACTTTTCTAAAAAGATGCAATGACTGCTATGAGGATTTGATTCTTACATTAAAGATTGAAATAAAACAAAATATATATAATGTTACAATAAATATGTTTACATTTTATTATTTCATATTTTATCGACTAAAATGTAATATCCAGAGATTCAAACTGGCATTTTTTAGGAGAGAGAACCAACATGCTACTTTTATAATTTAAATTACATTTAAAATTATAAAGTAACAATTTATATCTCTCTTAATTTCGTTTCAATCTCAGGATGATTTTAGTTTATATAAAAACAAAGTTAGGCCAAATAGTGGTAAGTTATACAATAAAAAAAAAAAGGGAAAGTAGCTAACATAACCGCTGGTTCTCAAAGGCAAAATACTTATTTTGAAGCTTGAAACGTTCCCCAGGTCTTCTCCACAATATTTTTATTCCATCTTTATCAGACTTGAAGCTCTTTTCGTCAGTAAAAATTTCAATTTCGTTCTCCCAATCAAAATTTAAATATTCTGATGCGAATCTCATTCTGTTCTGGCTAGACAATGGGCTTCCCATAGTTTATTTTTTTATAATTGGCTTATAATTATGTATTTCACATGCTTGGAGTATTTTCAAACTTAGTCAAGCGATATATTATATGTTATGGCAGTTGACTGAGTCGTTATAAATGGGACTTGGCTATGAAGCCTTACGATTCCACAATGACGTTCTGATGCAGCAGTATATGCTACCGGTGGTCGTCGGTCAGAGCGGTTACGTTTCACATCACCAGTTTTCTTGGTATCGCCGAATCCATAAACGAACTGTATTTCTCTGCAATATAAAATACTATGATATAAATTTTGTCACGAAATCACATTCCAAAAAATATTATTCTTTATTATTTTTTATAATTAGGTTTTATAAATAGATATTCATAAACGTTTTATCTACTTACCTTGACACCTAATTCTCTAGAAATACTTTTAATATTGTGGTTATCTTGAAAGGGTTTTAAATTGGCTAGCTAAGAAAAATCTTTTTCTTTTATAGAGAGCAGTATTTTTATTTTTGTGTTAATTAACTCAGGGAGTGGGTGGTGGCCTTGGACCTGCCTTTTATAATGTAAACCACAAAAGAAAATTATTAGGAAAAAAAAATTTCTTGAGGTAAGAAAAATATCTTCAGGTAAAACTTATAATCTGCCAGAATCGGAACTAAATTGTTCTTTCAGAATCAGGGCGCCAGTGGTTTATATCATAAAATGGATTAAGACTGTACTGTGTGCAACAAAATAAATACCAGGAAACCTTTTAAAACATATTTAATGTAACATGACAACAATTAAAAAGGTTTAAGAATATCTGGTGAAATAAAAGGATACATAAAATATCACCGCTGTCTTCACAGAGAACTATTCGTATAACAGTATCAACAAACAAGTTTACATACTTAAAATTATTAATTACGTTTCACTGTTATGGAGTTAAATGTCCAGCCGTTGGATAAAAAGTAATATAGGTTACCAAACTCACAACGAGTACCTTATGGTTTTAAAGAAACATATTAATATAAGGTTATCTTTATATAAAAGCAGACATGTTTCAAAGGAAATCTAATATTAAATTAAATCTTATGAATAATATGAAATTCTGCAACCATCCTCCGAAGACAAATCTGAACACAGGTGATTACATGAATAAAAGAAAATCCAAAGTAAGAACTATTGGATAGTTTAAGAAAAGTTTGTTTTATCAATTACCTACATGGTATTGAAATGAAAGGTACGCAGAACTAGTAACCTGGCATTAAAAACGTGGTTTTAAAGAAAACCTTTTAAAGAAAAATAGGTAGGTACATAATACCAGAAACCTAAATGTGGGTGGGGCAAAACCAAAGCCCTATATAAAAACCCAGCATAACAACTGCATAATAAAAACTTGCATAGGGAAACCCTGCATAACAACCCTGCATAACAACCCTGCATATCAACCCTGCATATCAACCCTGCAACAAAGAGAAAACTTGTTACAGTGATGAACGTCTAACAGAAATCTTTAGTTTTGAATTAGCATAATATTTCAAAGCACTTACCCATTACGGGGTTTATAGTTATGAAACCATGTTGGGACAGAGCCCGGACGACAGCCACCTCAAGATGTCCGCGCCATATCTAAAGAACAAACCACGTGGGTTATCAAAAAGGTTCAAAACCAAACAGTAGAATGACAATTTGAGATTCTCAATAAATATCACAACAGACTTACCGGTGTTTCAATCAATTTTTACTTTACTAGTTCGGACAGGAAAGGGGTCACTGGATAGACCTCCTTCACATACCTATTAAAGAACAAGAACAACCAATTAATCAAAAAGGTTTTAAAACATAACCATCGAACATGGAATTGAGAATCCATTTGGATAATTTACACTTACCGGATTTTATATTAGAATTCACTTGATAAAAATTTTACATTGTCCTTTGCGGAAAAATCCAAAGAAGAAATGAACGAGTCATTCCTCGAATCACTTTGACAGACCGCGCGTTCCGAAACGCAACACCAAAACAATCAACCCAGAATTCTTTTTAAGGAAATAAATTATTTTTAATTTTATTTTAAACAAATTAGGGAAAAACAAAAGGAATAATAATCCATTTGGATAATGGTAAATAACCTGTATTTCCAAGACTAATATTATTGAAAATATTTATACGAAAACACTAACTGTCTTTTCGACTATTAGAAACGTTCCGAAACTTGACTCCAGTGCTTAAAAAAATTTTAGATTTATGGCTTTGGATACTACCTCTTTTGGAAGAAGTCGAGAATAAAATGAGTTAAAAAAAATTATCAACGCCAATTAATTTGGAAAAACAACTAGTAATTTCTACAAGGTATTATTTTTATCAAATGACAAAAAAAACGGTGTTACAATCTTAACAACGCACTGTTGTTTTTGCTTTCATAAAATAATTTATATGACAAGTAATGAAAATTGGTAACAGATTATTTTCAATAAAAGTAACCGGAGAGTGCATGAACGTAACGACGACGACGACGTAAAGTAAATACTTGCCACGAACATTAGTTTTCTTTATAGTGTAAAACTTGAAATAATAAGTAACTATCCTCACATAATTTGTTCGTGTTATTTTGCATGCATTCTCTCTCAAAAAAAAATCATAGCTATGAGTCATAGCAAAGTGTGGTATGATAACAAATTTCGATACACTTGACATCTTGTCAGTGGCGCAGTGGTTTAGCGTTAGCTGTGAAGCTTGTGAAAGCTAAGTTACACGGTTCAAATCCATTGACTATTCAACATAGTTTTTTTCAGTTCTAATAAAAACGGACTTCTCACTATCACTATAATATTTATAATTTCAAGATATAAAAAAGTGACGGCGGCGCGGCGCGGCGGTCGAGATAACTAGTTTCTTGTGAAGCAAGTGTAGGCACATAATCATCTACTCTGCAGATGACGACGACAATTCAATTTTAAAGCTAAAGGGGTCACAAGGGTCGACCTCAGTCTGGATAGATTCTAATCGATGAAATATTGTAGAATAAAATACAGACATAATATTCATAAATTATAAATATATTTTGTATTGATTCAAATTTTATTAAAAGAATGAAATCCCCATAGCAAACACTGCGTCTCTTATAAAACAAGTTAAAAATAAAAAAAGACTAAAATATGAATATGTGCTCGTGGGATCGATCCAGTTAAATCTTGATCTACAGCCATACCGTGCGCAACTTCGCCACGCTGTGACTTAGCGACGTTTCCGAAATAAGGCTACACCTTCCTAATTATTGGCTTAGCTATACTGACAACATTCTTGTAACGATTTAGTTTATTGTATGTGTAAGACAGATAGCATTGTTTGAAATTTTAGAAGTATCATTGGCCGTTGGTTCGTTCTTTTCTGCCCCTTTGGAGCGATAGATGGCGCCCTCAATGGCGTTCGTACAGCGTTCGGCAGGGGGGTCAGCAATCTCGTGTTTTGTCTGTACATCGGTCAAATTTATATCTTATATATAAAATTCTCGTGTCACAGTGTTCGATTCCATACTCCTCCGAAACGGCTAGACCGATTCTCATGACATTTTGTGAGCGTATTCAGTAGGTCTGAGAATCGGCCAACATCTATTTATCATCCCCAAAAAAAAAATAAAAAAATAAAAAAAGGAACGCGGGCGTAGCCGTGGGCGGACAGCTAGTTATATATAAATAAAATAGGTATGTACAGTCAACAATTAAGATAATAATACATAATACAGAAGCCTTATTGTATCGTACTTAGCCAATCTTCATTCCTAATGTTTACAGTATTCAGAGCTCGATTGGTCGTTTTTTTTTTATACAAGCGCACATTATTAGTCTTTCTACAACGGTCTCTTCGATAAATTAAGAATAATAAAAAATGCACGATGTGACAAGGTTATCACGTCTTATAATAATTCTACAGTGTATTCGTATTATTATGAATACATGACAATATATTTTATACCCCCCCTGCCCTCTCCCCCCTCTCCTCATCGTATTCTCATTGTACCACTACTGGTTTAGAAATATTTTTATTATAAATTCGGTATTCGATTAAGCCAACTTTCTTAAATTTCTTAATTTTTTGTTAATCTGCATATAAAACACGACCTATGTGCCAAATTTCATAAGGCTAGGACAATTGGAAGTGGCCTAAAGATTTTGATTACCGGTCAGTGAGTGAGTCAGTAAGTGCCAAAATTAGCTATTTTCACAGGGTTATATTTCAGAATCTACTGAAGCTATATCTATGAAATTGGCATACTGCTTTAGTACTAGTATATAATTACCTAGGTACAATTTTATCTCTGTACTTGCAATAGGCACTGAGCTACAGAGGGGTCAAAAGTGGGTCGAAACGGTTCGTGTAAATAGTGCACGGCATGCGCGCGGCTTGTTGCTGGAACTTGGCCTGCGCACTCCGTGTGCTTAGATGTTCCTACCTGCAGTATTTGAATGAAATGCAAAGTTTATGTAAATTCCTGACGATTCTTGTACCAACTCGATTATGTGTGAAAGAAAATAAATAAAATTTCTCGCGGTCCACCCTGGTGAACTAATGAGGTTAACTACGAGTTGGGAGTATCATACGTACCATGCCACATAGGGGTATTTGAACTAAAAAGTCGATCAAAAGTCGAAAGTGACAAAATTAAATATCCCAAGTAGCTATTGCTGCCTAATGTACGGTAAGACATCAAAGAACAACATACTGTCAGTGAAAATTATTAAGAGACCCTGCATACCGAGAAATCTGAGCTGTTTTGAGCGAATCACTAACAGCACGAGATTGATAATTATCTATTATTCATGAAAATAAAACAAGTACATTTTTAAGCTACTGATGCCCGAAACGTCAAATTATCGGAATTTAAATGATGGATATTAAAGAAGCAGGTGTTAAACATTCAATAGATAACCTAGTATTTAAATAATGTGTTACGGGTAATTAGTTACATTATTTTTTACCAACTACCTTCTAATAAATTTTGATTTTACTATGATAATTATGTTCATAAGGTATTTTGTTATATATCTAGGTCTTTTTGGATTGTCATTTCTTCTACATTCTATAGTTTTATGACTATTATTTAATATAAAATGAAAAATAGGTGCCAATAAGTGCCAAAACCAATTTAAACACCATAAAAGACTCGAACAATTTTACCAAGACAAACATAACTTTGCGGTCTTTGTTAAATAAGTAGGTAAATAAGTGAGCATAAAGAAGTTATTGTGCAAAAAAGTAACAAAAACATTTACAATACACATGATAATATACATAGGTGGTCTTAGTGCTTGTAATTTTTCCAGACAACCTTAGGTTACAATACAATACAAAATATTCGTTATTGACTCTAAGACATAAGAAAAAAAAATTAAAACAAACAAGGAAAACAACAGGTAAAAATAACAGGCAGCCTTATCACTAATGTAGCAACCTCTTCCAGGCAACCCATTAAAACCCGGAGTATGGAAATACCAGTAAACCCGGTTATATGAAATAGAAGAATACCAGTAGAAGGTTCTGTGCTAATGCTGAAGTATCTGTTATATAACAGAAATTTATATTTATTTGATAGAGAGGTTTGCTACTATTTTGGATGTAATATCTATCTAGCGGACACAAGATTGACGTGGACGGACAAATTTGTGGTGTATTGTCAAGACACAGTCCACTATACTTATAGCTTCCTAGGTCATCCACACACAGTCACCAAAATATTCATTCTTGGACCTGTGGTCATCCAACATGCATTTTTATCTATAGAGGCATTATCTGAAGAGGCAGCGGAAGCAAAATACCTACTTCAAACAGTACAGAAAAAGGTTGGCAAGGAAATTTTCTTGTCTTGAATGCAGTATGGATGTAATAAATAGATTACTGCTGACATTTGATCCCTGTCACTGGGCCGACACTTCATACAGAAAACGCATTTTGACAACCTTTAGTAAACTGAATATCCGCTACAAGTCAATAGCGCTAGGCGCTATGTAAAACACCTCCGAACACCAGCGGCGGAGTCCCGCGGTGCCTGCGGTGTGCGGGGCGTGGGGCGCTATATCGGGCGGGGACTCATTGCGGGGAGGTGAGTGTCGCTTCTGTACCAGTAGTACTATTTTTTTCTTCTGTGTCCCTGTTTAAGCTCTATGAAGCCAACACCTTCTAAAAATGTAAAATATTTAAGCTTGACACTATTTGCATGTTGCTAGGGGGGGATGCGGATGACAAACCTGAAAGAGATAATATGCAAGAGGGGTGCATAGCCTTCATGAGACGTCAAATGAAGAAGGATCGGATGCTTCATCGGATTTGAATTAATGCAATTGAAAAAAAAAACTGAATATCTTATTATTTTCCACAATTTTTTCACAAATATATTTTTTTTCCATTTTTAAGCTCATTATATTTTTTTTTATTACTGATTATCCATACAAAACGCAAATAAAGACGAATAACCAAGTAAATAATTTTGATCGAGTTTTTGGTTCAAATACCCCTCTGTATACGCCAACCCCAGAATGTGGTGCTGCTTTGGGGGACTGGTCTTACTCTAGTCGATTGCCGGTTGTTTTATTGGTTATATAATTTAGTTTTTCTACTTTGACTGGTTGCCTTCCTCTATGGAGTTTCTTCACAGCCAAATCGTGAACTTTCCTCGACGTCGAAAAGTGATTTGTAAGATCTTACTTCGAATAAACACATTTTCAACTTTGAACTTTGAACTTTGGAGGAAAAAATATCAATTAACATTATTTAAAATACAAATTATTATATGCGCTGAACCTTTATTCGAGACCTATAGAGTGAGACAGCATGACCTACGTCATCGTTGAACAGCCCGTAACGCTCCCCTCCGCTCTCCTATTGGTCCACGCCGATACGTCACGCACGTCCCCGCCGATCACGATCCTATCTGCTCGCTGGAGAGTGGAGGGCAGACCCGGCTTGCCACCGAGGCTTGCGATCGCTCGTCACATTGGCATTGACTTTCATCAAGACACCCCGTTTAACAGCGCTGCTGTTCGGTAAAATAATTTATTTTATATTTCTTTTTATTCTTTTAATATTGTGCATTGTATTTATTTCTTTTTTCAATTTGTGCAAAATGGATGGTCGAAATATCGACCAGTTAGACGATGTTTCTCCTAAAGGAGTTCAAGGCTACGATAAGACTCCAGGACGTGTACAACCACGTGCACCAAAACGTGGTACAAATAAAACTCCGAAACCACGTGATTCTTCCAAACGAAGGAGAAAAACTTCTCCACCACCTTAACGTTCGAGAAGGTCGTCTAGTTCTGATTCCAGCAGTTCCAGTTCTAGCGGGTCCACGTCTTACTGATCATCATCGTCGTCGTCGGACACAAGAAAAAACGTCGATTGTCAAAGGATCGTAAAAATCTGCTATCGAAAAGGCGCCATGATCCACTGAGGATCGTCAGGATCTCAAGAACTAACTTGTCTAGCCAAGTAAGTGATATCTTATCCTACTTAAAAAACCAAGATAACAGTGTTCATCTAGAAGCTCGGACTCCGATTCTGATATTTCCCTGCACCCCACAGAAAATTTAAAAGATTCATTATTTTCCAACGAACCGCTTCTAAATAAACCAAAACCACCTAAATCGTTTGATTTTAATATAAACACAAACTTGAAGGAACCGGTAGTCGAAAAATCTAGTTAAAATAGGATGGAATTACTATCAAAATTACATAATTTTAATTCAAACGAGTGGAAAAGGGTTCGTTATTTGGAAACTGAAAAGAAATATCTTGCGAAACCGGGTTTCTATGAACCGGACGTTAATACATATTTACGTTTATATGATCCGAACTCCACATGGTTAAAATCACTCGATCGATCTCTTGTAGCTATGACGCATGCAATCATGCAACAGAACGAGATATTTCAAAATAATCTACAGGAAGTAGTACAGTGGGCACATTCTCCTGATTGTACTTTAAATCCAGATACATTATTTGAAAAACTAAATAGTATTTTTTTCAGAAAAAAGTACCTAACTACATAAAACTATCGGAGGACTTACTTCAGTTTGTGTGTGGCAGGCGGGCCGACGTACAAAAACGTCGTGACAGTATCCTATCTAGCGTAAAAGATCGATTCGTGAAGGAAGATCTAAGGAAAATCCCTCCCACTAAGTCTGAACAGTTTAATCCAGGATTTTTGAGCACTTTTTTACAGAAATCTGGTGGCACAAATAAAATATTCAATGCAACAAAACGCTCTGCAGAAGAGCCATTTGATTCTATGCGGAATAGACCACAACAATCACAAAACAAACGACCGCGGAGGTCATTGGAACAATACGATGATAATCACCAGCCCTCGACATCTTCCAATTTTCGAGGCTCGTACACTGCAGGTAAGAAATCCTCAAGTAAGAAATCCGGTACAAAACACAGTGATAGTAAAAAAGTTTCCCAAAATAAACGTAGATTCAACAAATATCAGAAGTGACTATTTACAAAAATACTTTAACGGCGGGTGTAACTTACAAAAATATATTGATGTTTGGAAAAGTTTCAACGCACCGGATTGCGTAGTAAAAATTATAACGGGCTATCGAATACTTTTTAACCGACTTCAAAAAAGGAGGAGGTTCTCAATTGGACGCGTATGTTTTTTTTTTTTTTGTGTGTGTTTGTTATAAGTATATAAGTAGTAGTTTGTTATAAGTAGGTATCTCCGCCAATTGTGAACCGATTTTCAAAATTCTTTTTTTAATCGACCAGGTTTACTTGCAGGGTGGTCCCATAAAAATTTCGCTAAGATCGGATGATTAAATTTGAAGATATGAGGAAATAAATCCTCAATTGACGATGCCCCGATGAACCCGATCGGTGAATTATTTTGGCAATATCTCGGCTTCTTATCAATCGATTTCAATATTATTTTGTTTTATAGATAGAAGTTGTACTCAAAATGGTTTCATATAAATTTGGATTATATCTGATGGCGGAGTAGAAGACTAAAACCATGAAGGAAGAAAAAATTTTACGCGCCCATATGGAGTAGTAATAATCATGCCTATTTTGTATCGAAACCAATGCTTCCGCTCATAGGGGTGGGAGGGTAGGGGGAAGCGGGAGATGGGGTTTTTTCTTTTTCTTCTTCTTTTCGAGTCGACAGCAAACTCAGACAGTCTCGGCCCAAAAACCAGCCACACGAATAGCGTCGTCAGTAGCCTTCATCAAGTCCTCTCGCGTGCAGGTGACAGGACAAGATGGGCAGCTAATGAGATGGTCCATTTTCTGGGGAACCATACCACACCTACACTCCAAGTTAGAGTCCCCTATGAAACCCCATCGGTATAAGTTATCCCTAGTCCGACCCACCTGGGTCCGGAGTCTGTTGAGGGATTTCCAGATAGACCATGGCTGTTTATAACCAGGGGGGAGACCCTCAGCTATCGGGACAAATGGGTTAGGGAGGGAGACACTATTCCGCCAAAGCTCAACTCTCGCCTCTGCAGGGTCGACTGTTAAGGGAACGACACACTTAGAAAAGTTTTTGCGACTTTTCAGCCTTTGTGGAACGGGCGAATGTTCGTTCATAGGGTGTCGCGTGTCGCTCTCCATTTTGGTTCTTTCCAGGGAGCTTGCCACAGCTCTGCGGACCTCTGGTGGTGATATTCCAGCCAGTGGATAAAGCACTTGTACAGGTGTCGGCTTAAGACAACCAGTAATTATCCTGCACGTTTCATTGAGTGCAGTATCCACCAACTTTGCATGGGCTGAACGACTCCACACAGGGCTGGCATACTCGCCTGCCGAGAAGGATAAGGCCAGCCCAGTAGTCCGCATGACATCAGGCGAAGCCCCCCATTTTGTAGAGACTAGTCGACGAAGCAGGTTGTTCCGCGAGTGAACTTTCAGTTTCAGATGTTCGCAGTTTTCCTGAAAGTTAGTGAGCGATCCAAGATAACGCCTAAGTATCTAGGAAAATCGTTATGCTCGATTTGCTCCCCACGCCAAAGGATATTCAGTTTACGCCCCGCCTCTCTGTTGCGAAGATGAAAAACGCACGACTGAGTTTTGCTGGGGTTTGGCTTCAATGCGTTGGCATCATAATACCGACCCAAGCAAGTGAGCGCATTTGACAGGTTGGTTTCAACCTCTTCAAAACTGCCAGCTTGGCAGGTCAGCGCAGAGTCGTCAGCATAGAGAAAACGGGACGTATGGGGGCTGGACGGTTGGTCGTTGGTATACATGTTAAACAGTATAGGAGCCAGAACACTACCCTGGGGCAGGCCATTTTTCTGAGCCCTCCAACGACTTTTGTCAGAGAGAAGGTGGACTTGGAACCGACGGTTGTGGAGAAGTTCCCGGAGAATGTTGACAAATTTACTGTCATGAGTCATGGACTCCACTTTCCACAACAGTCGCCTCAGGTTGACTGTATCGTAGGCTGCGGACAGATCCACGAATACAGCTCCCGTAAGCAATCCCCTCTCGAAACCATCCTCTATGTGTTGCACTAGTTTTAGGGTCTGGCTGCTGCAAGATTTTGCAGGTCGGAATCCCGCTTGCTCCTGGGTTAACTGTGGGTCTATTACGCGAGTGAGTCGGGCTAGCAACAGTCTTTCAAAGAGCTTATATGTATGGCACAATAGTGAAATTGGCCGAAAGCTCTTAGGGTCATCTGCTGGTTTGCCCGGCTTGGGTATAGCGATTCCCTTAGTCTTCCGCCAGAGCCGGGGAATCGAAGAGTGTTCTAGGCAGTGGTTGAACATCTGCAGCAGCCATGACACTGCAACTGGACCGAGCTGTTTGATTTGTTCGACGGTAATATCGTCTACTCCAGAGGCCTTTCCGCATCGCAAGCCTTTAATTGCGGCGACGATATCAGCTAGGCTAAACGGCCTGCCTATATCGCCACACGCATTCTCGCTGGCTCTTAGTTTTGGGACCCTTTCGAGGCGGCATGGTGGCTTGCCGTTTACCAAAAGCTGGTGGGCTACCTGATTGGCGGTGACTTGGCCGGGCAAAAGAGCTTGCGGGGACTCGTTGGTGAGTATTCGTATAGTGGACCAAGCCTTTTTACTGTTGTGAGTCATATCGACTCCAGTAACAGTATTGATCCATCTCTCTTTTCGCTTCTCACCTATTTTAGCCAGCAGCTCTTCACCCGCCAAGTTAGTTTCTTCCGAGAAAGGGTCCAGTTCATAAAGCGTCTCGTATTGCCTCAGAAGTTCGACGGAGTCTGACGTAAGCCCTGGGATATTCGAGGTCCGGCAACCCCTAGGGATGCAGTGCCGTGAAGTAGTTGACACGATTTCCACAAAGCGGTCATAGTTTTGAGGGGTTGGCGAGACGTTTAAAAGGGCTTCGTCAACTGACCGAGCGAACAGTTCCCAGTTGGCCTTGGTGAAGTTAAATCGTCGCCTAAAGGGGACGTTGGTAGGGCGGACGACGGGTTGTATGGTGCACATAATAGGTCTATGCTGCGTGCGAGGAATGGGCTGACATACGGACTTAATGCTTTGTGAACTGACACTTGATGAGACAAAGATCAAGTCCGGATTATAACCCTTTTTCCATCGGCGGCTATAAAATGAGGCCGGTAATTTGGGGTTGTGTATTGTGGGTTATCCTTAAGCATATTATGCATGTATTATACATATAAACCTTCCTCTTGAATCACTCTATCTATTACAAAAAAACCGCATCAAAATCCGTTGCGTAGTTTTAAAGATTTAAGCGTACAAAGGGACATAGGGACATAGGGACAGAAAAAGCGACTTTGTTTTATACTATGTAGTGATAGTGAAGTACGACATTTATTTGTCTATAAATTGGCATGTAAAAAACAAGAAACTTAATGGTTACTGAATTTGAAAATAGTGATGTGATGTGGTATGAAGCGTAACGTATATTTATCGATTATTTTCGTACATTTTATCACATGGCTACTGGACTTATTTATCGAACTTCTCATATACAATGGTGATAAACTTGCAACTTGCAATAATATTGGGAATTGCTTACTTCTTTGGGCATCTATTAGGTACATTAGGTATATCTTTTATTTCCTAGAGAGCAGCGAACTACCTAGAGAGGCATGGGGACAGACAAATAAAAATACAGTCAAAACCGTGCCAGTAACGTAGAGTTCTTTTTTTTCATAATTTGGTGGGAAACCTGAAAGCTTCTACCATTCGATACAAAAGTTAAAGTATAACATAATAAAATCAAGTGTGTTATTTAGCTTTTTTTAACTTTTTTCAGTCCGCTGCGTACCGCCCCGCAGAGCGCGCGTGCGCAAGCAAGCGATAAGCGCGTCGTGTAATTATCAAATTGGTACTTGTTGTTATAATCGTACGAGGAATGTGTTAGTTTTCAAAAATGGTTTGTGATTGCAATATAGTTGTAAACGAGCTATTGGCGTTTGTCCAAGGAAAAGTGGATATAATGGATGAACCATCCTTGATCAAAATATGCAGTTCTTGGTACACGGAAAAAGAAATCGAAACGGCTAAATTAACGCTTTGTGAGACTACCTCCAGCAAGAAAAATACTCGTCGAGGCGAGAATAAGAATACAAATAACCTGTTGGATATAATAACTATAATAAAGGAAACGGATGCTGCAAAGGTTCCAATATATGTGGCAAGAGACCTGACCCGACTACCGCCAGTCACATTTGATCACCTGGACGTTTCGAGCTTATTAAAAAATTTGGCCGTTATGAAGTCTGACATGGCGGTTATTAAAACGAACATGGAAATTGAAATAAAGCAACTAAAAGATGAGATTTGGCGCATGAAAATGGAAAATAAAACATATAAAAGCACTACTAGAACGATGCTGGCACATAAACACGGTCAAATGCAAGGTAGTCCGGTGCTGGAGACAGAACATAATAACGGTTATCCGCCGTTAAGTGCACGGGGCCAACAGTGGGTGGGTGCCCCCTTTGCTTCGCCGCAGGCGCAACTAGCCCGCCCTGTGGAGATTTTGTCGTCGCCTGTAGCGCAGACGTCGGCAGCGTCATCACAGCCTGTGTCTTTTTTCAGCAACCGAAATGGACCAGAACCTGAAAACCAAGTACCTACAAAACGAAAAAATCCTTCGATGAATATGATAGACAATGATGGTTACCAGAAAGTTATTCACTCTCGTAAACGAAGGCGTTTATTGGAAGGAACTGACCAATCTGACGCGGAACATAGGAAAGATTCTAAGAATAGACGTGGCACTAATCAGACTTCTACCCTCAAAGCGGCAGAACAAATAATACCCATATATGTCTCCCGTTTTAGCAAAGATTGCAGTGTTGAAGATATAACACAGTACATAAAAGATAAAGGTCAAGAAGTACGTAAAGTGGAGCTTTTAACACCTAAAGTTGAAACTAATTTTGCATCATTCAAAGTCTCAGTAATGAAAAAAGACATCGACTCCATTCTACGAGAAGATTACTGGCCCGAAGGCATAGTGTTCAGAACGTATAAAACTAAAAATATAACCACAAATGGATAACAAAAACACACTAACTAAAATTGCTTCTTTTAACTGCAAGGGTATCAAAAGATCATATATACACGTAAGAGATATGTGCAAGTCATACGACGTCATAGCACTACAAGAGCTTTGGATACTACCAGATGACATCAACTTCTTAAGTGTGATCGATCCTGACTTCGACTACTGCGCAGTGTCAGCAGTGGACACTAGCAACGGCCCCCTCAAAGGGCGTCCCTATGGCGGAGTGGCGCTAATGTGGAGGAAGAGCGTATTCGCGGATGTCTCGCCGATCAGCTGTAATTGTAATCGTATTGTGGCAGTGCGCGCGCGATTGGCTAATCGTAGCTTAGTGTTTATGTCTGTGTATATGCCTACTGAGTGCGCGGAGAATTTACCGGCGTTCACGGAGTGTCTAGGTGTTATTAACTCGATTGTTGATGATATCGATGACGAGTGCGTAATGATGCTGGGCGACTACAACGCTGATATCGACAGCTTATTCGGATGCGATTTGGATAAGTACTGCAATGAACAGAGTTGGGTTTGTGCGGACATTCAGTGGCTTGGTAAGTACTCGAACACTTTTACTTACTTAAGCGAAGCGCACGGAACTACAAGTTGGCTAGACCACTGCGTAGTGACTTCTTCGACATGGGACTTGATTCGGGGCGTTTACGTTGTGAACAGTGTATCGTGGTCGGACCATTTTCCACTTATTGTTGAATGTGACTTAAACAGTGTAAAAACAAAATTACCTATAAATGAAAAAGTGATAAATAAAGTAATTTGGGGTAATAGAAATAATGATCAATGTAAACAGTACGGACAACTTTGTGATGAATACCTGTATAATGTTAAGATAGATCTAAGTGACCTGGGTTGCCATGATAAATTATGTAATAATAATACTGACCATTGTGAACAAATCAATAATTATTATAATGCACTAGTAGATTGTATGGCGCGCGCTGCAATAAAAACGTATAAACAAAATATCAACACCGCTAGGAAACATGTCATAGGTTGGAATTTTCACCTGAGGCACCTGCATAACTCAGCTCGCGAAGCCTTTAAGTTGTGGTTATTGCATCGAAAACCTAAAGAGGGAAAAATATATGATAATATGTGTCAAACTAGAAAACTTTTTAAGAATAAACTTAAGTGGTGTCAGGACAACGCGAACAAAATCAAAATGGATATTATTACAAAGCAGAGGTCTGCAGGTGACTTTGGTAAATTCTGGAAATCCACCAATAGTCTATCTTTTAAACCTAGTCTTCCAATGACAGTTAATAACTCTCAGGATCCCGAGGTGATCGCGGAGATGTTCGCGGAAAAGTTCCGTGCGAGTGGAGATGCGAGCCAGTCGCACGAGCCAGACCCGGGGGGCGGGGGCGGTTGTGCCGCGGCGGCTGCCCATACTACCCATACTGCCCATACTGCCCAACCAACTAGTATAACATTCACACCAGAAGCAGTACTAAAGTGCGTACGCTCAATGAAGCGTGGGAAGTCGCCGGGGCACGATGGCCTCAGTATTGAGCACGTGTTACATGCGGGACCTTTATTGATAGATAAACTATCTATTTTTTATAACGCTTGCTTGTCGCATGGATTTCTCCCTAAAGACTTTATGAAAACCATAGTGGTCCCGCTAGTTAAAAATAGAAACGGAAATACATCCGACATTAACAACTATAGACCTATCTCATTGGCGACTGTATTATCAAAAATATTTGAACGCTTATTGCATCCACATTTATGAAAGCATATCAATCTTAATAGTGCTCAGTTTGGTTTCCGTGCAGGGCTGTCAACAGACACAGCCATTTACGCCCTAAAAAATACTGTAAAATATTATCTGGATAAAAATACCAATGTTTATGCCTGTTTCTTAGATTTAAGCCGAGCATTTGACACCATAAAGTACAATTTACTGTGGGAAAAAATGTCACAGACTGGTATATCTCGGGATATAATATTGTTATTTAGATACTGGTACGCTCATCAAGCTAACGGTGGTAAGGCAATCACGTTTCTGATGAGTATTCTCTTGGGTGCGGTGTTAGACAGGGTGGGTTGACCTCGCCTACCCTGTTTAACCTGTATATAAATGAATTGCTCGAGGAGCTCAGCAGCGCAGGTGTCGGATGCAGCATGCACAACACTATTGTAAACAACATAAGTTACGCGGACGACATGGCGCTGCTGTGCCCCTCGGCCAAAGCACTCTCGCATTTGTTAGGTATATGTGAAAGGTATGCTAGTCAACATGGTCTTACATACAATGTTAAAAAGACGGAAGTTATGATTTTTAAGTATAATAATGCGGGCCCTAAAAATGTTCCGGATATATTGTTATGCGGTTCTAAACTGAATATTGTCAGTACCTTGGTCACATCCTAACTGAAAGGCTTTGTGATGACGAAGATATAGAAAGACAAAGACGAGCCCTGGCAGCACGTAGTAATATGTTAGCTCGACGTTTTGCAAAATGTTCTAATCAAGTTAAAATAACCCTGTTCGCTGCCTACTGCCAGGCGCTGTACACTTGCCAGTTGTGGACGAACTACACACAGCGTGCTTACAACACTTTACGCGTGCAATACAACAATGCATTCCGTTGTATGCTTCTCTTGCCATGGCGCTGCAGCGCGTCTGGTATGTTTGTGTCGAACCGGGTAGATGACTTCCAAGCGGTGATGTGAAAGCGGCGCGCGTCCTTTATGGAAAGGCTAGGCAGATCTGACAACGGAGTGTTGAGGGCTGTGTGTGGGGCGTGTAACGTACCTATATACAGCCTTCAACATTCCTGCAATATAATATTGTAATTGTAATTTTATTGTTATTTTAAGGGATTTAAACTTTCAATATTCAAATTTTAAATTTTAATTTTTAATTTTTTAATTTTTTAATTTCAATATGTAAAAATTATTTGTAAAATATGGGCGTAAGCCTGAAATAAATTATTTTTATTTATTTATATATTTATTTAACTTTAGCATTATTTGTTGTGTATATTTGTATTGAATTGTTTATTTAATTAGTTATTATTTATAGCCGCTTAAATAAGCATCAACCAAACTCTTCTGGTGGGTGTCTTACTGTGAGAATGGACAACAACCCGCCTTCGAACCGTAAAGATTTTTCCAAAAGCCTCCTGAAGGAACCTTAGTTCAGCAGCGGGACTGTTTCAGGCTGTTTGTTTCCATCACTGCTTGGCAATTGAAATGGGGTTCACAGTGGTTGTAGGTTACGCGACGGGAACTATACATTCGTCTTTTTTATTTAAATATAAATAAGCAATCAAACGCGCAGTGGACGGATGGATGGATGTTAGGTTGTTTATTATCACAACCCACAACCCTTACGCTAGCGAGGCGCAATTGTTTTTGGTAAGTCGCCGGGAACCACAAGGCGGCGTCCTTCATACCTTATTACCGGGGTAGTCAATAGCAACAACAGCGATCCCTGATCCGTCAACTAAGCAGTATACTATCAGAAGTGTTGCTTAATACCCGCGTAAAATGTTTTCTTCCTTCATGATTAAAACGAAAACTCTTCAATAAACAACAGCACACTCATTGCGTTGCTTTTGTTATAATTGAAATAACAAGAAATATGCGGTTTTGGTTCATATATTCTGTAAACTAGTCATAGATTGAAGATTTGAAAACCCCAAGTGAAGATAACAACTTAAGAATTTTTCCGTGGACTAAACGGGCGAGCGTCGTCGCTATCGTAGTGGTTTGGTCAGTTGTTCGCCATTCGGAAAACTTAGTTTAAAGTCCAATCAAGTAATAGCAATGATTTAGAATTTAAAAATCAAACGTAATACTGTCAAGGAAACATAGTGAGAAAATCTGAAACAAATTAAAGTTTTGTGAGTACCTAACTTGTCATGGTAAATTTCCACTAAAAAGGGTAAAATAAATAGATAATTAAAAAAATATATAAAACCGCCTTCAAGGTCCTAAACTACACTAAAAAGTTACAAATAAAATATAAATCTAGCTGAAAGCATAGCAATTTAATATGGCTATTAATATTCCTTATTTACATAAATTGTAACATCATATAAACATGTGTAGACATTGTTATACACTTTATCTTGGAGTCGGTGCCAGCTAATCACCATCATTTCGACCAAAAGACTTCTACTGCTAGCAGTCATCTATAGTGGGCTCAGTACCTAGTACTCTGACCGCCTTCTTTAAATTTGTTATATTCATTCATCGATCTGAACTTTTGAGATCAGGAGTGGTTCCGATTAAATAGCTAGCCTCAACTGGCACCGACTCCAAGGTGAAGAGTATAACAATGTCTACACATGTTTATATGATGTTACAATTTATGTAAATAAGGAATATTAATAGCCATATTAAATTGCTATGCTTTCAGCTAAATTTATATTTTATTTGTAACTTTTTAGTGTAGTTTAGGACCTTGAAGGCGGTTTTATATATTTTTTTAATTATCTTTTTATTGTCAATGTACCCCCATTAATCAACCCAAGCAAATTAATACAAAAACAAACACCCGTTAGTACAGATATGACAAAACAAATCAAATAATTGAAAAGGCAAAAAATCTTGGTCCCTGCACCGCCAACTCCAAGTTTTGTATGTCCAATGTTTTTAGTAAAAGAAAACCGGACCTAACCAACCGTCCGATTTTCAACCCAAAGAAGTTTAATCTTTACGTAGATCAATTCAGTTTTCATCTAATAAACGTGCATCGAGTACCGAATTTCTTGCCTATACTCCTCCGAGGCGTGGTGCGTGTATCGCGTGTATGTATATTTTTACCTCACGCAACTACTTGGGAGTCGCAACTACTTGGGAGTCGCAACTACTTGGGAGTTTGCAGATTTGCCCGCGATTAAGTACTAGCGCCCTCTGTCGCTCCGTAGCAGTGGTGCGCACGCTGCTCGTGAGCGCCCCGAGACGCTGCCCCCCACCCCTGCCTCCGTCAACCCCGTGACCCGTTCGCGAGCGTCTTGCTGGGCCTCCCCTTGAAGGGGTCTCACCCGGCACGGACTGCGCGCGCAGAGGGTCTCCAACGAGGAAGATGACGAGAAAGGCTAGAGAGAAGGGCGCCGGGAACAACCGCACAAGCCCTGAAGCCACGCCGTCGTCCGAAGCGCACCAGAACCAGGAGATGCCGCAAGCAGCACCCAAGGAACTGGAGCAGCTTAAGACGATGTTGCTGCCGAAACAAGACTGGCTGATGTGGATAATCAGAGACATGGAAGATTATCGCCAAACAGCCCTTGATGCCAACAAAGAAAATCATGTCACTATAGACGATTCTACGCGATCCAGATGGAGGTGGAGGAGAGACAGGTGATACAGGAGATGGCGAAACGTCGTGGAATGTCACTACCCACGTACATCGCCTCGGTGGTCGCCGGATGGATGGTGGAACTGTCCGAGTACCAAGCCGCCTTACCCCCCCTCCCCCTCCTCTTGGGAGACCAGCCACCCCCTCAAGCCCTGAAGCTAGAGAAAGACCTGGAAAGGATTGCCCAACCATACATGCCCCTAGTTCGTGCGGCGAAAAAGATATTGCCTTGTACGGCCGACGAGGCGACATACGCCACGCCGCACGATGAAGCTAACCTTGACCCAATTGAAGCCTCACCAAAGATGAAAATACCGGATCCAACACCGAGAACGCCCGACGACCCAACAGAGAGATCGTCGCCCGTGCCGCAGGTACACGCCGCAAACAAAAAACGCATGCCCTGCTGAAGCGGAAGCAGGAGCACAGCCGCGCCCATGTACCAGCCCATGCGCAACAACAACGCGTACATACGCGCAAGCTGCTGCGCAGAAATGCCCAAGCACACCGAGCGCGAAACACGGAGACCGCTCTGAGGGACCCGAGCATCGCCGACGCAGACGACGCCGTCGTCGCGGAGGCAGGCGAGCCAGGATGTCGGGGGAGTACCCCGGCAGACCAAGCAGCCTGCACCCATGGCCGTACGCGGACGAGTGGTGCCAACGCTCGCCGAGCGGCACACTCCCCTCCCCGAGCCCGCGAAGCTACCTGCGCGACCTCCCGCGCCCGCGCAACCACCAGCGCGCCCCCCCGCGCCCGCGCCGCGATTACCCGCAACAGCGCGACTACCCGCGCCCGCGCGACCAACCGAGGCCTCACCGCTACGATTGCTCGCGACCGCGCGACGCCCCATGCCCGCGCGACCTGCCGCGACTGTATCGTCGCGACTACTCGCGCCCGCGCGACTACCCGCGCCGTTTCGACACCCCGCGAATGCGCGACCAACCGCGCCCGCGCAACCCGCACTGCGACGAGCCGCGACCGCGCGACCGACCGAGTTCGCGCTCGCAGGAGCTCCCGCAATCACATGCCCCCAGAGCGAACGGGCGTGAGCTCGACCGCACCATAGCCGCGCTCCTCAGTCAAATGATTGAGGTACTGCGCGGCTACGAGGCAAGCGGCTGCATTGACGAAGGCGACGCCCACGCACACCGCGATCCGCCACGGACCACGGGAGCGCGGAGCGAACCAGCGTAGACTGCAGCTGCAAGATCGAGTTTTGCCATTGCCATAGCTGCCACCGAGACCCGCCTACAGGACTCGGAAAGTTTCCCCCCCCTTCGCTCGTCGTGTGCTGCTCCCCCGCGGAGCACCCTCCCCCGAGAGAACCACGCAGTGCGGACAGCCCGTGGTGAGGCTCACGGGGACCTTAGGCGCTAACGCGCCTCCCAAACCTGCCCGGCCGTAGGCCGAGAAGACGCCCCGAAACGAGGTTCTCCTCCTCATTGGTTCCTGCGCCCCAGGGCGTAGAAGACCCCACGACGACGCGTGTATCGCCACCACATTCGCAATTTGGATCGTTTCCACCTTACCCCCTGGCCACAGCTTCGCGCGGCAGCGGCGGCGGCGGCGGCGGCGACCGCGACCGGCGGCGAGCGATGGAAACAAACGAAGGCAACTTGTATGAAGTCGTTCACAGCTAGTCGCGGCAGCGGCGGCGGCGGCGGCGGCGGCGAGACGAGCATCGAGCGAATAGCGAAGGGGGTGGGAGGGGCGCGCGGCGGCGGCGGCGGTGGGTGTATGCGGCATCGCGTCTACAGGCCGTCCACTATAGATGACCTCCGCCTGCCATAGTAATACTTTGGCGGCGGGGAGCAACTTACGGTGAACGGTCTGTAAAGCGAATACGCGGCGAGCTGTGGCCTACCATCGCGTCGCCGGTCTCCGCCGCCGCCGTCGCCGCCGCCGCCGCCGCCGCGCGAAACTGTGGCCAGGCCCTTAGATGCCTTCGAACCATCATGAAAGTCAGATGGTCCGATCGGGTGCGTAATACCGAAGTTTTGCGTCGTGCCAATGTCGGTGGCATTGAGGCTTATTTAATGCGTCGGCAACTTCGGTGGTGCGGTCACGTGTCACGTATGGTGGAGGAAAGGGTGGCGAAGCGCATCTTTTACTCTGAACTAGAGGAGGGTAAGCGGAAACGTGGCGGTCAACTCCTCAGATATAAAGATGTTCAGAAGCGGCATATGAAAAGATGCAATAGAGCCCTCTCATTGGGAAGGTTTGGCGGCGCAGCGCGTAGAGCGTCGGTGGCCTAGTGGCTAGGCCCGTTCACTTACATTCCGAAGTTCGCGGGTTCAAACCTCGGCACGTACCAATGTGTTTTCGATTTTTCGAATTCATATGTACGTTTATTCGACGCTCTTACGGTGAAGGAAAACATCGTGAGGAAACCTGCACACACCTGCGAAGAAATTCAAAGGTTGTGTGTGAAGTTAACCAACCCGCACTGGGCCAGCGTGGTCGACTAAGGCCTATTCACCCTGGTATCAGGGTAGGCTCGAGCCCCTCGGTGGGGACATATATGAGCTGTTAACGGCGGCGCAGCGCCCGGAATGGCGTGGGACCGTGAAGAGGCAGGTTCACGAATTTGAGGAGTGGCGTAAAGCTGATCTCGACGCGAATCGTGAAGAATTAAAGGCCCGTCAACCCACCGCCATTCATTATAACTACGTAAACGGCGTGCTCACGTGTCAGCACTGTGCACGGGAGTTCGCTGCAAAGATCGGCTATATAAACCATCTTCGGGTGCACCAGCAGCGCCCCACCGATTAGGAGTCGAAGTGGTCGCCATGACCGAAAACGGTCGGAAGGATCATCATCATCATACATTAATAATGTTTTTATAGACCACCATGTTTTACTAATCCAAATAAGTACTTGAACTCACTCGAACTTGTCTTGCAAAGTGTAAAAACAAAATCAGTAATTTTATGTGTGCACTACAAAAAGCCCTTCATGATGCCGAGTGTCCGGCTAGAGTTATGGCAGAAAAAAGATTTATGAACTCTATTGATTATGAAGGCGTCTAAAAACGCCATCTTGGTAATATTTCATTCGTTTTAATATGTATAACTTTAGTGTTTTTTCTACACTAGTTTAATAAATCGTCTTTTCAAATTAAGAGCGTTAAATATATAAAGACTTGCAGCAATAGATTAGGTACATTGTTGGTATTTTAGTATTTTGGTAGCCATGATATTTTTGATTTTCTATATGAATAATTAACGTATATAATTTTACTGATATGAAATATGTAAGTACAATAATTACTAATTACCCTGACCCAGTTGAAGACTAAGTTTAATTGCCCTACTAACCTTACTTAGGTCGTGCACTTCCTAGTTCGATTCGACGCACATGGAATTTGTCTCGTTGACTGTTTTCAATTATGCAGACGCGGACATTTTTGTATCACATGCTTCGTTCGATTATGTTCAAAAAGCAATTTTGTAAATCTGATAAGTGAACATATTTTTGCACCGACGACATCTCCCTGGCCTAGTTGTAAATTACGCTTACCTTCGAAGCGTAAGGTCTCGGTTTCGACTTGTGTTTGGATATTTATTATTTGTATGTGTTATGTGAGCCATGCATATCGGCTGTCTAATACCCATAGTACAGGCTTTGCTTAGTTTGGGTTATGATGGCTTGTAATAAATGTGCTTGCTTCTCCACGTGCGAGTAATGGAAATCCTTACGAAGGTATCCCACAGAGACACATTGGTTTCAGTAATATTACTTTAAGATAAACTTTGTTTTTATTAATTTTATTGATTTTATAAATTTGCTTGTTTATCATTAATTATTATTTAGTTTTGCTTTATTATGTACTTTATTTTGCCCATAACACAGGGATTTACCTTAACTTGGGCACGTAATTTATTTTAGTCCAATTGTTATGTTTAGTCCTTAAGTATCATTTTGTAAACTATGTTTTTTGTAATAAATTATTATTATTATTATTATTATTATTATAGTAAAATCATTATAAATATTCAACATAGAAGAAAATGTTTAAAACCCTGGATTACGCCGGGGATTTTAAAGTCTATTAAAAAAGGAACAAGTTACGTAAACAACAAAAACTTGCACTGAATGCAGATCTAAAAATAGCGTATTGTAAGTATCGTAATAATTGTGTAATCGATTAATTAAATTTGTCAAGGAGCAGTATTATCGTACTCGTTTTGTTCAAAATGTTGGCAATATTAAAAAGACATGGAAACAATTAAGGAGGTAGGTATGTAATCTGCAAAAATCCAATGTCACTGCTGAAGAGCTTTTAGGTATTAAAGCCACCTCTGCAGAGTCTCTAGATGAGGTTAATAGGTTTTTTACTTCAATAGGGAGTGATTTAGCGCAAAGCGCATTAATAATACTCCCTTGACCGATTTCGGCCACGGCGACTGCTTCAGCTCTGATTCTGGCGATCATGTGCCCGTATGTGACTTATGAAGCCTATTTTGTGTGTGAAAGACCTTGCACAATATGAGCACGTGAGTACACCATTAATGTAGTTATAGTTGATCGCCGCAGGTGGACGGGCTTTCAACTGATTGCGTTTTGAGTCCAGGTCAGAGCGCCTCTGAGATTCAAAGTCAACTACCTTGGACTTAACTAACGCTCTCCACTCCGGTCGCCTGACAGCCAGCTGCTCCCACTGATTAGGTGCTATATCACTCCTTTTCAAGTGGCGCTTCAGCACATCTTTGTACCTGAGGAGTTATCCGCCATGCTTACGCTTGCCCTCCTCAAGTTCACAGTAGAAGATGCGCTTTGCAACTCTCACTTCATCCATCCGAGACACGTGACCGCACCACCGCAGCTGACGTCGCATCAGGTACGACTCCATGCCACCTACACCAGCTCTGCGCAGCACTTCAGTGTTTCGTATGTGATCAGACCATCGGATATTTAGGATCTTGCGTAGGCATCTGAGGTGGAATCGATCCAACATGCATATGTGGCGAGCATATACAGTCCATGTCTCAGAGGAGTACAGGATGTTAGGCAGCACTACTGCCAAATAAACTGAGACTTTTGTAACCATTTTCAAGTCATGTGATGAGAAGACCTTGGAATCCAACTTGCCAAACGCCGCAGCTGCAGCGCCAATTCTGCTGTTGATCTCTGCATCAAGGTCGCACTTAGATGTCAAAGTGCTGCCCAAGTATCGGAACCTATCAACTTGCTTAAGCTCATCCTCGCCGAGTCTAATGATCAGTATCTAATTTAGGAATGACGGAAAATCAACTTGCGAAAAAAGCCTTTTCTCAGATATCCCCTCTTAATTCATTTTTGCTATTACCTAGTGACTGTGCTGAAGTTCTAAAAACCATTTAATAGATAAAAAAATGGATAATAATGGATAATGGATTTATTATTATTTATTATTATTATTACTGATCTTAAAGCAAACTGTTCTCCAGGTTGGGATAACATTTCTAGTACATCTTATTAAGGACACTATCAATGTTTATTGGAACCTATCACACACTTGATTAACTTAAGTATTACATCGGGTATTTTTCCAGAAATATTCAAACAAACGATCATTTGTTTGAATAAAATGGTCATAAGAACCTCCCAACCAACTATAGACCAATTTCATTAATTCTCAAACTGTCTGAAATTATAGAAAAAATTGAAAATAACCGATTAATAGCCTATTTAGAAAAATAAACCTTATTAAGTCCGTGACAGTACGGATTTAGGAGAGGGCGATCCACTGAGGATGCAGTTCTGAACTTGACATCAATGGTGCGTTCTTATCTAGATAAAGGGAATAGGTGTTTAGGTGTCTTCTTGGACCTACAGAAGGCATTCGACACTGTTTCTATTCCCATACTACTGACAAGATTGGACAACATCGGAATAAGAGGCTTGCCACTTGAATGGTTTAAATCTTATTTGTCTAATAGATCGCAGAGAGAGGGTTAAGATGAATGGACAATTAAGTGACAGTGCACCTTGCTCCTTTGGGGTCCCTTAAGGAAGCTCTCTTGGACCATTGTTGTTCATTATATACATTAATGAATTATGTTATTTGAAATTGCACAACGCTGATATCTTCATGTTCGCAGATGACACAGTTATTCTATTTCATGGTCCTACTTGGAACGAACTACGTTTCAATACTAAGAAAGGCATGAGCTGAGTTACAGCCTAGTTAGAAGACAGCCTGCTGACTCTAAATGCAACAAAGACAAAATATGTATGCTTTAACATATCTGCCCGTACTAGTCCAAACAAAGATTTCAGATTACAACTACATTCTTACCCATGTAATAGGAAAGCTCACACAGTAATTTGTAAATGTAAATATTTAACACGTGTTAATGACATAGACTTGACTAGTCATGACATTATTACAATGACATAAAAGTCCCTTTGTCAAAGTATTATCTCGTACTGTATTTCTGTCTGGGGTTGCGCTTCCAAAACATATCTTATAGAATTAGAGCGTGCCCAACGAGCGGTTCTAAAGGTTATGTATAGGCTTTCTTTTAGACACTCCGCGACTGACTTATACAAAATCGATGATGTGTTATCCGTCAGGAAACTATTCCTGTACCAAAGCTTACGCAGGTATCATCGGCAAACGGTACCTTCTCTTCCTTAATGCGACAAGCGAGTAGTTAAAGTTCCTGTCCCTACATGCAAAACGGTACTTGCTAAAAAAAAGCTATCTAGCTCCATTAACATATAATAAACTATGTAATAAAGTAAATGAGGTTATAAAATACAATAATCACCAATTTCAAAAGTGTTTAATGGAAAATCTTTTAGAGCTAGCTAGACTATGAGGAAACAGAGCAGCTTTTTATCAGGGTACAATAACTCATAATACACATACACACACTCACACACACACACATGCACACATACACGACAAACACACATAATATTTATATACACTTATGTTAAATAATAATTTATTCTTAACTGTTTAGCTTTTAAATATAGTAAGGGAAGACTGAAGTCTGTAGCAGCTATTGCAGGCTTCAACATGATGTATGAAATAGTTGGTTTAATTAATAAAGATATTATTATTATTATTATTATGTTCAATATTCTGGACCTGATGCAGCAGCAGAAGCCTACAAGATACCCAACTTATCATAAAATTAGAGCAGAGGTATTTTGTTTGGACTCATTGGAACGGTATTAGTAATAAGATTATATTTGAGATATAGCCACCTTGATATTCTGGACCTGATGCAGGAGGCTACAAGATACCCAACTCATCATAAATTTGAGCAGAGGTATCGTGTTTAGACTCATTGGAACGGTATTATTGATTAGATTATACTTGATCATTGGTAACCTTGATATTCTGTACCTGATGCAGGAGCCTAAAAGATAACCAACTCCTCATAAAATTAGAGAAGAGGTATCGTGTTTGAACTCATTGGAACGGTACTAATGATTAGATTGTATTTGAGATATAGCAACCTTGATATTCTGAACCTGATGCAGCAGCAGGAGCCTACAAAATACCCAACTCCTCATAAAATTAGATTTTACTCCTTGGGAGCTATACTATGCATGACGCACATGTAATAGGAAAGTGTAAACAAATGGTTGATTAATAACTAGCTGAACGAAAATCGATGTTTTGTGTTGTATTGTGTGTGCGATTACGTACTTGTAAGACAAATGCCGTCTTTTTCCTCTTTTTTCTGGTAGCAACGACTCCAGTCTTTGCGAAATTATTATCATCGTCGCGCTCGGCTCCATTTTGTGAATTTGGTCCCACTGCAACTGTCTTAGTTTTTCGACGATCTCGAGGTTGACTGAGATCAGTTATGTAAAATAATAAAAGTCAATGTGATGTGCAGGCAGAAATATCTATATACAGGGCGTCCCACGGCTATGCCACATACCCTCTACGTACCTTAAAAATATTGTAGGTAGAACATTTTACTGAAAGAAGACTTTATTTGATTTCTAAAACTATTAGAACTGCATTCATACATTTTTTAATAATTACATGATTGAACCGGGAATCGAACTCGCTATACGAGAAAAAAAAATATCCTGTAGTTTTATAATACCGATCGAAAGGCTTCATCATAAGGGTTATTTTTTGCTAAATAATATGTTTCACTATGTGTCAAAAATAACAGGAAGACTTTGTATTTTAACAGTTTAATACAAAATATTTCATTTTTATCAGATGCTTAAAATTACCCCCACGCTGTTGAATACAAAGTCGCACTCTTTTGATTATTTCACTCCCTGTGGATTTTTTTATCTTGTTATGGTGGATATTTAGAATAATATGTCTAAGTTCTATTTGTAGCTCGTGGAGACTTTCATACCGGTTCTTGTAAACTAATTTTTTTACATAACCCCATAAAAAAATCTAACGGGGTTAGATCAGGCGATCTCAGCGGCCACATCAAATGTTACAATTTTATAATCTTCCTTTTATTTCTGACACCTATGTTATGTGTTTATTTGAGGCTTTCGCGCTTACTATACATTATTACAATTGTTTACGGGTCTTAGCGCGATAATTTTAAATAGGTAGGTATGTATTACGTACGATACCTTTTTTTGCCCGACGTTTCGGCGGGGTTGCACCTGCCCTGGTTGCGAGCTGACTGAAGTCGGCGATGTGGGTACTGCTATAGTGAAGAGCGGGCGCATTCGTCTCCATCTACACTCTCTTGATTTTGTGTATCACGTACAACACGGCACACAACACTCACACTATCCGCGGGTCGGTCTGACGATAAATCTTGAGATCTTTTTTTATTGATCACCGGGTTCCACGACGATGAGAGCTTAAAACCATCCTAGCGATTGAACGTTTTTCGCTTCTTAATTTCGATCGCTTCCCTGACCATCCTGGGATAATAATAGCGATCGGATGAGAGGACTTTGGGCTTATGCAACTCTATCCAGTGGTTTGGCCATGAATTTAATAAGTGGTCTGCGATAGCGGATTTATACGTCTGACGGTTTTTAACTGCAGCTATGTGCTCCCTGACCCTTTCGGCAATTGTTCGTTTAGTTTGGCCGATGTATGAGCTTCCGCAGCTGCAGTCTATCTGATAGACACCTGGTGTTTGAAAAGGAATCACATCCTTTGGCGTGCGTAACAGATTTGCTACTTTGGTCGACGGAACATACACAGTCTTAATGGAGAGCTTGCTAAGTACTGTTCCAACTTTGTCCGTGACCCCTTCCACATATGGCAGAAATGCTGGTAACCTGTTAGCTTTATTTATCGTCGGACCGACCCGCGGATAGTGTGAGTGTTGTGTCCACAATTTTGTACCAAACCCTAATTTATTTATCTCTTTTGTAAAAAGGGGGCCAAAAACGAAAGTGGGCGAATAACGAATAAAAAGTATATGTATCAGAAAAGGGGGCAAAAATCTACAACCAGTATGGGATGTGACAATTTGTAGGCAAGATCAGAAAGGGGGCAAGTGCCGAACAGATCGAGACGAATGCGCCCGCTCTTCACTATAGCAGTACCCACATCGCCGACTTCAGTCAGCTCGCGACCACGGCAGGTGCAACCCCGCCGAAACTTCGGGCAAAAAAAGGTATCGTACGTAATACATACCTACCTATTTAACATTATCGCGCTAAGACCAGTAAACAATTGTAACTATGTTATTTAGCAAAAAATAATCCTTTAATGAAGCCTTTTGATTGGTATATAAGACTAGAGGGTATTTTTTTTTCTCGTTTAGCGGGTTCGATTCCTGGTTCAACCATGTAATTTTAAAAAAATGTATGAATGCAGTTTAATAGTTTTTAGAAATTAAATAAAGTCATCTTTCAGTAAAATGTTCTAACTGCAATATTTAAGGTTCTTTCCCTCCATGTGGCATAGCCGTGGGACGCCCTGTATATTAAAAAGAAAGTCGTGTTAATTACAACACTTATAACTCGATATCGGCTCTACCGATTTTTATGATCTTTGTTTTAATTTATTCGTCTCCATCCTGGTCAACATATAGGCAAATAAAATACCTATTGATAAAGTTTTCTAAAATATAAGTTATAAGCAAAATAAACTTTTCCCATACAAAAATGCAGAACGCCATTAATAAGCAGAAGCAAACTCACGACGCGGTTGTTTTTTTTTTAGTTCGTGGCATCTATATACTATGCTATATTTTTATTTCTTTCTATATATCTATATCAGCTGTCTGACAGACACCCATATTACAGGCTCTGCCTAGTTTGAGGTCAGATGACCGTGTGTGCGATGTCCCACATATTTATTTTTTATTATTTATTTATTTATTATTTTTTTATGTCAAATCAATCTTTTTTTATTATCAAAAATCTTGTCCACTACAAGTCAATGACGCTAGGCGCTATGTAAAACACCCTTTAATGTTAATATAGGGTGTAACTTTATTAGCGCACAATATTTTACTGGATGAACCTACCCATGCGGCCATGTAACTGAGCAATTTTGCTAATGAACATAGCCTGAAATATGAAAAAAATAACTGATCAGAAAAATACACGACATGCATACGACCATGTTTATTTGTTAGAAAATTTTACCTATGTGTGTGTAATCTTGACAAATAATATTACGACACGGTTCATGTAGTAGTAATAAGTATGTGTGTATAGGGGTAGCAAGCGTGCTGATTAGTTCTTTTGGGAAAATTATTCAGTTTCATAGGTAGGTTCCTGCCTTAAAATATAGCTACTTAGTGCGCTAATTTTGTTAACCATGCGCGCTAAGCTGTGGCCAGGGGGTCAGAGTGCTTTACCGACCGAGCGAAAAGCGCGAGCGAAGCATCTCCGTTTCAGCTTTGACAAAATGCTGTAGTATGTCATTCTGTCACTTTGTCCATTTGTTTTTCTCTACAGATAACAAAATTAACAACAGAGTCTCGTGAAATCTTTTGCGAAATGTAAAAAGCGAAAAGACAAGCCGAACACCGACTATTTTGGCCGGACAGGCGAACCGAAGCTTTCCTCGCACATTCGTGAAGTGGACCATTCAGAGCAGACTTCACTTGGTCAGTCCAGCGCATTGGTGATCTACCGCGCGCCCTTACGCCATCCACTTTGCCCTGCACTACAAGTCGCTCCACAGACGTGTTCTCTCGCCATGTGATATGTCCAAAGAAAGTGAGAATGCCATCTTGAACGATGGAAGATAGACGCTGTTTGATATTCAGTTCTTGGAGAATTGAGACGTTGGTTCGGAACTGTGTCCAGGATATACAGAGCATTCTTCTCCAACACCACATCTCTAAAGCATCTATCTTCTTTTTCTCACTTTCTCTCAAAGATTAGTGAAATAGAATGATGGTAATGCTGAGCTAATAGCGCTTTCCTAGTGCGCAAAACATTAAGTAATTTTGTTTTAATATTTTATGTCCCTTATATTGGTTTGTTTTTTTATATTTTTTTTTTATATATGTGGGACATCTCACACACGGCCATCTGACCCCAAACTAGGCAGAGCCTGTACTATGGGTGTCAGACAGCTGATATACATACATATATAAATATACAACATCCAGACACAAGGCAAACACAAGTGCTCATCACACGAATGTTTGCCCTGGGCGGGATTCGAACCCGCGACCCTGTGCTTCGTAGGCAGACGTACTACCAACTAGGCTACGAGGCCGTCAAATGTTTTGTATTCCTAATAACTATTTGTTTATTTCGTTTGTTATAAATGTTCATTTTCGAGTGCTGTGAATAAATGTCTTCCATTCTTTTCTATAAAAATACCGCAAGGATGTTATAAGTAGGTATTTAGTGAAATACCGTAAATCACACGGAAAGATGTAACATTATTAACTTCAAATACACACGTCACTGTATAATTTCTTTTAGGAGCAGGAGTCGTGTCGCGGTATTTCTCATGTTTATCAAAATGTATGTTATATTTTCTCTCGATTTCGTGGAGCATTCCGACCTGAAAATAATGTATATCGTTAATAATACTTACTTACTGTACACTACCTTGCATACTTCTACCCTCCCCACACGGGAGGTGTCACCGTTACCCACGTTCGTTTGTTAAATTAATCCTTTATTCCCCTCTTCACACTCACAAGAAAAACTTATTTTAGTTCAACGGTAAGTTGGAACATATTTATGAAAAATAATAAATAAATAAATAAATAAATAAGGTATATTCGGGTAAGTTCGGACGGTTTTTTTTGCAAGTGAAAAGGACTTTGGAAAACTTAATATTTCTCATGATGTATGAAAGCTATCTCGACGAAATAAAAGTAAACTGAGCTCAGAAGACCATTCTAAAATCCAGTGTTCAATCCGATTTCTATGCCTAGAAGCTTGGATTTTACAGCCATTTAAATCAGGTATGTTTTATAAAGTTGTAGGAAAAGATCGGACCTTAGAGTGATAAGTTCGGACTACTATCTAATTTCAATTCTATTGATAGTTAGATAAGGTACTTACTAGGTCTGTGTCCGGCATTTCATCTAGTTTTCGTCAATAGTGCTTTTTTTTAAAAGCTTTTTGAATGTGGTTGGATCGACGCGACGTTTTGATTATATTTTCGACTTTTGATGTCCGATCTTTTCCTGCATGATAAAATTTTAGAAAATATGGTTCTCAAACTTTAGCACAAGACCAGCTTTTGCGAGCCTATACATTTTTAAAAAGAAAGTACAAATTGAAAAAGGGACAGAATTTAAGAGTAAAGTCACTAGATGGGCTAGTAATGTGTAACTTAAACGAAATTATTTAGGTAAAACAAAATATACCTACTCGAGTTAAGTAAATTTTAGGAAAATATTTGTTCATTTTTAGTACTTATTGGGTGTCATTAAATTGAAAAAAAAAAAGCCATAAGGAAGTGCCTAAAATTAAAATTTATATTATGTATTTCTATTTCACTATACCAGCTTTCATTTTGTGCGTGAAATATATTTTTACCTTTCAGTTTGTGAACCATTGGAATTTGTTTCGACGTAAAACACCGGACTGTTTATAGTCCGATCTCAAACTAACGGGCAAAAGATCGGATCTTTGCGAATAATAGGTCTAGATTAATAAAAATTTTAATTACTTTAATTTATAGCTTATTATAGAGAGCTTACTATACAGTTGAAATATTTATGAAAACATGTAATTTGATACCCGAATTTAGGTACCTACTAAAAAACAAACCAGGGAAAAGTCCGAATCCGTGCCTAAAACGTGAATAATGCCATTTTTTGTTTAACTCATCACTACACGTAACTATTAGGTCTAGGGATAAAAGCGACCTACGAAGAGGGGCAGGATGAAATGGTCTTGCTTTTTACGTTACCAGTATTTAAAAATATCCACAAATTTGCTTTATTTTTAAGGGATACAATCTTTGACCACATCTGATCTTACCCGAATATACCTTAATTGAAACAATGTCTATTATAATTGCTCAAGATGAAAATAAATTTAGATTTAATCATACCAATTTTTTTCTGGTATGATTAAATCTAAATTTATTTTTCAATCTGCATGGCTACTACCCGCTCACGCGACCAAGGCCGCAATCCCGATACCCAGTTGACCGGCCGCGCCCGTCGCTTCACCCTACCGTAAACCGCCCGTGATTCGTTTGTTTATTTTAACTCGAGCGCGCGCCGCGTCAAGTGGCACAAAAACGCTCATTGTGCTTTGGTTTCTTACAGAAACATTATCAAGTGTTGATTTATGGGTTGCTGAATGAATGAGTCATGTTACTATGGCTTATTTTATTTGAAATGCGATCCTGTTTTTAATATATAGAGTTGTGAAAATGGAGATTATGAATTTATAGCGCAACTTTTACAAAATTGTTCAAAACTCAAAAATTAAAGCGATGACATATTGTTTTTTCATTAGAAATATCTTAAAATATTAATAATCAATAAGAAAATCAAAAATAGAATACCAATGTTAGTACAATAACATGCTTTTAAAAAGGTTTGATATTTCGGAAAATATCGGCGGCGCGTGTCGTGAAACTCTTAAGACTCTTCCCTCTAACACTGCAATTGGCCCATGTGTGGTCTTCATACACGCACAGCAATAATTGGTCAACTATTCTCAAAGTATTGCTTCAATACAAAGTTTATTTCATATTCAACTAAACTGATAAAAATTGTAGCATAATCTTTTATCATTATTGAGAAATATGAGAATTAATAATTATACACCCTTGCTTAAAGAAAAATTAACAGCCGTTAGAAAGGGGTTTGGTAAAGTACTGAAATTGAGGTGAATTTTGTAAAAACCTGTGGCAACTTGTAATAAAATAGATTAAAGTGTGTACTTACCGAAAAACAAGTGAATTTCCTCTAGATTATCATTAAAAAACCCACAAAACTTTTTAATAACACGCGACGTGACGTACTCCGTGCGGTCAACTGACAGACTGGACTTTGACCTTGTTTTGTTTTTAAATTTTGCTAGAGGTGGGCTTGTGTTGCCGGTTTTTTAGACGTTAAAGGACACGTCAAAATTTGTATGGAAGGTGGTTTTAAATTATTTCAAAAAATGAACGGGTATTCTACGCATATAGGATAAAAGGGTATATTATTACGATTATCAGGATCACTTGAAAAAAAATAATGGGTACTCCGTTTTTTTTATATATTGATTCGAATATTATATGGTAGAAAAATAAACGAAAGATCTGGCAATACAATTATGCCTCTGGCAGTCCTTTCAAACCAATTTTTTCGTTTCGTGGTTGCTTTGAATGCTTTTTATGAAAGAGATAGGCATAACATAACAATGATCTGTTGTCTCTTTCTAACTTTTTATTAGGATTTGATCGATAAAAAAAAAACTTGATATGACATTAACTTGAATTAACCTGTCAGTTGAATATCTGTCATCCATCACGTTGACATTCTTTTTTTTATTAGTTTATTTTTTCTGAAAATGAAACGAAAGAGCCTCAAGTTATTCATTAATTATTTTAATTATTTACTGCAAGAAAAGTAGTAAAAATAAAAATAATGTTGGTTAAAACAATCTTTGCTGGAAGATTTTAATACAAAAAAGATTACATTAGAATAAAAGCTCGTGGAAATTCAATTATCGTTCGTTTCATTGTAACTTTTTATCTTCAATAAGTTTGCAATTTTTACGAAAACGGAGGATCGATAAAATCATTTGATTAGTTATCCTGAAACCCACTTACATAAGCTTTCTAAGTAGGTATACTACTTATCCGTTCAATTTTTGGCGAATAAAAAACCACTTTTATACGTCTCCTTTAATAGAGAATACGAAGTAAGTACGATAACGATATTAGACTTAGTTATTTAGAAGAAAAGGATCATTTTTCAGCAGGTGTGAGCAAAATGGCTTTGGTAACCAGGAGTTTAGTCATCGACGACATAGCCCAATAGACGCCTAATGTTCACATTTCTCCAAACAAATAATTCTGTCAAAGCGTTGAGGAATGCGGATCGGGGGGAGCGGTAAATAGTGCAAGCTGATTGGCTCACGCATGACATGCGCATGACGTAAATGACAACTAGTGTTGTGTAGTGAAGAAAGTTACTGCTCGTGAAAAGTACTAATACTGATACTAGTAATTATTGTAACTGTTACTGATACTAATGGTTATAAAAGTAAGAGGCCGAGTTTTATCTTTAAAAACATGAACAACTTAAGGAACATGTAGCTAATGCACGTATTTTACTTTATAAATTATTTGAATACTTGTTAATTTTTATTTATACATTTAGGTACTCTTTTAAAATTATACTATTTATTATAAAACTAGCGCTAACAGTTTTCCCTTTTTTCTTATTTCTTCTAATGTGGAACCTTCCGCGAAATTATGAATAAAATAATTAGGTATATCAGTAAAGCTTTTCTCAACCGAGAGAAATAGGGGTTCATTTACATATATATATATTTAAAATAACTTGCGTTAATTTATTTGTAATGTACATTTTTTTTTATTATCAGTAATTACGTAACATACTGCTACTAAATACTTGTACTAGTTACACCGCGCATCCGTTGAGTAGTGGTACAACCCTATTTACAAGTGACAGATGAAAGAAAAGGATGGCAATAACAATTTACTACTTGAAAAAAAGAGACGGAGTGATAAACGATATCAACGCCAACCAGTTAAGTTTGACCTTTGAATTCTATTAAGATTGAATCTGTAATAATGAAATCAATTAACTTACCTATGCATTTTATGCCGTCTGTTTTAAAATTAGAGGTTTGGTTACATTTTCCACACCATCTTATATAACAAGGAGCCATATTATTGTCTTAAGTTTTTTTTGGGTTATAAACGCAGGAGATGTTCACGGGTCACGGAAGTGGTCGGTACTAAGGTAGATTTTGTTCGCGGTGTCTTATGTAAGACTTATAAGTCTAACGTGTTGCCAGAAAGTGTTCGCCTTGCATTAGGCGTCTATTGGGCTATGTCGTCGATGAGTTTAGTAATCTACGGGTGTTTAATTTTGTAAATCGCTTGTTTACATGGTCGATTTACGGATGATTTAATTTGTTAACCGCTGGTTAACTGGGTCACGTGAGCGGCTACATAAAACTCGCTCGCCTCACTGAATTTGTCGCTTTGGCTAGCACGTTACTCTACATCGACAGCTTTAAACAGCGCGAGCGAGAAAATGGTGTTACTATTTTAACAAAAAATCAAAATATTCCTACCAAGCGGACATTCGTTCATTCTTTCGTTCGCTACCCCAAGTGTACGAGCAAACTCGACATAAGTAATTATTGCAGTAGCTATATTGCACAACTAATATGCATGACGTAGTCTAAATTAGGTAATTAGGTACTTATTGCAATTCATACAATATTTTAGTACACTAAACGACATCATTGGGTTCGGACACGTTTTATTTCTCACATCCCGTCCCCGTGATTACGGACAACAACAACACTAACTTAACAACTACAACATCTCGGTAAGGGTAGCTTCCCTTACATTTGGTCCTTCGAGTCGGATCAGGGATCTGTCGACGAACAGTCTGTCGATCCGCGAGTGTACCCACCAAACAACTGCAGTGGCGTGTGATCTTCTGTTTGAACTTCGGTAGCGAATCGGTCAGCCGGCCTCCCACAAGCGGGTCTCACCGGTCTTGATTGAGAAGGCGCACATACCATAATGAGAGGATAATCACGCAGCACTGAACAACAATTTTGACTGGGTTTCTACTACAACTACTTACATTTGAACTCCAGCCAGAACAATGGAAGTTTTATTTCAACGACAACAGATACTTAAATCTCAGAGGCGATTGACAAGGTTGAAATAAACTTCAAAAAGGACTCTGCTGCACGGAAGAACTCCGACTATCTGAAAAAACGTGTGGATTCACTTGACGATCTTTGGAAGGAATTCGATGCTAACAATACCGCTCTTCTTGCATTCGACATTGAGAAATAAGATTATGTTACCAACGATGCATATACACGAGTTAAATCTAGGTATGACTACGTACGTAACATGCTATTAACTTATACTGAGCGAATTGAAGACAAGGGATCACCATCGAAGTTTGATGAGCTGATTATGCAACAATCTACAAACTTTAGAGCTCTATCCCGGTTGATTCGCAACATTCACATCGAATCAATCAGCGAAAAATGGGAGATCGAAGATAAGCTGCAGATGCTTCAATCCAGGTGGAAAGTAATAGGTGATGTCCACTGGCAGATCGACAATCTACTTGTTGACGTCAATGTGGATTACGAACAGGAAAAAAAGCCCGCCTTGTTCCCGCCGGGCTGGAGAAGGAGACAACTAATTATAAGAAAAATGCCAATGCAATATTTACCAGATTGCTTATTTCCCAAAAATCGTTTGCCATTTCTTCCATCAAAATAATCACTTCCATTGTGTTCATAGTTCTTTCGAAATATCTTAGAAGAGTTTTCATTCTATCAACCATCATTCGGTACTTCTCTTGAATTTTACAATTGACGTAACCTAAATAAAGAACGAACAGGTAAACAACCCCTATAACCATAGTACATAATATGCACTATGGTTATAAGCTATAAACTACCTATATTATATTCTAGTCGACTAAAAACTGAAACGGCGACATACTGTTAGCAACTAAAAAAATACTTAATTTAGCAGAATTTTAATTATTTGGCCTCAATTATTATATACTAGCTGTCTGCCCGCAGCTACGCTCACGTTGTTTTCCGTCTTTTCCGTAATAGTTTTAACTATACCACGGGAACTCTTTATAGCCGGAGAGCTAGCGACCAAATCGGCCACCTTCAGCTGTATTGAAACTCCGTTAGCTACTTACCTGAACAACCTTTTCCTATAATCTTCGTGCTGGCAGGCTGCGGGCAGTGGGTGCGAATGTAGTGGGGTGGGGAAAAAAAGAAAAAAATGTGGGCTTAGCGACTTTTATTTTTTTTCAAACAGTAGCTCTGTACTGGATAGTGGTTGCTTGGCACAAACCCCCGCACTACCCAATGCGTACACAAAATAATAAAACGGTTGGTTCTTGAAGAAACAGTATAATTTATTCGGTAAAAATCGGTACACAACGTGGACTGTAATAATGAATTCGATCACGGTGAAACAACACTATTGACAATAATACATAGTTTAAAAAACTAAAAAACACACTTCCTGTCCGCCACCTTAGACGTCCGCCATATTGGATTTAAGTCACGTGACTTTTTTTTCGTATTCCTGACAGCAAACCCTTTCGTTTAATACCCATATTATCATGGGGGTGAATTTCAAACAGCCAGTTAGCCATCTTAGGGAGGCCGCCTTATTAGATTTGTAATGAAATGACGTTTCTTAGCTAGTCATGTATTGTCATCAGAACTCAGAGCGTGTGCAGAATTTCATCCTAATCGAAGACCGGAAAGTGGGTCAAATTAAGATTCCAAGATTTTTTTACATACAATAATGGGAAGGCCGCCATCTTGGATTTGTAATGACGTTTCTTAGCTAGTCATGTATTGTCATCATAACTCAGAGCGTGTGCAAAATTTCATCCTAATCGAAGACTGGGAAGTGGGTCAAATTAAGATTCCAAGATTTTTTAGATACAATAATGGGGAGGCCGCCATATTGGATTTGTAATGACGTTTCTTAGCTAGTCATGTATTGTCATCAGAACTCAGAGCGTGTGCAAAATTTCATCCTAATCGAAGACCGGGAAGTGGGTCAAATTAAGATTCCAAGATTTTCTTACATACATAGTTACTTACAAGTGAAGCTAATATAAAGCGTGTAAAAATCGATGGTAACGGTACGATACTACGTACGGTAAGAAATTACTCAAAGAGTTTTGAAGAGCCGCTTAAAAAGCGAACGTGGTGCTACTTGGGGGGACTGGTCTGCTCTAGTCTGGTCTGATCTAGTCGATTTGAAAAGATGCAACGCCTGTGGAGTTTCTTCCGGCGGATTCTTCTCCACAGAAGACAGCCAAATTGTGAACCCGCCTCGACATCGAAAAGAGATTTGTAAAATTTTACTTCGAATAAAAACATATTTCATTTCATTTCATTACCTGTTTCAAAGGCAGGGTGCCATTGAGACTTCAGCTGCGTATGGTACATTGCATTCAATTTACGTTCCGAGTTTGTTGTCATAAGTTTTGCTATGTGAAAGACGGGGCGAGCAAAGTTGAGTTCTGGACTATTTTTGTCAAATTGCCCATGCACGCCTAATACCAAACCTGAAATTTAAATAGTATTATTTCCAACCTACCTACTAATATATGTCAATGCAATTTCCGGACCTATAGGCTACAAGGCTAATTTCTAAAATCCCTACCTCCACTCTCAACCAATAAATCTCTGTATCGTATCCATGCATACTGCGCAAAAACTGAATTTACATTATACATTGTAATCTGTTTTCTATGTTCAAAAAAATATATTTATCTCTCTAATCTATTATCTCACATGACCTACGTAACGAGGAAAACTATTTCTTGGAGTCCCAAGAGAATTATTTATTTATTTATTTATTTATTTATTTATTAGGTTGCCAACAGAGAATACATTGTGACATGCTTACAAACATAACTTAAAAACTAACTAAATGCTACTCTAATTACAGGCAACAACATGCACCAAATTATTAGGTAAAATAAAAAGCTAAATAACAATATGTGGACTTAACTATTTTGAAAAAACTTATACTTATCAGAGTTAAACAAAATGATAAACGATTATGACGAAGATATAATGTATATTATCATATTTATTTTATTTATTTACCTATATCTGGCACAGAAATTAAATTGATTAGTTAATTATGTAAAATGTTCAAAATGTTTTGTTGGTAGGTAATGTTATTTTTAATATTTTTAATAATCTGATACTATACATATTTTTAATTTTGTTAAAAAATCAATTTTATATTAATAATAATAATATTATTATATTTTAATAATTTTATATTTTTAAGTCATGTAGCAATTAGTTGGCCCTCTGTTAGAGCTGTCTTTCCTTGCAGGCGTTACTTGTACAATTTCCTATTACGTAAGACCTTTTTGACTGCAGTCAGTTAGGCAGTGAAATAAATAAACAAAATATCAGCTATCTGACACCTATAGTACAGCCCTACCAGGGGTGTGTAATATCTATCTATATATATATATATATGAAAGAAAGTCGTGTTATTTACTTACAACACTTATAACTCGAGATCGGCCGTACCAATTTTCATGATCTTTGTTTTAATTTATTCGTCTCCATCCATAGGCAAATAAAATAATGATAAAGTTTTCTAAAATGTATGTTTTAAGCAACACAAATTTTCCCATAGGTACTAAAATTTCATAATTCAAATGCAGAACGCCATTGATGAGCAGAAGAAAACAAACGGCGATGTTGTTTCTTTTTTTTTCGTTTGTGCTATCGTGTTTTTTGGCCTGTGATCCGAGGGCCTGCGCAGCCAGATTTTATGTGCCAGTAGAGTAGAGTTCTTTTTTTTTTCATAAATTGGTGGGAAAGATGAATGCTTTGATTATATACAACTACTCTAGATGGAGTCTCACCCTATCTATCTATCTATCTATATGGGGGACGTCTGCGAGTGGCGCAGACGGGTGATCAGCTCCCGGTATGGGAACTATTTCACCCCTAATCCCAGCCTGATGATGCCACTCATCCGTATGTAGTGAGCTTCCCCTCCTATCTGCGCGCCTCGCCTTCAAGAATGTGTCGCGCAGCCCGCTTCTCTAGTCCCCCAGTCGCAAGAACGGTAACCGGGAAAGCGCGGACAGGCAAGCAGCGGGCGGATGACCACGGTGTCGGCATGGTGCCTCTGCCGGGTCCCCACCCCGCAAGCCCTACGCACCGCCCCAGCCCGCCCCGCTTTCGAGGAGTTCGAGGGCTTGCCGCACAGTTTTTCCACCTCTCTCAGGTTCGCGAAGACGAGTGGTTCTGCTACTACTCAGCATCATGACACCATCAAGGGGCTCTGGTTTTACTGCTGCCCCTGCGTCATCCCCTCAAACCTACCGGTAGCCCTACAAAATCTTAAGATATTTTCTAATGTTATTTCAGCTAGTTCGTTTGTTTCTATTCTGTCCGTGCCTATGATCTCCCATCTGGGCATTGATAACATTGGACACTCCGCGAGGAAGTGGAGACTGGTTTCCTCTTCGCCACATTCTGGGCATCCTGGGTCTGCTACTCTCTTCATTATGAAGAGGTGTCTGTTCAATGCGCAATGTCCAGTCACTATGCCCGTGATCGTTCTAACGTCTCGCTTGTTGTGCCGTAGCAGAGCCCTTGTGGTTCTCCTGTCCATTGCTTTAATGAAAAGTTTAGACTGTCGCATTCCGGTGGACTTGTGCCATCTGGAATTGGTTTCCTCCCTTATCTTTATATTAATCACTCCTTTGGTGATTTTGTCTGGGATGGGAAGGTTCGGTTCAGGGCCTATGAAGGTTTTGTCCGCACCTTCTCTCGCCGACTCATCCGCTTTCTCATTCCCTGTGGTTCCTTGATGTCCTGGAACCCATGCGATGGCCACGTTAACTTTTGTCGCCAGTAGGTTCAATTCACTTTTGCATTCCTTAACCAGAGCTGAGACAGTTTCCTGCTTGTCGAGCGCTCTGAGCGCCGCTTGACTGTCACTGTAGATCAGCACGGTGTCTATGTCACTGTTAATGGTGTCGCTGATCATGCGGGCACATTCCATGATTGCATAAATCTCCGCTTGGAATATGCTCGCATGTCTTCCCAGAGCTATGGTTCTTTTAAGAGCCGGGGTGGGTTTCATTATGTATATACCTGCCCCCGAGAGCCCCGTTGATTCTTTTCTTGATCCATCTGTGAAGCATTCCATCGTGTTCCCATGATGTTCCAGCTCCCATGCTGACCTTGGTCCTATGTGTACTCTATATTTCTTGTCAAAGATCCTCTGTTTCTTTATCAGGTCGTTACAGGTCAGGATCATTGACATCTTGTCTCCGAATTCTTGCTCCACTATCGTGTGCCCTGCGTTCTTGGTGTTTCTGACCCAGAAGCCACACGATCTTATTCTGTAATATTGTTCTAAGGCTCTCTTTTTGGCCGCTAGGTCTATAGGATAGAGTCCTAGGATCATATCCAGTGCCGCGGTTGGAGTTGACTTCATGGCACCCGTTGTCATCAGACCGGCTAGCCTTTGTACTTGTGTTAATTCTTTGAGGTTATTGCCGATCTTTGCTCTGTGCCACCATACAATGGCTCCGTAGAGGATTCTAGGAAGGATGATCGCTTCGTATATCCAGTGACATACGCGCGGTCTTAGTCCCCATGTTCTTCCAATTGCTCTGGTGCATTGCATTAGACTTATTTTTGCTCTTGCGCACTGTATCTTTATGTGGGAGTTGAAGGACAGTTTGCTGTCCAGTGTTACTCCCAGATATTTTAATTCTTTTACTATTTCTATTTTGATGCCATCGATGGTTATTGGTCTTATTTCAATATTTTTCCTCTTCTTGGTGAATATGACCAATTTGGTCTTTTCGGGGTTTAGGTTCAGACCTCTATCCCTACACCATTTTAGTGCTTTGTTGAGGGCCATGTTCACGATGTTTCTCATCATGTTGAGGTCCCTGCCTTTTACTAGTATGACTCCGTCGTCTGAGTATGCCTGCATGTGTATATGCATGCGAGCAATCGTTCTTATGAGGTCATCTAAAAGCAGGCACCACATCAATGGAGAGAGACAACCCCCTTGAGGAAAGCCTCTCTTCGCCCTGATTGTGTGGTTTGTCCCTCCGAGTTCCGCTGTGATAAATCTGTGCTGTAGCATGTTCATTATCCAGCGTCTAATTTCATATTCTATGTCTGGCCTTCTCTATGGCTATGGTAGTTGCTTTGTCGAAGGCTCCTTCGATGTCGAAGAAGCAGCCAATACCAGATTCTTTTTTCTCTAGACTTTCTTCTATTCTAGCCACTAGGTTGTGGAGAGCTGTTTCCGTGGATTTGCTCTCCATGTAGGCATGTTGATTATCGTGAAGTGGTCTAGATCCTTGCTCAATTCTGTCCCTGATGTGTCTGTCTATCAGCTTTTCCTGACTTTTCAGCGGAAAGACCGAGAGACTGATGCATCTGAATGCTTTGGGATTCTGATAGGTCACTTTCCCTGGTTTGGGTATGAACACTGCTCTGGCCTTCCTCCAGCTCTCTGGGATGTATCCAGAGGACAGCGTCCCTTTGAAGATAGCAGTCAGGTCATCCTTTATGTACTGGTAGGCCTTTTGAAGCATCATCGGAAATATTCCATCCGGACCCGCTGATTTGTACGGTGCGAATGAGGATATACTCCATCTGACCTTCTCCTCCGTTACTATATTTTCTATATCCGTGGTGATGGATTGAGCAGCCAGCTCCGTGTCTTTTGTAATGCTTTGACATCCTGGGAAATGTGTGTTCATCATGATTTCCAGGATTTCTTTTGGGTCTGATATAGTTTTGTCATCTATGTTCAAACTGCCTAGTCTGCACGCCTTGTCGTTAGCGATGGCTCTAACCAGCCTGGCCGTCTCCGGGTAGCTGGTAAGTCCCTCGCAGGAAGGCCCTCCAGCTTCGTCTGCTTTCCTTTCGGCATTTATTCCGAAGGTCGTTTCTATGTGATCTGTATGTATCCCAGCTCTCCTGGTCGCCTTTTTTCACGGCTAACCTGAGGGCTTGGCGCGCTTTTTTCCTGTCTTTTTGTAGTGTTTTATTCCACCACGCCTGACCCTTCCCACTGTCCAGCTCTTTTTCCGGGCACGCTTGGTGCAGAGCATTTATTAGGGATTTCTCTAGATTGGTTGCTCTTTCTTCTATTTCTTCTTTGGTTCTAGGAATGTCGCTGCCGACCGGTTGGTATTTGCTCATGATCGTGTCAAATAGTGTCCAGTCTGTTTTGCGTATATTCCGGATCTTTTGTCTTTCTATTATGCAGTCTATTTGGAAGGTGATTCTACGGTGATCAGAGAAAGAATCAGCTGTATCTACCTTCCATTTGCTAGTAAATTTGCCTATTGTTCCTGATGCTAGTGTAATATCAAGGACTTCCTTACGGTTTCTAGTGACAAACGTGGGCGTATTCCCTACATTTATTATTTCTAAGTTGTTGCTAATTCACCTGTCTCCCTCCACTCACCCTATTAACCCCACAGAAAAAACAGGCCAACTTTTATATGTTTGTGCGCGTGACAACTATGTCTGACACAACTGTCTGTGTATTACTATTTCCCAATATTTCGGGAAAATTATGAATGCTACTCATGAGTTGTAGTAGTATTGAAATAATGTTATTATTAACAACTTTTGAAAATTTGGATAAATTTCTTTGCGTTGTTGTTTATATAGACACGTATGATTATAAACGTGATATTTATAAACGTGAGAATAGGTATTAAACTAAAACTGTCTAACCTAAAATATTAGTTTGTGTAATTAATGTGCATCATACGCAAACTAAATTAATCAAAAGTTAAAAAGACCTCATAGAATCACATAATAATTTTATTATCGTTTTCATAAGTGGATCGAGGATTACGATTTAAATATTTATCCAAACTGAAGTATTCAAAGTATGTACGTATGAATAAAAATTGGTGCATTCGTCTAAAAGCTTATTTGGTGTATTTGAATGTAATTTGATATTATATTCGTTTGACGTCTCCATTCGGACTGACAGGTGAAAATTGAGTGAAGGGGTAACAGTTGCCCCTTTATTTTTTAGACGCTTTTGTACTTATAGGCTCTATCTAGAGTTGTATAGGGTGCCCCTTAAATTGCATAACATAAATATCACTATTATGAAAATCCATAACAGACTTGCCATCTATATATATATATTACGCAAGCCTGATTTTTGTACAGGCCATCAAATCCACATGCAAGGTCAGATATTGATAAATTATACCTCGTTAGCTTCGTCTCATCCTGGAGGGGTGCATAAAACTCTTAGTTTTTTAAGTTTTTTAACAAAATACTAATTAAAATACGTAAAAATAAAGCAAGGATTTGTTTACATTAAATGACATAAATGACAACCACTCAAATTTTAGATTTTTTTTTCGTATAATATCGTTTGGCTTCTAGGGCACTTTGCTAATGTCAATAGACTGAAAAAGAATAAATAGCTAGAAAAAACCAATCCATTCCAAGCCTTTCTTAGACGGAAGGCCCGCGTTGCTCTAAGAAGCCTTTTCATTTCGCACAGCCTCGAATAAGAATAGGTAAGGGATATTTCACATTCACGCGCTATTCACATTAGCGAAGCGAAAGCGGAGCGAAACTTGACATCATCTTCGTCTTCTTCTTCTCCATGTTAAAGGAGCCAAAAAGTTTGAAGATTTACGTACCATCAATAGTGTTTTATACGCGACGTTTAAAGAAGCAGCCATTGCATTAGGTATTACAACAAGCTCCGCTTATTTCTCCGAAACTCTTCAAGAGGCAGCAAATACCTTTTCTGCACATCAAATCAGAGAGTTATTTGTTTATTTTGTTGTTTTTTGTTTTTGTTTTGCTTTTTTTGTTATACTCTTGGGTATTAACGTGCCTTCACATCCGTAGAAGTCTGGAACACTTTTAAGAGATTACATGATTGAAGATTTTTTTCACCGTGGTCTCGACGAGCAAGATGCTACAAATGCTGCACTTTTAGAAATTGAAGAAATTCTATTAACACATAACACGAACTGTAAGGAACTTGGCCTACCCGAACCTACGCATAGTATATACCGGGAACTTCCTATACTTAACAGCGAAAATGCTCAAATAGAGTTTGAGTCCATGTATAACATGGCAACTGATGAACAACGAAATGTAATTAATACAGTAATAACAGCCCTTGAGTGCTCAGAGCAGAATAGAAACTTATTTTTTCTTAATGCACCTGCAGGTTGTGGTAAAACGTATGTGCAAAAAACTTTACTTGCCAAAGTAGCGAGTGTTGGTCGCATTGCTGTTCCAGTAGCATTTACCGGTATTGCAGCAAGCTTAGTTAAAGGAGGTCGAACACTTCACAATCAATTCAAATTGCCGATACCAATTCTTGATTCGTCTGTATCTGGTGTTAAACCTGATTCTTCTCACGGGAGATATCTTGACAGTGCCTACCTTATAATAATTGATGAAGCGAGTATGATACCGGCAGCAGTCTTGACAGTAATCGATCGCATGTTTCGGGATATTACAATTAATGAAGATAAACGACGACAACCATTTGCTGGAAAAGTTGTATTATTTTCTGGTGACTTTAGACAGACTCTGCCGGTAGTGCCACATGCTGGACGAGCAGTAACAATCGAAAACTGTATTAAAAATCATCGTTTGTGGCGATACATGACTTTTCTAAAGCTAGATAAAAATATGCGAGTAAATGAAGGACAAGACGAATTTGCAGATTACCTACTTGCTTAAAGTTGGAAATGACACTCTGCCAAAGGACGAATGTGGGCAGTCAATATTAGATATTCGTCTTTTAGGAATTGGTTCGCCGATCGATTTTATATACAATGACTTGGACAATTATAATAATATACACGAAAAGGCTATTCTCACACCGACTAATGAAATCTGTTCAAAAATTAATTTGAAAGTTCTCGAGCGTATCTCTAGCGAAGAAGTAAAGAGCGTAGATACAGTGATATCAGATGACTGATTCTAATATAAATTTTCCGACGGAATTTCTTAACAGTATTGAAGTAAGTGGGCTTCCCAGACACGAGCTTAAATAAAAAATTGGTTCTATTGTCATGCTCATGAGAAATCTAAATACGGCCAAAGGGTTGATTAACGGAACTCGGTTTCAGTTAATAAAACCCAATTCTTTAGATTGTCAGGTTCTGACGGGTGCAAGTTCAGGCGAAAGAGTTATTCTTCCTAAAATAAAGCTTAGCCCTTCAGACTATATCCTTCCATTCAAATTACAAAGATTTCAATTTCCAGTTACTCTTGCATTGACAATAAACAAGAGTCAGGGGCAATCTTTGAAAAAAGTAGCTTTCTATCTTCCAAAACCAGTATTTTCTCACGGGCAGCTTTAAGTGGCTTTAAGTAGAGCACAAGTTTTTGACGGTATAATAGAACAATCTAAAGATCAAAGAATAATCGGACAATGCCAAGGTTTTACTACTTCAAATATAGTCTATCACGTGTTAATAAGTTAATATTTTGAAGTTGGTTATATTTTATAGGGTTTTTCTTACTTTTCAGTTTTTTCGGCGGTTTATTTTTTTATATTATTTCAATTGGTGTAAATTAGATCTAAGATACATAAATGGATATATGTGAAAATTATAATGGTTAATGTCAATATTTTGTTATGAAATAATCCAAAAATGGACGAATTTGTGAAAGAAGCTGTTTTAATTTTATTTTTTCAACGCTAGGTAGGTACAGTCAAGGTTCCATCAGATAATGTGAGCGAGCGAGAAATCCAACCAATATCTGACGGTGACTTTACCTATTTATTAAATGTTATCATTGTTTAGAGTCCGTTTCCTATTAAAAGGGTCGTGGTTTGTATGGGAGCCTATTCCACGACTTTTTTCTTTCCTCACAGTCTCTATATCGTCGATTGTAGGAATATTTATATTACAAGTATAAATAAATATCCAGGGTGTAATTTAAGTCGTGTTTTATTAGTGTTATTCTGATTCGGTAATAATAATAATTAAAAGGTCAGAAAGTCATAGATGAATATCGAAAATCATATTTTATTTTTATTTCTGCCGTGATCATTTCTCAAAATGTTTGCACATAGCCCCGTCAGCAAATTTTAACCGAACTCCAGGAGTTGGTGACGAGATTTGGTCACGCGTGCCGCCTTTTTTCCATGAGCGTCAACACCAAAAAGACCGTAATCATGGTCCAGGGTGTAGATCAGCCTCCCAAAATCACTCTCGACGGTGCTGTACTCGAGGTTGTGGATCATTTCTGCTATCTTGGCTCAACCACTACATCTTCGCTCTCGAACGACAAAGAAATAGATACTCGGATTGGCAAAGCGGCGACTACCTTTGGTGGGCTCTTTGCGCGCGTTTGGCGAAACTGCAAGCTTTCTACCAATACTAAGGTCCTCGTAATACCAGACTTGTGTTCTGAGTATATTGCTGTACGCTTCGGAAACGTGGACCACTTATGTTAAATAAGAATGAAAGCTTAACGCCTTTCATATGCGTTGCCTGAGGACTATACTCGGAGTCACCTGGCAAGACAAAATGAGCAATGAGGCAGTTCTCTCCAAGACACGATGCAGTAGCATAACTGCTATGCTGAAGCAGAGAAGGCTTCGTTGGCTTGGCCACGTCCGTCGAATGGGCCCTGAGAGACTGCCGCGTCGGGTCATGTTGAGCCAAATAGCGAACGCTAAGAGACCAGTCGGACGTCCTTTTATGCGTTTCAGAGATGTCTGCAAACGTGACATGAACGGCTTTGGAATTCGGATTGATGGGTGGGAGAAACGCGCCGAAATGAGACCTGAATGGCGTAATGACGTCAAACTGGGAATGGCAAGACACGATGAAGTCTGGCTCGAAAATCTGAAGCAGAAAAGATTTCGTCGCACTCTGCCCCCTGCTCCGGATTCACGATTTGTTTGCGATCGATGTGGCAAGAAGTGCCGAGCTGCAATTGGACTTTATATTCACAGACGAAGATGCGGGATCCCTTAAACCCACAAGCGCTGCAACAAACATCTTTTTAGATGCTGTGGCCTATGATGATACATTACCATATTCTAGCTGCGGCGTTTCGACGCCGCTACGGGTCTCTAGTAACTTTAAATATTCAAATAGAATCCATAATTCAAAAATACATACCATTATTTAGCATAACTATTAAAATCCATAATTGTATAATCTTTCAAAATCATAAATTTAAGATATTTTGGTAAAAAAGAAGATAGAGAAACAGCATTTTTGGTGATAAAAATAATAATTGATTACTTAAATGTTTACTATATTTGTCAAATTTATATTTCTTAATTATTATACATACTAACAGTTACACTAAGAGCTAGCGACCAAATTCTTCATGTAGCTTCAGCTGTATTGAGACTCCGTTAGCTACTTCCCTGAAGATCCTTTTCCTATAATCTTCGTGCTGGCAGGCCGCGGGCGGGGGGTGCAGGTGTTGTGGGGTGGGAAAAAAAAAGAAAAAAAATGTGGGCTCAGCGACTTTAATTTTTTTTTAAAACAGTTGCTCTGTACTCCCTGTGCACCCAAAAAAAAATTTAAATCGATCGGGTGGTGGGAAGGGGTTGCCAGCGTTCATTAAAAGTACCAAAATAATAATTATTTTCGTGTGGGCTCAGCTGTGTTGGCTTTTTTTCTGACGCGAGATTAATCAAAATGTAAGCCCAAAAAAAATTCGAAAAAAAAAGTACCTAATTAAAATAATTAAATTCGCAATTTTTTGGGTCTCACATATTGATTAATCTCGCGTCAGAAAAAAAAGCCAATATAGCTGAGCCCACACGAAAATTATTATTATTTTGGTACTTTTAATTAACGCTGGCTACCTCTTCCCACCATCAAATCGATTTAAATTTTTTTTTGGGTGCACAGAGAGTACAGAGCAACTGTTTGAAAAAAAAATTAAAGTCGCTGAGCCCACTTTTTTTTTCCCACCCCGCTACACCCGCACCCCCCGCCCGCGGCCTGCCAGCACGAAGATTATAGGAAAAGGCTGTTCAGGGAAGTAGCTAACGGAGTTTCAATACAGCTGAAGCCACATGATGAATTTGGTCGCTAGCTCTCAGTCTAGTATTCATATTATAGTTAGGGCTTTTAAATATATGTACCTATTTCAAAATTATGTATTTTAATCGTTATGACATTTATCGGTCATGGATTTTCGATATATACATTTTCAATTATGGGTTTTAATATAGACCCAGTTGTATATAATGAAAGGACGAAAGCTTCTACTATTCGGTACGAAAGTTAGAGTGTATCATAATGAAATCAAGTGTGTTTAGTTTTTAGTTATTTTTAACTTTACTATTATTATTTGTTGTGTATATTTGTATTGAATTGTTTATTTATTTAGTTATTTTTTATAGCCACTTAACACGTTCCCAGCGGCACAGATTTGTCTGTACATTCCGTTACTGCGTTACGGGTCGTTTTAAACCTTGTCCTATACCAGAGATTGTGGCGGCACGAGGCATATTAAACTCCACCGCCCGTAGGAGACCAAAATCCTTTTTTTTTGGCGCCAAATAAGATGAAGTGGACGTCTTTTGTCGTAATTAGTATTACAGTGAAATTATTAACCTAAATCTGCCGCCGCCCGTGGTTAGATTAGTTAGTTTAGTTTCTATAGGTAAAGTCAAAGTCAAAGTCAAATAGTGTTTATTCAAAGTAAGATTTCACAAATCATTTTTTGACGTCGAGGCGGGTTCACAATTTGGCTGTCTTCTGTGGAGAAGAACCCGCCGGAAGAAACTCCACAGGCGTTGCATCTTTTCAAAATATTTTTACATAGGTAATTATTATTTTATACAATTTGATTAATATAACAAAGAGTGCAGACGAAATATGAAATTAAAGGAAGGCAACCAGTCAAAGTAGAAAAACTAAACTATATAAACAATAAAACAATCGGCAATCGACTAGAGCAGACCAGTCCCCCCAAGCAGCACCACGTTCACGGGTTTGACGTATGGGACAGCCATCGCCGGGCTCAACCATATTAGAGGGAACCCAACGACCCGGCCCACACGCCACCGCAAGCCAGGACACTTTAGTGAGCATGAATACTCAGTCAGCCAGATGTTATCACGACAATCTAATTAATAGCTTCCCAATTGCATAGTCGACCGCACTACAATGTTGCACAATTACGTAGGTTTTTACAAACAAATTTTAGTAATAATATTACCTTAGATTAAGCACAGCGTTTCTCGTGTCGAGCTGAAGTCTCTACACACCAAGCTTTCTTATCATTCAAATATTCATCCAATCCATAGTACGCATTCTTACATAGATGCCGTTTCACGTGGCATTTAAACCTTTTTTCTGGAAGATTTACAATATCATCAGGTATTTTATTATAGTAGCGTACACAGAGCCCCACGAAAGAAGTACTGACTTTAGCCAATCTATAGTTATCACGAGCTAGTTTATTTCCATATCTAGTATTACGTTTGTGAATATCAGAATTCTTTTTAAATTCGTGGATATTTTTCCTAACGTACATAATATTTGCATAAATATATTGGCACGGAACTGTCAAGATGTCTATTTCTTTAAACAGTTCTCTAAGTGATTCCCGACAGCGAAGTTGGTATATTGCCCTAATGGCTCTTTTCTGCAAAATAAAAACTGTGTTAATATCGGATGCCCTGCCCCACATCAAGATACCATAAGACATTATACTATGAAAGTAACTGAAATAAACTAACCTAGCTGTTGCTATGTCTGTTAACTGTCTTATTTTTCTCACTGCATACGCAGCCGAGCTAAGCCTCCCCGACAGAGAAGATATATGAGGACTCCATTGCAGTTTGGCGTCAATAGTTATACCCAAAAAGACTGTACTGTCTACCAGATCAAGCCGCTCACTATTTAACACAATGTCACCCCTACAGCTATTTACATTTGGTAAGGTAAATTTAATGCATTTAGTCTTCTTTGCGTTTAATACCAGGTTGTTAGCAGTAAACCAGTTATGAACCTGTTGAAGAGTGCTATTTAACTCATTATACTGAGGTGATCTTCGGTTTAGTTTAAAAATAAGAGAAGTGTCATCCGCGAATAAAACAATGTTTGACAGATTATGTACAACACATGGCAAATCATTAATATAAACTAAGAATAAGAAAGGTCCTAATATAGAACCTTGCGGCACACCCATTGTAACTAAAGACCCCTTTGATTTTATTACATTTATTTGTACCTTTTGAATCCTGCCTTCTAAATAGGACTGAACTAGTTTAAGTGCATTGTTTTTGACCCCATAATGTTTTAATTTAAGCAATAGGGTTTCATGTTGAACACAATCAAATGCTTTTGAAAGGTCACAGAAGACACCTATGCAATCGCAAGAATCCTCCCATGCGTCAAAGATATGCTTTATGAGCGCAACACCTGCGTCGGTGGTAGAACGTCCTTTTGTAAATCCAAATTGCTGTTTATGAAGTAGGCAATGTTTATTAAAATGAGACAGCAATTGGTTGAGTATAATCTTTTCAAAAACTTTACTTAGGACTGGTAAAATAGATACAGGTCTAAAATTACTAGGATCACTTTTATCACCAGCTTTGAACAAGGGTATTACTTTGCTATATTTCATTAAGTCTGGGAAGACCCCTTCATCAACACATGTATTAAAGATGGCGGCAAGATATGGAGCCAGTGTGTCAATTACTTTACTACAAGCCTTAACAGACATTCCCCATACATCTTCTGTTCCTTTTACTTTAATTTCTTTAAAAGCTTTGATAACAGTGTTTACATTTACATGTTTAAATTTAAATTCATCTTTACAAGGTTTTATGTGTTTTTCAAGTATCGAAGCAGAGACAAAAGGTGAAGAATTAAGAAGTTCTGTCGTTTTTATTGGAATATTAGAAAAAAAGTTCTCAAATTCTTGGGCTACTTCTATGTTAGTAGCAACAGGTCCCTTGACTGAATTTAGAACAATATCATTATCGCGTTGTTTCATTTTTCCAGTTTCGTTATTTATAATTTTCCAAACTGCCTTTATTTTATCGTCCGCACTTTTAATCTTATTACTTATATAATTGGCTTTAGCGACTAAGCAGACCTTTTTGAAAGTTTTTGAATAATCCCTAACATAATCTTTAAATGTGTCACTATTAGTGTAGCTTTTTATTTCGTACAGCTCAAACAATTTGTCTCTGCTTTTCCTTATACCAATTGTTGCCCAATCACTAAATTTGAAAGACGTGCCAATGATTTTATTTTTAACTTGAAAGATTCTATCATACTCATCAAATACAACGGTGAAGAAATTTGTATATAATTCATTAGGATCATCAGAAAGACATTCAATATTGGGCAATTTCTCAGTCAAAACGGTATTGAATTTTTCTACACGACCAGCAGTAATCGGTCTAGTTTTTATTTCAAATTTTACAGTAGATCGATTAGCGGAGAACACTACTTCTTGACCTGAGTGGTCAGATGGTAATGAATTTAAAATTGACTTACTGGTGTAATTACAACTACAGAAAAAAATGTCGACACAAGTGGATGATGTGGGTGTCACTCTGGTTGGTTCAAGAAAAACATAATCCAATTTAAATGACCGAAATAAACTCAATATTCTATCTGTATAGTTGCCTGAAATTAAAATATCCACATTAAAATCCCCACATACAATTACTTGTTTTGTACTGTTGGAGGTGATTTTCAAAATGTCCTCCAACACAGTTTCGAAAATGTCAAAATTTTGACTATATGGCGGCCTGTATACGCACACTATAATATGATTATTCAACTCGACACAAGATACCTCAACACTTCGCTCAACCGTAAGTCCAATAATATCTTTACGATTTTTAAATTTAATATCTTTACGCAATAATATCAAGGATCCGCCACCCACGACATGATTTTTATTAGGCCTTCGGCTGAACGAACTGGCAACACAATAATTATCAAAGTTAATATACATATTACATTCTGAGAACCAGTGCTCGGTTATGCATACTATATCATATTTATTTTTTTCTAGAAATAATTCAAAAATTAGACACTTGCTGGAGAAGCTTTGAATGTTTTGATGAAAAATTTTTAGGAGACCAGGCTTCTCTTTTGTCTGTTTTATTCCTAATTCTCTGCGAGAAAATCTCTGTTCTGCTCTGTTGGTAACAATGTTTTGAGTGAGATCTTCTTTTGTCGAGTCTAGTAGTTTAAATAATAATTATTAGTACCTGTACTAATTTGAATCAGAGGTGACTGCGTTATATTTCTTATAACTGAGTCTTGTATATTAAAGGCTAACAAAGTAGCTATGTGTCGTTTAAATTTCCTAGACAGGTACATAGTATCCTGAGTCAAATTAAAATTATGTATAAATTTATTAATATCAAAAAATAAAATTGCATCGCTATGATGACGCGTCTGCTGGTATAAGTATGAATTTATATTATAAATACACCTATTATGTTCCTCTGTCAAGTTAGAACAGTATGGGAAAGAGCTGACAATAACTTTACATTTAGAAGTTTTATTGATCTCAACTATTTTCTGTATACTAGACTCCAATACATACTAGACTCCAATACATACACAATACATACACACATAATACATACACACATAATACATACACACAGGTAAAATAAAATGTGGGGCCTAATATACCTTGTATTGCACTGAAGAATGGCAGGTTTTCATATTATTTAGTGATGGGAAAATAAATACCTATCGATTTTATTTAATTGTATTTATTCAACAAACTTATTGATTACTAGAAACACTTCTAGTGTTTTTCTTTAAAACATGTCAAACAATAATATTTTTTGCAACCAGTGCATTCTGTGAGAATTTTCTTCACTTTTTTTTCGGCTTCACGACTCGTTAAGAAGGTGCGGAGTTTTTCGTAAAACCCTACACAACTCCTCTTCTTATATTCTGATTTTGACTCAGATTCTCCACCCGGTTTTTCTTCATCTTCCTCCATATTTAACATTTTTCGACAACGTTTCGACATAATCGGTAGCGGTCTTACTTCAACGCGGGCGAGCCTCGAATGCGTTGCACAACACTAACCGCGTGAAGCTAGCGTAGGGTGCGGTACGAGGTGCGAAGGGGTACGAGGTGTTCGCAACCTCGTTCCGCACTGTGTTGGAATTATATTTGTTCAGTGCGGCACGAGGTCTAACAAACCCGGTATTAAGGTTGGTTTACCATCGAACTAGGAATCAATAGCACATCTCAAATATATAGTTATTTCTCTCTTACTCTGAATAAGCTAGAAGTTATGCCTCTCGCACGACAAAGAAGTTTAAGTTTTTTCTTACCGCTTTAAAGACGAGACACGGACAAGGTGTTTCAAGCCCTGTTTCGCACTTAACGTGTTAAATTAGCATCAACCAAACTCTTCTGGTAGGTGTCATACTACTACCAACAACCCGCCTTCAGACCGTAAAGATTTTGACAAAAGCCTCCTTACAAAGGGCAAAGCCGTTTATTCAGGCTTATAGGCTGTTTATTCCGATCTTCTTCTGCTTGGCAATGGGGATGGGGTTCTCAGCAGCGGTTGTTGGTTAAGCGCCGGGAACTACACTGCATTCTTCTATTTTATTTAAATCTATGCAAGCAAGCAATCGCGCAGTGGACGGATGGATGGATGGATGTTACGTTCATGTTAGGTTGTTTACTATCACAACCCTTATTATTATTATTATATATATATGTACTCTACCTGGGAGGACGGCTTCCTTAAACTATGGTGTGCGGATCAACGCACGGTCGACTGGCTCAAAGGGCTGGTCTGTGGCATCACCGCTCCATCCGGTGAAAGGCTGACCGTCAAAGGCTTATCAGAACTGCCACGTCGGCTTCGATGTGGCATACTAATTCCAAATGACCTTGGTCAGTGGAAGCGTGCTAGCGACATCGGAAAGGTGCTGGTGTTGCAGAACAAATGGGCCGGGGTTAACAACTGGTTGTTACACTCCGCAAAGCCCCAAAAAGACGGCTGGTTCGTAATCGTCTCCGTGCCGGAAGGTGCGGTGCCGATCATTATTGAAAACGACCGGCGTCTTGCTTGCGGCCTGGGGTCCGTCTACCTAAAGTTCCAGGGCCCGAAGGGAAAGTTTTATATTAACCCTCTGGGCGATGACGATGACGAGGAGGAGCTTTCGGAGGAGGAAGCCCAGGCACCCAGCACCTGCGGTGCGGCATCAGTGGCTCAGGACCCCCCATGCCAAAGGGAAGAGGGGGCCTCAAACGGTTCTCTATTGTATTCCCTAAAATTTGTTATCCTACTTTTTATTTTCCCTAGCATTTTAGTCCTAAATATCGATTGTCCTAATGATCGTAGTCCTATTTTTTTAACTCCTACTGTTCATTGCCCTATTTTTTATCATCCTAACAATGGTAAGCCCTAATGTCCATAGTTATAATCCTTTATATTCCTAAAATGTATAGTCCTATATAAAAAACTTAGCAAAAACAGGTTAGCAAATTATACTTTAACTTTTGGAGTTCTTTTGCCGAGTCACAAAGATAAAACTGTTTTGTAGGAAGAAATAAATGGTTTACTAAAATACAAAATAATACTTATGTATCAGTCAGTCGTGTCAGTCTCACTCGCAGGTCTCGCTGTTAAAATTTTGGTTGGTTGCTCATAATGTCGAATAATTACTATTATCAAGTGTTCAAAACAATTAAAGGACAATTACAATTTAAGTTAAATGTAAACGGTAATGTATATGAGAAAAATTGAACTCTTACCTACTATTCAACCTACCGAGGATTTTTTAGATATATAAGAAAGGGGGATCAAAATTAGGAATTTCAAACTTTAGTGACATTAATATTAGGACTAAAGAATATTAGGACACGTATATTACGGTAGGATAATCAATATTTAGGACGATCGAACATTAGGAATATCGAATATTAGGAAAATGATGTTCGGATAATCGACTTTAGGACTATAAACATTAGGAAATACAACAGGCTCCCGCCTCAAACTCGCCCAGGCCGGGGCCTGGTCCTCGGGAGGGGGGGGGACTTGCCCGACAATCTATCGGGCGGCCCCGATCCTTCCGGAGACGAGGAGGAGCCGGCCATACTGATGTCATTAGGAAATACAACAGGCTCCCGCCTCAAACTCGCCCAGGCCGGGGCCTGGTCCTCGGGAGGGGGGGGGGGACTTGCCCGACAATCTATCGGGCGGTCCCGATCCTTCCGGAGATGAGGAGGAGCCGGCCATACTGATGTCGGACCTATGTCTGGAGGACGAGGAGGGATTGCCTAGCGATGGCGAACAACCGACCCGTCCTTAAGGTGCTGCAGACTAACCTCCAACACTCAATAACCGCGACGGCTCAGATGCGTAAGTGGTTGGAGGTTAGCGATACGGCCATTGCTCTGATCCAAGAGCCATGGGTCAGAGCCGGCCGCGTACGGGGCCTCTTCAATCTTGGAGGTAAGCTTTTCGTCTTCAACGATCACGCTGTACCAAGGGCGTGCATATATGTTACAAAAAACATAAATGCACAGCCCCTTACGGAATTCTGTTCCAGGGACCTGTACGCCATAAGGCTACAAATACCGCAAAACTCAAGTCTGTCCGAGCTGGTCGTCGCATCAGTGTACATGCATGAGGACGACGAGCCACCACCGCACGACCTCACCAGACTTGTCAACTACTGCGAAAGCAGTGGTCTCGAAATGTTAATTGCGGCTGATACAAACTCACATCACACCTTGTGGGGTATGAACAATTGTAATAACAGAGGCTTGACCTTGGTCGAGTATCTGTTTTCTACTAATCTGAACATTTTGAACGCAGGCTCTGAACCCACCTTCGTCACGAGACGCTGCAGCACAATCATCGATCTCACCTTTGCGACGTACAGGGTAAAGAACTCAGTCGCGGGCTGGCACGTATCCAAAGAGGCATCGTGCTCAGACCACAGGTGGATCCGATATGACATACAGGTAAGCATACCGCCCTTAGCCCCACGCAGGAATCCCCGGAAGACTGACGTGCTGCGGTTCAGGCGGGAACTTAACGCCGAGCTTGCCAGCACAGAACTCTTTGAACGACTTATGAACGTGGAGCAAATAGAGGAACAGGTAGAGCTAGTTACTAATGCAATGCTGCAGTGCTATGAAGCAGCCTGTCCCTTGAATAACACCTCCGAACGCCCGTCCGCCAAAGATAGCTGGTGGGGCCCAGAACTTCAGCGGCTAAGAAGAAAAGTCAGACAGGCGCTGAATAGAGCAATGAATACATCTACAGACCAGGACTGGGATGTCTACCACGACGCCAAATCCAGGTACAAACAACGCATAAGGTTTCGCAGGACTGCTTCGTGGAGGAAATTCTGCAGCAGCATCGGAACCTATGAGCAAGCGAACAGGGTAAGGAAAATACTTGCGAAAGACACTGGAGCAAACTTGATTCAACGTACACAAAATCCCCCGCCGAAAGCCACCAACTACTCCTCGAAACTCATTTTCCGGGATGTAGGATAACAAGGGAGGTGGAATGGCAGGAGACAACTTATACACCAACCGAAAGGTGCTGGCAATACGCCCATGAGGTAATAACTCCGAATAAACTAAACTGGGCGATTGGCAGTTTTGAACGCTTCAAAGCAGCGGGTTCAGACCGAGTCTTCCCGGCCCTTCTCCAATGGGGCGGCAAAGAACTTCGCAGAAAGCTTCTGGTCATCTTCAGAGCATGCCTGGCCCATAGATACGTTCCGAAAGGATGGAGAGAGGTAAAAGTCATATTCATCCCTAAACCGGGTAGAGGAGACTACACCAACGCCAAGTCCTTCAGACCCATAAGCCTCACCTCGTTCCTGCTCAAGACGCTGGAACGACTGTGCGAAAGGGACCTGAGAGACAACACACTGACGTGCATGCCCATGCACGCCAATCAACACGCCTATACTGCAGGTAAATCCACAGAGACGGCACTGCACCTAGTGGTCACCAAGATAGAGGAGGCCATCATGGACAAGGGCATCTGTCTGGGCACTTTCATAGACATTGAGGGTGCTTTCGACAAAACAAATTCTCCAGCATCGGCGCGGCCTTGGCTAGCCATGGGGCCAATACGATCATTGCGGACTGGATAAAGAACATGCTTAGTCAACGGACGGTAAGACTAGGAGAGGAACAATCGGTTGCTGTGGTTGCCAGAGGCTGTCCGCAGGGCGGGGTACTGTCTCCACTCCTGTGGAATCTGGTAATCAACAGCCTGATAACAAGATTGAACGCTAACCACTTCTACACTATTGGGTATGCGGACGATCTCACCATATTAATCAGAGGCAAAACAGCCAGTATTGTGTGCGAACTCGCGCAATCAGCTCTACGCATAGTGGAGAGATGGTGCAGGGAGTACGATCTGTCTGTGAACCCCTCAAAGACGGAACTGGTAATGTTTTCTAACAAGCGAGCGCTGGGTAACTACCGCTTACCCAAGCTGCTAGGCACGGAGCTCCAACTCTCCTCCGACGTCAAGTACCTGGAAGTCACCCTGGACAGCAAGCTGAACTGGGGCAAGCATCTCGAAAGGAAGTTTGACAGGGCAAGCATTGTCTTCTGGCAATGCCGCAAAATGATTGGTAAGAGATGGGGTCTCTCCCCCAAGATCATACTATGGTTGTACAAAACTGTGATCAGACCCATGTTTTGCTATGGTGCTCTGGTATGGTGGCCCAGGGTCAACTACACCACAGTCTCGAACAAACTGCAGAAATTCCAACGCTTGGCCTGCATGGCCATCACGGGCTGCATGAGGACGGCTCCAACGGCGGCGCTGGAGGCCATGCTAGGGCTGCCACCTCTCCACATCTATATCAAACAAGAGGCAGCTTCAGCAGCGGTACGTCTTAGATCTTTGCATCTATGGAGGCACAGCACCACCCCGCACGCTAGAATCCTACAGGAGGTCTTTGTGGACCTGCCCATGTTGGAGGCGGCGTGCGACAGGCTACCAAAACAATTTGTCTTCGACAAGAAGTACAAAATACAGCTGCACGAGGATGACTCGTACGAGGGCCTCCGGATGGAAGAGCTAAGGATCTTCACGGACGGCTCCAAAACTAATACAAGTACTGGCTCAGGTGTTTTCTCCGAAGACTTCAACATTCGAATCTCCGAGCCATTGGGACAACTAAACACAGTCTTTCAGGCTGAGTGTTTGGCCATTATATTAGCTGCCACAGCCATTGAGTCAAGGGAGGTAAAGGACAACTCTATCCGTATACTCTCGGACAGCATGGCAGTACTACAAGCCCTCAACAGTAATATCTTCACTTCAGGGCTGGTCTACGAATGTCACTGTAAGTTGAACAAGGTCAGTCAGCAAAACAACCTGACTTTACAGTGGATAAAAGGGCACAGTAACTCCAGAGGCAACGATGGAGCGGATGAATTAGCCAGGAGGGGATCGGCTCTCAAAGCCGTAGGCCCAGAACCAATAATACCCATCCCAGTAGGTACACAGCGCTCTCTGCTAAGAGACCGCACAAAAGAACAACACGCAAAACACTGAGTGAAGTTGGAGACTGCAGGCAAGCCAAGGAGGCGCTGCCGGAGATCAGGCTCCAGCTGTCGCGTGCGCTTCTTCGACTGGAAAAGAATAAGCTACGTACCATAACCAGCGTAATAACAGGTCATGGTGCCTTTAACAAACACTTATTTACTTTAGGTGTCACGGACAGCCCCCTGTGCAGAGGTTGCATGGAGGCGGAGGAGACGACGGCCCACATCCTGCTGGAGTGTCGCGGCTTGTCATCGTACAGGGCTAAATACCTCGGTTCGCCGGGGTCGATCCCGGAGACGCTCGGCAACCTGGGCAGGTTGCTGGGCTTCTTTGAGGAGATCGGGTGGCTCGAGTAGTGAGTTATCCTACCCAACACGCAAAATAGGCGCGCTTGACGTCGAGTTGCGGAAAATTAGCCCGTTGAACTAACTAACTAACTAACTAACTAGCGCGGCGGGTTGGGAATCGCAGTTGTTTTTAGGCCGCGATCCCGCCGGGAACCACAAGAGGGCGTTCTTCATACCTTGTTACCGGGTCTATATTAAAACCCAGAATTGAAAATGTATATGTCGAAAATCCATAATCGATAAATGTCATAACGATTAAAATCCATAATTTTGAAATACATATTATATTTAAAAGCCCTAACTTTAATATGAATACTGTTAGTATGTATAATAATTAAGAAATATAAATTAGACAAATATAGTAAACATAATATTAAATTATTATTTTTATCACCAAAAATGCTGTTTCTCTTATCTTCTTTTTTACCAAAATATCTCAAAATTTATGATTTTGAAAGATTATACAATTATATTATGGATTTTAACAGTTATGCTAAATAATGGTATGTATTTTTGAATTATGGATTCTAATTGTTATACTATTTAAAGTTATGGCAAGTCTGTTATAGATTTACATAATAGGGATATTTATGTTATGCAATTTAAGGGGTACCCCTTACCGGGTAGTCAATAGCAACATTACTGCGATCCCTGATCCTGACTAAGCAGTGAACTATCAGAAGTGTTGTCTAATACTCGTCTTTAACATTAAGGAAATATAATTTAAATGACTTAACTAAGTGATGTAACATCTAAAAGTTAAACGATAAATTCTTTGAACTCTTTGATTAGATGTATATTTAAATTCGGTAAATAAATTAACAAAACATTTATTGATTCTGTGGCGGCACGAAGTTCGCCGGGTCCGCTAGTATGATATAAATTTAGATAAACTTACGTTCAAGTCATGAAAGGGCGCGATTTTTTTTCCCTTCATGGTTCAAGTGCTATAATTTTATGGCACATATTTAACGCGGCGACAAAGTAATCGAAATTAGGGTAGTAAAAAAAAAGGGTGCTAAAAATAATGCGTTGGCGACTAATAATAAATAAATAATAATCTTTATTTCAGGTTACAAAACCCATATTACAGTCAAAAAAGAAAGTAAAAAGTAAAAATAAAAACAAATAATAATAGTAAACCTAGACATATAGGTATTACACCTTTAAATAAGTTGGTCATTCTCAGCACAGTGTAACCTGGACCATCGTTTCATAATAGCATTGTCACAATGCGCGGCAATGTTATTTAATATCGCGTTGTCACTATCGCAGACGCGTTTCCACAGAGAAGCAGCGCGGGATCTCAATATGGCGTAGAAGTCAGCAACCCTCGCATCTGCGAACATGCCTTTGGCACTGCAATAGCGGGGCAACCTCATCAAAATTCGGAAGGCGTCATTGTATTGTACTCTTAATACGTTGAAGAAACGTTTGGTCATTTTTGTCCATAAGGCAAAAGTATAAAACGTTTGGCAAAATGCCTTAAACAATACAATTTTGACGCCATCCACACATTTTCCGAAGCGCCTCGCCAGCATATTGCAGCGGACCGCCAGAGACCGCCGCTCCCTCTCCATGTCATCCTTATCGTCTAGCTGGTCATTGAGGATATGGCCCAGATACCTAAACTTTGTCACAACCTGAATTGGTGAACCATACAGATATACCGGCAACACATGCTCCGGAACTCTCCCTGATCGAAAAACCATCATTTCCGTCTTAGCAACATTATATTTTAATCCATGATTCATAGCATATGACTCACAGATCAAAAGCAACTTACAGAGGCCACTTATCGAGGGGCTGAGAAGCACCATATCGTCAGCATAACTCAAGCTGTTAACGCAAACGTTACCAACATGGCATCCGATTCTGGAGCCTCTCAGCTCATCAAGATCATTGACGTACAGGTTAAAGAGGACCGGAGAATGTGAGCCCACCCTGACGTACACCGCAGTCTAACTTGAAACTGTTAGATGTCGCGTCGCCCCATCTTACATTATTAGTTTGGTTTTCGTACCAGTATCTCAACACACCCACAATGTCACTAGAAACATTTGATTTAGAGAGCTTATTCCACTAAATATTGTAGTTAACCAAATCAAATGCTCGACTTAGATCTAAGAAACAGGCATGAACGGTCGTTTTTCTGTTTTTATAATAGTTAGAAAGAAAGAAAGAAAGAAAGAAAGAATACTTTATTTATGGGACATCACAACACAACAGATAAAACAAAATTTAACAACATAAAGCAACATTATTATACACACAAAACAATTAAAACCTATGATTTTATCCGAATATGCTGCGACACCACACAAAAAGGACCTCCCTCAGCTAAAGCCATAGCCCAATTAGGGCCACGGCGCTGGTCTTCCGGGAGTCCTTAATCACGTCACGGACGACTAAAGTCTTATATATATCTATATCAAAAATAAATAAAAACAAAACAATAGACTGCAAACAAGTAAGTATACAATAATTAAATAGGTAACTGAAATAAAATATATGTATGCATGAATATATCTGGATTAAATAATAATGTAAATACTTAAAGAAAAAATAAATAAACGTATATGAACAATGCGTATATAAGCAATGCGAACAATATTATATAATAATAGGCATCTTTCTTGGCTAGTAACGACCGGTGAGTGCACGATACATCCGTTCACACACTGCACCCTGCGCCTGCCTACTTGCCTACACTGCTACTACATTACATCATTCACAAATCGGCCGCCCGCCATGCCAGACGGACGACTAGTATATTTTGTACGTACGAACGTTAACGGTGTGTTTTAAAGAAAGTATTGCTGTTTCAGTGGAGAGACTAGCACGAAAACCAAACTGAGCATCATCTATCTTCAGACTGTTCACCAATCCAGGTTGCAACAGGCTTTCGAAAATTTTACCTATCACGGTACCCAGTGATATAGGTCTGTAATTTTTCAAACTGGACAGGTCACCAGTTTTATTTTTAACTACTGGAACTACCACTGTTTTCATGAGCGCTTCTGGCAAGTAGGTACGCATATTTCAGACACATGTTATATAGGTCAGCTAACACCTCAAAGACCGCATCACTGGCGTTGAGAATGTGCTCACTGCTAAGCCCGTCATGACCCGGCGATTTACCGCGTTTCATAAGACGCACCACTTTCTTAACGGTCTCAGGAGCGATTACTATGTCTTCACTAGGTTTACGTTCACTTGGTACCTACATCTAGGCCAACATCAGGCACACTCTCAACCCGTAGCGGTTCCACCTTAAAATGAAAAACAAATTTGTTTGCAATCACCTCAGTATTCCTTACGCCATCTATGCTAGCAGGCAACACATTTTTACCATTAATGGCTTTGACATTTGTCCAAAATTTTCCGAAATTTTTATTGGTAGCAGCAGATGTTGCTAGAATATTCATATTAATATTATCTTCGTTGTCTTGAACCCACTTTAACTTGCTCTTAAACTTCTTTCGACTATCTATCATAGCTTCATATATCAGCCCAGAAGTAGGCTTACCAAAGTCAACCCACTGTGAAAAGTACATTCTTGCAACCGAGTGTACTTCTTTAACGTGGTAGTTTCATCCTACTACCTGACCAGTGTTCTTACGACTTCTAAGCTGAGAATGACCACTTATTATAGCGGCGTTCTGCAGTATACAGACAACATTGTTGTACAAATTATTTATAATGCTTTTATGTAGAATTTCATCTGAACACAACTTTAGGTTAGTATCACATTTCGAACAATAAATATTATAGACTAGATCATTTAATTTCTCATAGCAATAGTTTTCATATATTTGTACCTGATTTTTACATCTATTTTTCCATAATATTTGACTATAATGACTAGAGTTGTTCACATTTTCATATATTTTGTTAGTAACCGTGGGTATGTTCATTTGGATAAAAAGTGGGTAGTGATCGGACCAGTTAACGTCATTATTACCCCCATCTGATCAATTGTTTGCTGCGCGGCAATAGTAGTTAAACAGTGATCCAACCATCGTCTAGTACCATTAATTTCACTCATGTATGTAAAAGTATCATGAGGTAACATTTTCATATCTGCACACTCCCACTCCATTTCAGAACAGAAATTCAATAATTCCCTTCCGAAAAGAGTATCGGGATGTACGTTGAAATCTCCTACCATGTAAGATGTTTTAATGGCACACTCGTCAATAAAAGCACTTAAACTAGAAAGACAATTAGTAAAATCCGGTAACTTATCAATGTCATCACAAGGCATATAAACATTAAAAATTAAAATTTCTTGGGTACCAATTGTTAATTTTAAACCTATAATTCTATCGTTCTTACAGTCAATTACGCTGACATTATCAAATACCGTCTTGTTCCACAGCACAGCAAGACCCCCGTATGGTCGACCCCTTAACATGTAACTAAGGTGCTGGGGACCTGTGTCTACTGACGATGTAGCGAAACCTTCAAAACGTTTATCAATATCATGTATGAGATTTAAATCGTGTGGTAGTAACCAGGTTTCCTGTAGTGCCAAGACATCGACCACTTTGCAGAGGTCACGGACATGGTCAATAGACCTTTTGAGCGATTTACAATTTAAGGAGGCTAATGTTATATTCCTAGTTTGTATATCCATTATGTTTGTCTAATAGAAGCGGTATTGTTATCATTTTGACGCTCGCGATATCTACGAAAAACTAACCCTTGAGGCCAAAAATCTACACTTAAGATTTGTTCAACACAACTCGCCAATACTATAATTTTATTTTAAAAGAATTGAAATCTACCTCCTTATTTTGCTTTAGTAACTCAACATTTATATATTGTCCATGCATGTCTTCAATGTGCTGTTTAATATCTGACTCGGTTGTGGTTTTCGCAGCGCGCGACAGATATATTGCTAACTTCGGCTCAATTACTTTAATTTTGCTGTTTTGTAACGTTCCTTGTAGATTTTTTCTCTTGTTATTTCTCTTGGTAAGAGTAGTAAATCCATTGTTATCATTTTTTGAAATATGAATATGTTTGGAAGGTAGCTCGGAATATTCCACCGAATGTCTCAAGGGATTCCCGCTCGTCGGGTTACCGGCCGTACGACCCATAATTACTTGCCGCTTCGGAGCTTTGTGTACCATATCGCGGTAAGACGGTGTGTGTGCCTTCTCCGGTGAGTCCGTTGAAATAACCTCTGGTACAGGCACGGGCGGCAAGCGATTTCGTTGTCTGTTGGGAGTTATTAATACTTTTGAGTCATTTTTAATACTTCTATTTTAAAGAGTGTCATTTTTATATATTCTAGTACGTAGTTCCGTCAGCTCCGCGCAGATACCAGCATTTAGGTTTTCTAATTCAACCTTTGTCACACTTTGGATCTTGATAGTTTGAAGCCCTGTTTTCAATATTTCGATATCTTTAAGAAGACGAGTTACGTCTACATGATCCAAAGATACGGGAGGAAGACGATTTAGATTTTTAGCAACAAAGGAAGGCACAGTAGAAGTTTCAGTCTCCTTAAAAACCTTAACGATGTCCTTAATGCTCCTCTTCGTGCATGCCGTGCACTATTTACACGAACCGTTTCGACCCACTTTTGACCCCCCTGTAGCTCCACTTTTGACCCCCCTGTAGCTCAGTGCCTATTGCAAGTACAGAGATAAAATTGTACCTACGTAATTATATTCTAGTACTAAAGCAGTATGCCAAATTTCATAGATATAGCTACAGTAAATTCTGAAATATAACCCTGTGAAAATAGCTAACTTTGGCACTGACTGACTCACTCACTGACCGGTAATCAAAATGTTTAGGCCACTTCCAATTGTCCTAGCCTTATGAAATTTGGCACACAGGTCGTGTGTTATATGTAGATTAACAAAAAATTAAGAAATTTAAGAAAGTTGGCTTAATTGAATATCGAATTTATAATAAAAATATTTCTAAACAAGTGGTACAATGAGAATACGATGAGGAGAGGGGGGAGAGGGCAGGGGAGGTATAAAATATATTGTCATGTATTCATAATAATACACTGTAGCGCTTGTTATAAGACGTGATAACCTTGTCACATCGTGCAATTTTTATTATTCTTAATTTATCGAAAGATACCGTTGTAGAAAGATTAATAATGTGCGCTTGTATAAAATAAAACCGGCCAAGTGCGAGTCGGACTCGCGCACCGAGGGTTCCGTACAAACCTGCAAGGTTTACAAAGTTCTTTCATTACGACAATCGAGTCATAACTATGGTAATCTTATTGCAAAATGAAATTCATAACATTACAATGGGGAAAGATGGAGGAGCATAAATTTAAGACAAAGATCTCTTTATCGTTTAAGTAACTAAGTACTAAGTAAGTATTTCAACTTGATAGCTCTACGCGTTCATGAGGAAAAAAGTAATAAGTTTATATTTATTAAAAAATATATATTTTGTAATGTAACTAAAAATTTAAGGTTTTCGGAATTTTTCCTTTATGTGTGCTATAAAACGTTGCTTCATGCCAAATTTCAAGATTCTAGGTCGACTGGAAGTACCCTTTAGGTTTTGATTCCCTTGCGAGTACTTGCGAGTTTCAAAATATGCAGCTTAAATTGCTGTTTCTTTTGATTGCGTTGACATAGAAGTTTGATTTTGTTACAGCTTAAAGGTATTATAGACCTGAGTATTTGGTATGAATTTCAATTTAATACCTCTACGCGTTTATGAGGAAATGGGTAGTAAGGTTAAAATTATTAAAAAAATATATATTATGTGATGTAACTAAAAATTTATGGATTTCGTAATTTTTCCTTTATCTATGCTATAAGACGTTGCTTCGTACCAAATTTCAAGATTCTGAGTTCACGGGAAGCACCCTGTAGGTTTTGATTCCCTTGCAAGTGTCGAAAATTTGCGGCATAAACGGCTGTATCTTTTGATTGCGTTGGCTTAGAAGTTTGATTTTTTCACAGCTTCAAGGGACAGTAGACCTGAGTAATTGATATAAATTTCAGCTTCATACCTCCACGCGTTCCTGAGAAAAAGGGTCTTGACAGACGGACAGACGGACAACAAAGTGATCCTATAAGGGTTCCGTTTTTTCCTTTTGAGGTACGGAACCCTAAAAAACGACCAATCGAGCTCTGTATACTGTAAACATTAGGAATGAAGATTGGCTAAGTACGATATGTAAGTATATTATCTTAATTGTTGACAAATTTTAAAATGCATCGTGTACAGTAGCCAGCACATGCGGCTGGACATAATGACCTTGGGAGCGTCTTTATCCTGTAGTAGTAGGAGCGAATATCCAGCCGCATGTGCTGCCTACTGTACCTATTTTATTTATATTATAATATAAATTTTACCGATGTACTGAATGTCATTTAATTTAACTATCATCTATTTAATACGTAAACACTTGAGTTAAAGATAAGACTAAAACTAAAAAATAATAATTTGAGATTTAAAATAATATTGCCCGCTACTCCAAAGTTGTTTCATGCGAACAAATTCGCGATCGCTACAACCAGAGAGATGGGAGCCGCTTTCAAGCTTTTCTTTCAAGCGGCTCCCATCTCTCTGGAAGAGCCCCTTCGCTTTAGATAGAGAGAGCGTTAAAAATCCGCAACACTTCATGGAGAGCTATCCTTTTTACTCTTATGACAGTTTTGCATGTCAGAGTGATACAAACGTTATTTTGACAGGACGTCAAATTTCAAGTTGTGTGTCATTTTTCGAATTGCTAGGGATGGGGTCTAGTTAAAAACATCGATATCGATAGATACAAGGTGATAGTAAAACCAACGCAAATCTTTCGGTTCATGGAACTAAATAAGCACTTCAGGTAGAGTTCTTAATGAAAATTAAATAATTTGTACAGATATGGGAACTACTCGTGCACTCTCTACGCTTAAGTAATAATCTAATAATTTTTGATATTATATGGTGTTAGTAAGGGAGCTATATATTCCACCTACAAATTATTAAAAAAAAAACGAAGTTATTAATTACATTACACATTTCTTAAATTAATGTTTCTTATTCAATTATCTTTTAAAATTGCAAATATTTAGTTTTTTATTTTTGTTTATTTGATCATATTTGATCATATCTACACAAATATTATAAAGAGGAAAGATTTGTATTTTTGTGTGTGTGTGTGTGTATGTGTGTATGATTGTAGCGAATAAACTCAAAAACTACTAAACTGATTTCAAAAATTCTTTCACCATTAGAAAGCTACATTCACATTGAGTAACATAGGCTATATTTTATTTTCAAAAAATTATGAATCCTTACTAAAACTTCAATAATGTAACCCAAGGTGTAAAAAACACCTAAAATATTCCTTATAATTGCATGGGCTCCGAAACTACTGAGCTTATTTTGATGAAACTTGGTATGAAGATAGAATAGACCATAAGGACGGACATAGGCTACTTTTTACTGCGGGAAAATACCTCATTCCCACAGGAAAGACTGCAAGCGCGGGTGGAACCGTGGGACGGAAACCTGGTATCAGTACCAATGAGCTTGGGGTACAGCAATATAAAAGATTCTGGGGTGATAAAGGTTACCATATACCGCGGAAAATTCTTTATTCCCACGGCAAAAGTGGTAGGGTGGGTCAGAAGTTTTGATGAAACTTGATACAGAGATAGAATAGACCTTGGGAAAGGCAACAGACTACCTGTAACCGCGGGACAATAGCTTATTCCCACGGGAAAATGGTAGTTCGGGCGGGAATTTTTGGTGAAACTTGATACAGAGATAAATTAATTTAGATTTTGGGATGAACAACAATTTATTTTACTGCCACAGTTTCGGAGACTAACTCATACAAACAGATAAACATTTTTTTTAAATCTGGATTATGTTCTATATCACGTTTTAAATTCCCTTGACCCGGTTTTTATAATTTTCTTTTCTATGTACAGATTTTCGACTTCTACATTTTTATTATACATATAGACGAACTTAACATGTTTTTATTTGAATTTATTCTTATTGAGTTAAAAAAAAGATTGTCGACAATTTTTTTTTATTAATCTGTTTTATAATATGATACCCTTTTTATTTTCAATGTGGACATTTATTAATTGATTCTAACATCTAAAGGTAGCCTTTATGTTACTCAGGGTGAATGTAGCTTTCCAATAGTAAAACAATTTTTGAAATGGGTTCAATAGTTTTTGAGTTTATTCATTACAAACATACACACAAGTATTGGTGAATTTTGCGCTTGTGAAACTTAAAAAGGGCTTAACTAGCAGATAATTATTTAAAAAAGCAAACAGAAATATTTTAGATTTACAGTTTTATTAATAAACTAGCGACCCGCCCCGGCTCCGCACGGGAAAATGGTTATTGTGGGTTATTCTTAAGTATATTATGCATGTATTATATATATAAACCTTCCTCTTGAATCCCTCTATCTATTAAAAAAACCACATTAAAATCCGTTGCGTAGTTTTAAAGATTTAAGCGTACAAAGGGACATAGGGACATAGGGACAGAGAAAGCAACTTTGTTTTATACTATGTAGTGAAGATCACATATTACATTTGAAGCTGAAAAGTATTCACACAGTAGGACCTAGTTGGTAGGGCACACCACTTCTCTGAATCTACTTTTTCTCAATAATAATACTTCTTTTTTTTTATTGACCTATGCTTGAGTCGAAAAAGCACGACGAATCAAGCTTCATCGGACTTGCGAGGATAATTTTCACGTTCTTCTTATAAGAAATCTGAAAAAAAAAAAAAGAAAATGAAGTAAGTTCTGTAGATTTTTTTAATAATGATTTTAAAGGCTGACCAAATACATCAAAACCCTGTTCCGGGAATACCACAATATGTTATAATAAGTTTTACAGAGGTATTTCATTTTCCTTGTTTACAACGCTTTTTCGATAATTTTATCGACTATGTTTTTCCAACCCTATTATAACCTTTTTGTACAAATATTATTATTGGAAAATATAGCGAAATTTGATTAATTGGATAAGATTAATCAGTTGAATTAGTTTTATTACACAATTTAGTGTAGTTTTGGATTATATGCTACAAATATTATGACGAAAAATGACAATATAAACACATAAACACAGCTTACCTTTGAAAGATGATCACATCGGGTCTATTTCCTTGCTTTTGATGCGTGATTTACCCATTTTCACTATATGCACGACATAACTTTACATTTTAAATTACACTATATCTCAAAATTTGTTACTAATAATCAAGATACAACGTAAAATTTTATTTTTGAAATTGAATCCAAACATAAACAATTTGAACAACTATAATACGACTTAACTAAAGATGACGCAATTTTTGACATTTGTCACTTTGAAAACTTGAAAGACTAGCGACTCTTAAATTTTGTTGCATAGTTTGTAGCCAATAGCTACATTATTGACATTTGACAAAGATTTTCCGGGTACAATAAACACTTGACTAGGCTCTCTCTATCTAAAGCGAAGCGGCTCTTCAAATCTCTTTGGCTACAACGCTGTCACTAAATTTTACGTCATGTCACTTACGTCAAGTGTAGCGACGTTTGTCATTATTTAGAAAGGTTTAATAAGAAGATTTTATGACAAAAATCTATGTACGCTACGCAGCTTAGAGCAACGCAGTATAATAATAGAAGTTTTTTTAAAAAATTTAATCTCGTGATAACCCTGACTTGCAGTTGTTTTTCTAAAAGAAGTAAGTAACTAGGTTATCAAAATAAATTTGCTGCATGGAGTGTCCGGATGATTAAATATATTTATTCTGTGGTTATCAATGGACGAAGGCGTGGCACAAAAAGAAAAAAAAGGTACGATTTCTTCAAAAAAAGTATTCAAATCCCACCAAAAACATACCTGTTAAAAAGGGGGCGGCCAAGTTCCTATCGGCTAAATTAGTTTAATAAATAGTTTTATTTAATTATTGTAAGGAGCGCGTCCCTAGTTAGCGTCCTCTGGGCGCTCGGGAATGTTCGGGTCGGTCCGCCGCCCGCCCGCCGCACGCGCCACGCTCGCTCAGTACTCGCCAGACCGCCGTCGACAGTGAAAGTGCGTCAGTTCGATTTTTCCGTGCGCAAGCCACGTGCTAGCTTTTAACCGGCGTCCGCATTTCAAACTCTGTATTGTGTCCTATGTGTTTCGGATAAGATTTTTCCCTTACCGCACACTGTTGTGCGTGCATTTTGTTTTGTGAGCTTTTGTAACTGCGGTTTCAAATACAGTGAACATTAACTTGTATCCGTTGGTTTGTCTTTACGCCATCGCCCCCGTAGTCTACCTCACAAAGTGGCGCCCAACGTGGGGCCTAGCCAGATGGGCGCTAACCTTACAGGAGTAGGACCTTAAGGTCGATTATACACCGGGAAAGAGCAACGTTATCGCTGACACCCTTTCACGTCCGCCGTGCGCCAACGATAATGGTTGTGATTTTTGCTTCACCCTCGTGGATATTCCCACGCGCACCCCGGCTGATATAAGACTGAATCAGATAAAGGATCTTGAAGTAAAGAAGATTGTCGACGACCTGGAATCGAACGATCCGTTCAAAGCACGCGTATGGTCCAACAAAGGCTATATAATGTCAGATGGCATCCTCCACAGGTGCTCGCCCGACGACGAAGATGTCGAGCAGCCCTGCCTCGTAGTGCCGCAGCACGAGCGCGCGCAGGTCCTGGCCGAGCTCCACGACGCTCCCACCGCCGGACACTTCGGCGTCGAGCGCACCCTGGCGCGCCTACGTAAGAGGTTCTATTGGCCAGGTATGAGAGGATTTGTTAGCGACTACATAAAGCAGTGCGTGCCTTGCCAACGATATAAGGTCGACACACGCAAGCCCGCCGGCTTAGTGCAAACGCCGGCTACGACGAGACGATTCGAAGTCTTGTCGATCGATTTATTTGGCCCTCTACCCGAGACGTCGGAAGGCAACCGATGGATATTCATCATAGAAGATGTATGCAGCCGTTGGGTCGAACTATTCGCACTCAAAGCCGCTACTAGTGTAGAGTGCGCTAAAGTCTTGATTAATGAAATCTTCTTCAGATACGGCGTACCACGCCGCGTCATTTCGGATAACGGCGTGCAGTTTATCAGCGATGTCATGCAGCAAGCGTGCCACGCCATGGGGGTCACGCAGGCGCTCTCTCCGCTGTATCACCCGGAGAGTAACCCTATTGAGAGGAAGAACCGTGACTTGAAACCCCAACTCGCTATCTTGGTGGGCCAGGACCATAATACATGGGATACCCACCTCGCGGCTATTCGTTTTGCCATGAACTCGGCTGTGACCGCCAGCACTGGTTTATCGCCTGCTTATCTTACCTTCGGGCGTGAGCTACGCGCTCCGGTCGATGCCACCACCGATGTCCGCAGCATTCTAGAGAAAGATAACTTCGTCCCGAGCTTTACGCCTTACCTTAAAAAGATGGCAAATGTTCTAGCAGAAGCGAGAGATGTCCACGAGCGCGCCCAAGCGGAAAGTAAGAAGTACGCCGATGGAGACCGCTGCCCTGCGCCTTCCTACGCAGAGGGAGACCTGGTGCTGCTGAAGACTCACGGCTCCAACGACGCCGCCAAGGGGCAGACGCCGAAGCTGCTGCCGCGGCGCGACGACCCATACGCGGTCCGCCAGGTGTGCAGCCCAGCGACCTACCTGCTAGAGAGGGTCAGTGACAAGGAGTTGCTAGGTAAGCACCACGTTTCTGATCTCACTCCTTTCGTTGGCCACATCCAAGCTCCGCTACAGGAGAAACGTAAACGGGGCCGCCCTCGTAAGTTAGGTGCTAGTTCTCATGGCACCGGTGCCACGAGAACTATAGGGGGAGGCTGTAAGGAGCGCGTCCCTAGTTAGCGTCCTCCGGGCGCTCGGGAATGTTCGGGTCGGTCCGCCGCCCGCCCGCCGCACGCGCCACGCTCGCTCAGTACTCGCCAGACCGCCGTCGACAGTGAAAGTGCGTCAGTTCGATTTTTCCGTGCGCAAGCCACGTGCTAGCTTTTAACCGGCGTCCGCATTTCAAACTCTGTATTGTGTCCTATGTGTTTCGGATAAGATTTTTCCCTTACCGCACACTGTTGTGCGTGCATTTTGTTTTGTGAGCTTTTGTAACTGCGGTTTCAAATACAGTGAACATTAACTTGTATCCGTTGGTTTGTCTTTACGCCATCGCCCCCGTAGTCTACCTCACATTATTATATAAATAATAAATTGCTGAGTTTGCTGTCGACTCGAAAAGAAGAAAATTTCTTCTTTTCGAGTCGACAGCAAACTCAGCAATTTATTATTTATATAATGTGGAAAGCATAAACGCTGTAACCTGCCCCTGACCCAAAATTTTTTTTTTACATATTTGGAATTAGAAAAAAAATCTGCGTCGAATGAGCCGACTCTCGTTGTTCTACGACGATTTAAAATTTATTTACAGCGTAAAATTTTTGGGTGATTTTATAATTTTACAGCCCGTACAATGCTTTAACCTGCTAAAAAAACTACTTATTTCAGTGATCAATAAGTTACTTCATTCAAGCTGCACGAACAGGATTAAACAAAGCGGGCTACAGCGTTTACGCAGAATGAGAAAATATACCAATAGAGAGTAACAGCAATTACGCTGACTGAGAAAATATTGAAGATATACGATAAACCATTCTATGGGAATTAAAAAACAAGTTTTCACATGATACGGCCTTTTATCGATATAATTATAAGCAAGCTTTTTATAGTTAATACATTTACCCCGAAAATGTATGCTAAGATTGGATCCATTACAGCGTATTAAACACCATGTAAATATTAGTTTTAATCAATTTACGTCGTTTTTTTGCGTGTGTCACAAAACGCCTCGTTGACTTTATAGCATTATTACCTAGAAGCGCGCCCGCTTTGATAGCACCTTTGAAATGCCGCAGTCGGTTCCCAGCTCCCCGCCAAGGAATGTCCCCGCGTAGTCTTGCAAGTGGTTGTGTTTGTTTGCTCGGAATCGAATTAATCAAGGAGTACCTACTCAACAACTACCGGTCACAGTCACAAGTTCAATAACTTGAAAAGTCTTGTTGACCATAAGATTATCCCGCAAGTGTATGCACAAGAATATTTAAATTTAAAAGTTAGCAAGAAATTAAAAGATTTGGAAAATACAGATAAAGAAGACATTATAGATGATGAAACCTGTTTAAATTTTTTTTTTTATTAAACAAACTTTTATATTAGGTCTTTACCTATGAAATTGCCGTTTTGTATGAAAAAATTTAAACGACTTTTTTTTCATGTATTTTTTTTTGTATTAATCGAAGTAGTCACCCATGCAGTCAATGCATCTTAGCCAATGCAGTGGCTTATTGATGCCCTTCTTAAAGAAATCAGCTGGACGGGAGGCAACAAATTCTCCAAAGGCATTTTGTATTGCCTCTCGGGTATTGAACTTTTATCCCGCCAAGAAGTTATCCAAATTCTGGAAAAAGTAGTAGTCTGTAGGCGCAAGGTCTGGTGAGTAGGGCGGATGACGGAGAGCTTCCAACACCAGTTCTTGCAACTTGGAGACCTTCTGCTGTGCAGTATGAGGTCGCGCGTTGTCGTGCAGTGCAGGAGACGAGCGATTGACCAATGCTGGTTGGAGATGTGCCAGCTTCTCCATCATTCTGTTCAGTTCTTCACAGTGCACATCTGCAGTAATGCTCACCCCGTTGGGTAAGTAGCTGTGATAAATCACACCGGCGCTAGACCACCAAACAGTGTCAATCACTTTTCTAGGGGTAAGTTTTCGTTTAGGGCATTGTTTAGGTGCTGAACCAGGATCCAACCAACTTGCTGAGCGCTAGCGTTTATCAAACATAATCCATTTTTCATTGCAGGTAACAATGCGGTTCAAAATTGCTTAATTTGTGTGTCTGTTGAGCAGTGCAAGGCACGTCATTGAGTTCGTGAGGCACCCATTTGTCAAGCTTTTTTACCTTGCCAATTTGACGCAAGTAAAATAAAACTGTGACGTTTTATTACTACCCAAAAGTTCTGCCGACGACTGGTATTTCACCGCTTTTACGAATATTACGATTTAATTTAAAGTTAATTTAACATTTACTTCAATTTGTTTTTCCGTTCTCGAGAATAATAACGAGGTTAAAATATTTTTCGGTCAATAACGTATAATACTTTTCAACTTACGACACTTATGCTGCCTGTGATTATTAGTAATTTTCACTTTTTCATACATTGATGTGTATTAGTTACAGCATTTATGCAGAAAGAAAATATTTTTGCAAACGCTGTAACCCATCGTAACATTTTTGTGAAGAACTTTAGATAAATTTTCAGTACATAAATTTATAGCTTTACCTATAATACAACTTCTCTCCAAATTTCATTGTTGTAGGCCAAAGGAATAAGAAGTTATGATTTTATCAAAAAATTTCGCAAAGTTTTTTGGCTCTGGTGTAAAGTTTACTATTTTTGGGTTACTACGTTTACGCTTTCTACCGTCGAATAATAAATTTAATTATACAAATTAATTAAGTATTACGCACGAAAACCTGCCAAGTTCAAATTTAGAATGTGGTTGCGAGTCTTGGGAATGGCAAATGTTTACCAGTGGATCAATCAATCAATCAATCAATCAAATCTTTATTTGCTGTAAATGTGGTATTATAAGTTGTTACAATAATTTTAAATCGTATCACACATTTAACCAAAGTTCATTTGGTGTGCAAATTTATAAACTACAAAGAAGAATAACTTAGAATAATAATAAATCAATAAAAAATAACAATAAATTAGTATAAATTATGACATTCTGAGTAATATTGTATAGATTAAATTACATTTTTAAATAATCTTCAACGTTATAAAAGCATTTCTCCGCTAACAATGTGTACAAGGCGCTTTTGAATTTTCCTAAAGGAAGAGTCATGAATGTCTCTGGCAATTTATTAAACAGTTTAACTGCCATGCTATAACTGCTTTTTCTGAAACAAGTTGTAGTACCAGGGAGAGCTACTAATCTATTAGGATGTCTGGTTAGGAAAGGGTATGCATCCATTCTTTTGGTAAATAAATCTGAATTACTCTTGACAAATAAGCACAATTCAAAAATGTACATACAGGGTAATGTGAGTAATTTTAATTTCCTAAACAGAGGCTTACAGGACTCCTGGGGCTTTGCACCAAACATGGCTCTGAGACATTTTTTTTGTATTAAAAATGCGCGACCTATTTCCGCGGAATTGCCCCAAAGTATAAGGCCATATCTTAGCGTGGAACACACATAGCCATGATAAGCAGTCAGAGCCGTTCTTTGGCTACATAGTTTTGTGAGCCTATACAAAGCGTAGGCGAATCTATTAATTCTCTGACATACTCCGCTGACATGTGCCTTCCACGTCAAGTTCGCATCCAGATCAATTCCCAAGAACCTGGCCGTAGAAACCTCTGCTATTGGAGTTCCACCATGTGATAACGATAGTTTTAGGGGCTTTCCGTTTCTATTATAGAATTGCATATATTTTGTTTTGCTTACATTAACATATAAATTATTACTGTTCAACCATTTAATTATATTATTTAGAGTTTCATTTATTTCTTGATTGTAATCAGTATTAGGAGTTTTATTGATAAGTACTGAAATGTCATCTGCGAATAACGTGCACTGGTATTTTGTGACGGAAGGTAGATCATTAATGTACAAAACAAATAATAAAGGGCCAAGAATACTGCCTTGTGGCACGCCATATTTATTTTCGCAATATTTAGAATTGTAGGTGGTTAATTCTGATAACTCATTAATTTTATCTATGTCTACTCTTTGAACTCTACCCATAAGATACGAGCTTAACCAGTCATGCGCATGACCACGTATTCCATATGACTCCAGCTTTCTTAAAAGCGTTTTGTGGCAAACGTAATCAAAAGCTTTACTTAGATCTAACAATACCATACACACTGGAATTCTTTTAGTCATAAATTTCGAAATTTGGTGAACAAGTCTAAAGCATGCCAACGACGTGGATTTGAGGATCAGGCTGTTGATGACGATGATTATGATCGAATTTAAAGTGCATCTAAACTTGGCATTGGATTGGATTTCAATCCTTTTTTAGGCGAACAATTAGCCGATAGGACCTTGGCCGCCCCCTTTTTAACAGGTAGGTATGTTTTTGGTGGGATGTAAGATTACAGAACATTTTTTCGTAGGAAGTGTACAATTTCGTTCAACATTTCGGGTAGGTACCTACTGTTTAGGGTGATGTGTACTGGTACGGGGTGATATCGCCTTTTCGAAAGTAATGAGTAATGTGATATGTCATTAAAACGTACTGTTTTGCGCCTGTCTAAAAAAAGACAAACAGGCAATCAGAAATTTAAGTACTGGGCTTCTATTAAAGTTAATGGAGTGTGTAATTAAATATATCTAAGGACAAATAATAGCTATTTATGATACTAGTGCGGAAAGTATGTGATTTCCGATGAGTGTTATTTTATTCACGAGCGAGCAAAGCGAGCGAGTGTATAAGCCGACACGAATCGGAAATCATCTTTCGCACGTGTATCATACAAAATTTTACTATGCATTGTGCAAGAAAACAAACAGTTAAAATTATATTAAAAAGGCGTTATAAAATGGCGGGCTTCTTAAATACATACGCGCTGAAAATATTATCTACTGCGCATGTGCAAATAGCTATAAGGCATGAGTAATAAAATGTATTCAGCCACGAAAATTTTTATTTGATATTTGAACGTAATTTATCAATAAAAAATAATTTCTAAAGTAATTATACTACTTAATGATAAACGCGTTTATTGAATTGTTATTTTTATTTTTCCCTTTATATTAGTAACAATTGGTAATTTAGTAATTTGTAAAAATATCTCAAATACTGAAATGTGAGGTTATGGCTGAATGACAGGCTGAGCAAAAAAAAAAAAAAAACTGAAAAGTAAAAAGCACTAGTGGGGAAAAGTGCTACTTTCCGCAGTATTTGGCTGCTTAGAAAACGCTCTTTTCGAGCACATGCATTGTAAAATAATTTTTAATACAGTTGCTCAAAAAGTGGCGTATTGCAGGGTCGTATAGCGTTCGGGAAGTGGGCTATTACACACGCGTGGTTTTTTTTACCTTTCCCGCACACGTGCGTTTACTTTTCCAACTGTCAAAATAATGTCTAATAAAATGAAAAACCAACCATGAAGTTTTTCCTAAAAAAAATCATAGAAGTTTTTATGATTCATGCAAATACGTATATATTTTCTAAAAAGAAGCTACTAATTTGTTAAATATCAGATTTAATGATTTGATTGAATGAGTTAGGTTAGGTTTCATTTTAATTCATCTTATTAAATTTTATTTTCATTTCATATCAATAAAAAAAAAATAAGACTTGGCTGTATGGGCATAGTTCCCTATGTCTACCAGAATGGGTGAAGAAAAAAAATCTCTGCTTATAAACACGTGCGTTTACTTTCCCAACTGTCAAAATAATGTCTAATAAAAAGAAAAACCAACCATGAAGTTTTTACTAAAAAAATTCATAGAAATTTTTATGATTCATGCAAATACGTATATTTCTAAAAAGAAGCTACTAATTTGTTAAATATCAGATTTAATGATTTGATTGAATGAGTTAGGTTAGGTTTCATTTTAATTCATCTTATTAAATTTCATTTTCATTTCATATCAATAAAAAAAAATTAAGGCTTGGCTGTATGGGCATAGTTCCCTTTGTCTACCAGAATGGGTGAAGAAAAAAAATCTCTGCTTATATTCTACGGTTGGCGTCATTTTTTTTAATTATGTTTTTATTATTTTATTAAATTGCTTAATTTTTTCGCAACTGTATTAAAAATAGTCGTTCAGTACACGTGCGGAACCGTCATTGCAACTCGTTCCGACTGTCTACCCTCGCCTTCGGCTGTGCCTCGGCTCGGGTACACATTTGTCGGAACTCTTTGCAATGACAGCCTTTCCGCACTTGTAATGAAATATACTATTTAGTGACACTTTAAGAGCATTTAAACAAAATTAAAATAGGACGCAAATGTAATCAAAATTGGGAAAAATGGCCGCCCTTAGAGTATAAATAGAAAAAAATCTGTATATTTATTCTCTAAGTGGCCGCCATTTTGAACTTTTTAGTTTCTGAATGGACTGTTTTAAAATTTGATATCTAGGGTCCCTAGTGGTGTGACATGACGATTCTCAGGTCAAAATTAGAAAAAGTGGCCGGCATTTTAATCTTTTTTGTTTCTGAACGGATTGCTTTCTTTGATATCTGAGCCATTTTCAAAAAAACTGTACATTTTACATGATTATTATGTCCCACTAATATAAATATTTTTTACGGACTCAGTGTTACATATTTTTCAATTTGTGCAATTTTTCCTATAAACATGAACTTCCCTCTTCAAGATTTTACCAAAATTATGACTTGTTTATAAAATTATAGTATTATACTTTTTTTTTTTTTTTGCCACCTTTTACGTTCTATTAAAACAGAAATGTCCTTTATACACTCTTACAGTTTTAAGTCATCATAAGGCTCTAATTTGTTCTCTGTTAATTTTTTTAACAATGTAACTAATTAAATAAATATATTTCTTATTATTTATTCAGAACAGTATTATTCTACGTGGTGCTTTAGCAATAAAATAATATATTTTAAATTTGTCCCAGATTATTAACATGTGAGTCACTCAGAGTATGTCACGGTCGATTTCGTAGCTATTTGTACTATTCCTACCACTCAAAGATAATTTTTCATATCTGGCAACACTTTGCTCCATGCTGTGTCCACCAAATTTCCGCTATTTTATTTTAGTGTCAGTTTATTTGTTATCACGAAACGCCGCTGCAATTAGTACAAAAAAAATACATGTGAATCACAGTGTATTTCCGAACAAAGTAAAGTGATAATTATTTTTGATTTATTTTCATAGCATTAGCCTTTTAATACGAGTTATATATAAGTATGTATTATATTTATCTATATAACAAGTTATTCTGCCTAATGAGGTTATGTTTTTGACAAAAATGCTTAACATGTGAGTCACATTTCGTGACTCATATGACGTGACTCACATCCACGTGTAGTTATGACATGTTTACACTGGCTAAAAAATTCTACATATATGAATTAAAACGGCGACGTCCGGTGTTATCAAATAATACCTAATATAAAGGTTTCGAATAAATGTTTAATTTGATTATATCTATTTGTTTCATTAAACCTACATTTTTGTTCTCTGCTGGACCCACTGCTCAACTCGAGCATAGTTTCATGTAAACTCTGCTTTACATTAAATGTGACTCACATGAGTATAAAAATACAGGTTATCACAAAAAAGTTGAGTCACAATTTTTGACATGTTAGTCACAAGTACATTTTATTTGAAAATGGCTCATCTAGGGTCCCTAGTGGTGTCAGATGACGATTCGCAGGTCAAAATTTAAAAAAGTGCCGCTATTTTGAACTTGTTTGTTTCTAAACGGATTACTTTTAAAATCGACGTAGGGTCCCTAGTGGTGTCCGACGACGAATCTGAAGTCAAAATTGGGACAAATGGCCGCCATTTTGATTTTTTTGTTTCTGAACGGATGGTTTTCAAAACTACCTAGGCTGTTGATATTTTTTAAATGTTATATTTTCGAGTAGTATACGTTTTAGTAATAAATAATATTATAATTGATTTCCTAAACTTTTTGATAAATATATATTTTGATTATTATTCTTTTCATAATTACCTTATTTTAATTACCTTATTGACTTTATGTCAAGTAAAATTTAAGTTACTTAATTGTTATATAAAACAATTTTATACATTCTGACTCTTATATAAAATAAATCACTATACTTTTTAAAATTAGGTATACTAACTGGCGATTATGTCAACTGATAAATATTCCTTTTAATCGTTATTGAAATGAAAATATATCTAACTAGCTTTCCGCCGCGGCTTCGCCCGCATTAATAGTTTTTCCCGTGGGAATAAGAAAATTTCCCGCGGTAAATTGTTGTTGTAGCCTATGTTATTTCCTAAGATCTATTCTAACTTTGTGCCAAGTTTCACTAAAATCAGTTCAGTACTTTCGGCGCATTATCAATTATTAGGAATATTTTACGTATTTTTTTACACCTAGGATTACAATATTGAAGTTTTATTGGGTGCGTAATAAAAGCTATAATAACAAAAAATATAATTTCATTTCATATAACGTTTAATTGACATAATTTTCATATCTTATAAAATTGCTTGCTATAAATTTAATTAGTATAACGTGTAAATCGTATAACGTCCACTTCCTATAACAAGAATTAGTATTGTCACGAACTTGCCAGAAAGTTCGAGAGAACGCTACTCAAATTCGATATAAGTACATCTATACAACTATAAAGGATGGGAAATTCCAATTGCGTCAACAGAGGGATCACGGTGCAAACGAAGATGGACTTTATGTCAACGCTGCAAGGCTGCTAAGCAAGCCACTTGTTTACTCGAATTCGGTGACATCGCGCGCCTTTTGTTTAATGACAAGTATTGTCCGAGTACAAAGGAAATGTTCTAGTAATTTCCCGATTACGTGATTACAATGGGATTACTCCAGAAATCAAGCATCGCGTATACAACTCATTGTTTCGTGGGGGGTATATAAACGCCCGAGACGACGGCCAACGCCAGTTCATTTCTGAGCTATCGAAGCGATCTCAACAAGCGACCTGCAACCTGTTTATCGTCGAATAAATTCTCAAAGTTATTCGGCTTTTCTTACAAATCCCGAACCCCACGTCCGTAACAGTATAAATAACGTTATTTCCCTATAATAATCATTTCGTATAACAATAATTTCCTATAAAAAGTAAAATTACAGACAAATGTTTTTTACATTTTTATGTAAAACAATATTATCCAGAAAATGGGAAAATTAAAACATTGAACTTTATGTAAGGCATAAATGTGCGAACCACATACAACATACTCAGCGGGTGCACGGGAACTCGGGGCACCCCGACTACTGTTGGTTGGGTTCGAAGCGGAAGAGGCGGGCGAGCGCAGCAACAATGAGATGTTTTTTTTTTGAGGACATTTAACACACGGAGGTCTTACTCCAAACTTATAGGTATAGGTAAGTAAAACAAAAAAGTATAAAAATAAAATACTTACATATTAATAAAAAAGTTACTACCGTATACTTTTTTCGCATTTCGGCAGCCAAATGTGAAGTTTTAAATAATTGTTTTAAACATTAATTTGAAATGTAAGTAATCAAAGAATGTTTTATTAACTACACTAAAAAAGAAATGCTGTAAAGATAAACATCTTTATAGACAACTTAATCATTTTATGATGAAATTAAACAATTTCATGGTAAAATGTGTGTATCGAATTGGAACTTCGGGTGCTGTTTCTTTCAAAAGTAGGTATAGATTAATAATGACCAAGTAGTGCCACGGAACTGTACCTACGTTACGAATGAAAATAAAAATAGGATTCTGAAAGAGAATATTTTTTTCCTAATATACAACGATTTACGATTCAAATTAACATAAATTGTATAAATCACAATCACTCCATAACACTAAGTATGTTATGCAGTGAATTACAGTGTGACGGTTTGATTTGGATTAAACAATTTTAGATAACAGTGTTCGGCCTTTGTTTATATCACTTATGTGGGAGCAAAATATATATTTTTATTTTTATTATATCTTTGCTTAGAATATAATATTATTATAGTGAGTTAGGTTTACACTATAGCGCGCCGCTCCTCTCCAGTCGAAGCCTTAAAACTACTCAATAGATTCGTATTTAATTGCGTAATTGAGTTAATTCAAAATGGTAAAGAGCGTAACATATTATAAGTGTAGTTAAGAGGTTTCTTTCTATATTTTTTTACTAGCTGCCCACCCGAGGCTACGCCCGCGTTAGTTTTCGACTTTTCCCGATGAATGAGATGTTTTTCAGCCTGTATTTTCATAAGCAGGGCTATTAATGAATCTTGCAAGGCACAAGCTACCTGGACAGATTGATACGACCACAACAGATCTTCTACAAAAAATCCTTGCATTATAATTTCAGCAGCCTTACTGTTTAAACTCGTCAGAATTATTATCAATCAGAGATAACTCGTCCGTTGCCAGTTGATGCAACGTGCTGTAACGAGCCGTCCTATAATTGACCAGGATAGATCCAGCTAGGGACATAAATCCAGGGTCACGCCATTGTGACTGACCCTGGCCTCACGGCACCAAATTGTAACAATCCTACCCTATCCTAAGGCACCGACCCTAGGTCTTCCCGGAACAAATTCTACCTAACTAACCTAATGCACCAAATTGTAACGTTTCCCTAGCTTAACGCACTAAAATATACTGAGCAGACTTTGATAGAAAATTAAATAACTAACTGAATTGTGAATCCTGTGAAAAATAAACCTAGTTTAACCGTAACAAATTGTAACCACCCCGGCAATGGATAAAATGTATAAAAATTGGTAAGTATAAAAGTAAATAAGTAAAAATGTGATAAGTAAGTGATAATATGGCCCGTGATTCGTCAAGTGATAGGACTCTACGTTGTGTGTGAAGTAACCCAGAATAATGTGAGAGCTATTACCAGATAAGAACTCTAAATAGGTACTATACGACTAACTTGAACGCTTATAATGTACCTACAGTAAAACTAAGAGACATCATAGATGGTAAGTATGTAAACTTTTATGTAAATCTTAGGTTTGAATTTAATATTATAACTTCAGTCAAGACCCCAAATAACTAGTGAAGATGCTATTACTTTATTTTAATGCAAAATAACCTTTCAGTATAACTCATCAAGAATAAAATAGGTATTCTGTAAGAAGCAAAAGTTTATAAAGTAACCTGAATGAATGTAGTATGTATAGCTTAACGAAAAGTGACATATGTAATTACTGAATAAATTCATAGAAATACAGCTAGGTAATAATTTATTTATAGTAAAATAGAAGGTACTTAAATCCCAATATTGTGACGGGATGTAGAATGTCTAGACCGAATTGGATCGTGAGGCTAGCTCATGAATGAAGTCTTGGGGTGGTTGCTTGAGAACCGCTGCTATACTTTGAGAGTCACTGAAACAATAGTTAAGTATTTGGGCGCAGAGCAATGACGCCATGCTATTCGGGAGGCAGTCCTGTCCCGTAGCCCATATGCAGCGCCCGCGCACGCGACCTACCCTTAAGAATTCATTATAGTCCAATTCATTAAATATTTTAATTAGAAACAACCCCTCTGAAAGTCTGCCACCGCTTATGACGACATCAGAAGTGGGATGAAATCCAGTGCATATGGGCTTTTATTTGCGAAATAAATTTTAATTTAGTGGAATGGTAAAATTCAGTGTAAATTCAGTGTGTGGTATAAGAGTGAGGCGCAAAGCGGCTCGGCAGTGGCGTGCGGGATAGCAGAGACCACATAAATCAGGCCAGATCGTTTTGATTATAATATTTTAGTAAGATAACGAATTTTCAAAATTCAGATAAAGAATTCTGAATGCCACTTTGAGTTTGCAAGTTGATGATAAATGGAATTCAGAAAAGTGGTTTGATGGTGAAAAAGAATAACTTTAGTTATGTTTTCGTTATATGATGACTATATGATGGTGTAGGTCTTAATGATGAAGACATAGAAAATGAAACAGACGTAAATAATGACGAAATGGGTCCATGTTTGTTAAGAGAAGAATTCGATAAGGCGGTACAGAGCATTCAGAATGGAAAGGCCGCAGGAATAGACAATGTTCCCATAGAACTGATAAAATATGCAGTATGTGACTCATTGTGGGACGAATTATCCGATCTTATTCAGGATATTTACACTACCGGTATAATACCAAAAGATTTTCAAATGACTAAAACTGTACTGCTACCTAAGAAATTAAATACTTTAAAATGTGAAGAACATCGTACCTTAAGTCTTATAACACATGTGTCTAAGATCTTACTTAAAATCATACAAAACCGAATAAGACCGATTTCAGAGAACTGGCTTGGACTGGAACAGTACGGATTTAGAGAAGGAAAAGGAACTAGAGAGGCCATCTTGGCGCTACGGGTAGTTATTGATAGAAGATTGGATCTAGGAATGGACACTTGCATTGCATTCATAAACCTCGAGAAGGCATTTGATAAAGTTAAGTGGAAGACCATGATGGAAATATTAAAGGACGCAGGGCTTGGCTACCGCGACAGGAAGATTATCTACCAGCTTTACAGAAACCAGGAAACCACCGTCGAAGTAGGTGATGAAAGAGGAAAAGCCAGGATAAGACAAGGTGTTAGACAAGGATGTCCGCTCTCGCCATTGATCTTCAACATCTTTATAGAGTGTGCAATAAGGAAAATAACAGAAGACGGAAAGGGTGGTGTTAATATTGGAGGCCTTAAACTGCAATTCATTCGATTTGCAGATGATATTGCAGCTATCGCTGAAAACACTGCAGAACTTCAAGATCTCGTCAGCAATATGGATGACACTTATCGCCTCCAGACACAATTATACCGGTAACCCAATTTCAATAAGTATCGAAAATATAGAAATAGTCACCACCTTCAAATACCTGGGCAGCATCATTCATTACAAATGACTCAAGATGACACCATAACAAGAATAGGCATGGCAAAGAGAGCTTTTAATAATAAACGCACACTACTAAAATCAAACATCTCAAATCACATTAGAAAACGCCTTATAAAATCTTCGAGACCTGGACTCTGACACAGAGGGACAGACAGAGACTTGAGGCATTTGAGATGTGGTGTTGGAGACGAATGATGAGGGTTAGTTGGACGGAAAGAAGGACAAATGAGGAGGTTCTAGCGATGGTAGGAGAAAAGAGAAATTTGTTAAGGACCATGGAAAATAGAAGAGGAAAAATGTTTGACATCTGATACGACATGACAATTTCTTTAGAGCAATAATGGAAGGAAAGATAGATGGCAGGAGAGGACGTGGAAGACCAAGACGCACATTTTTAGACCAAGTGAAGGAAAAAGTTGAAGTCATGTCGTACCAGGAAGTCAAGGAACTGGCTATGGACAGAAAGAGGTGGCAATTACTCCACGGACAAGAGCCCTGCTCTTAAATTTTGAATGAATGGAATGAATGTTTTCGTTACTATGATTCAATTTTGATATTATTTATTATGGATTTTTAAGACTTTTGATTCGTGTTGTGTTATTATAATTTAAATGAAATTTAAAAAAGCTTCGGCAATTTTATTATTGTTAAAATACTTTCTATTTAATTTGAATGGATGCAGTGATTATTATATTTTGTTTGTTCGTAGCACTTGGTTGCTCGAGAGTAACAGAATGGTTAGCATATGCCAAAGTAGTGCAAAGGCATACTTATTCCATTGGTGATTCCTTCCAGTCAACCTTTGAATAACAATCAGACTGTAAATACATAATGAATTTGTTTTGTACATTCACATAGAATGGGATTGAGCAATAACTAAGACATTAAAAATTCACATACTTTAGAATTAGAATGTTGGGCTAATTAATTATCCTTTGTCACCTGTTTAATTGAAAGGCATTCAGTCACTGAAATTATTTAACGATCAAGTCATTTGGCTAACTTATTAACCAATGTAATTGAACCCATAACATGCGATAGAGGTGCATAATTCTATGTTCAACAAAAGGTACAAAGGAACATGACATGACATAAGGCATATGACATCAGCTGTTAAGCGTTTAACTTTAATAGCATATTTTAACACTGCATAAAAACTGAGATGTTACAAAAAGGGGTCTCCCATTTCAAGTGCTAACCGCTGCTGCATTCAGTGTGAAAAAAAATATTAACGAATAGCTGAGAATGGCATCTGTGGCCGAGTGGTTGAACGCTTGCCTCGCGTTGCGGAGTTGCCGGGTTCGGGTCCCGATGAGGCACTTGTCGAACGGAAATACGTCACGTTGTGGGACTTTACCCATTTTATTTGGAACATTGTGTGCCAGACCGGTATCCTTTACCAATAATGTTTGAATTAATTTCCCGATTAAACGGCACCCAATACTTTACAAAGTTAGATTGCGCTAGCGGTTTTCATCTAATTTCAATAAGAGATGATGAGTCAATAGAACGCTCTGCCTTTATAACACCTGATGGACAGTATGGTTACTTGACTATGCCCTTTGGTTTACGAAATGCTATGTCAGTATTTCAACGGGCAATAAATAAAGCCCTATGAGACCTAGCACATCATTACGTGATTGTTTACGCGGAAGACATTTTAATTATTTCAGAAAGTGTAGAGCAAGGGTTAGAACGACTGCGAAAGGAACTAGAAACATTAACAAAAGCAGGTTCTTCTTTGAATTTAAAGAAGTGTTCATTCTTAAAGACTCAATTAGAATTTCTAGGTTACGAAGTTCAGGCAGATGAAATTCGACCAAGTAAACGAAATATTGAAACGTTTATTTTGTTACCACCTCCGGAAATAGTCGACACATTTTATTAATTTATTAACGAGTTCGCTGAAATAATGGGTCCTTTGTATAAGATGACATCACAAAACGTACCTTTTAAGTGGTCTGAGAAACGTGAACTAATACGACAAAGAATTATTACCCTTCTAACAAAAGAACCAGTACTTATGATATTCGACCCACAATATCCTGTTGAACTTCACACGGACGCAAGTACTAAAAGCTATGGTGCGATACTATTTCAATTGGTTGAAAACAAACGATGTGTGTTTTCTTATTATAGCAAACGTACTTCACCGGCCGAGTCACGATACCATTCTTATGAACTCGAGACTTTAGCTGTCGTTAACGCGATAAGACACTTCCGTCAATACTTAACCGGCCGAAAGTTTACAGTGGTAACAGATTGCAACTCGTATAAATGCTCGAGTAAAAAAATAGATTTGACTCCGCGTGTACATCGTTGGTGGGCCTTTTTACAATCGTTTGATTTTGACATTATGAATAATGCAAGTAAACTCATGTCTCACGTAGATTTCTTCTCGCAGACTTTAATGGCTTGAGAAAGTGATAATAAAGTAGACTTACAAAGTGTTAGAGATGAAGCAATAGGTAACATAGAAAAAGCGGTAGTTTACAGTAAACAGAGATTTGATAAAAATAAGGCAAGACTGAATAAATTCTCTATATTATGTGATTTTTAAATTAAATAAACCTACAAATAATTTGTCGATCTAACGACATCATAATATCGATTTGACGACACTATCCTAATCAACTATTTATTTAGGGTTAAATAAGGGTAAACCGTGAATTGCAAAGTAGCCGCAGTAAATTGAGACCTTGTAGAACTTAGTAAAGGCGCTGTTATAAGACGCAAGTTCTATCAAAATCGGTGATTTTGAATAACTTTGTTGAAGTGTTAATGCCAAGTAATGGAGATCCCACCAAAAACATACCTGTTAAAAAGGGGGCGGCCAAGTTCCTATCGGCTAATTGTTCGCCTAAAAAAGGATTGAAATCCAATCCAATGCCAAGTTTAGATGCACTTTAAATTCGATCATAATCATCGTCATAAACAGCCTGATCCACTGGTAAACATTTGCCATTCCCAAGACTCGCAACCACATTCTAAATTTGAACTTGGCAGGTTTTCGTGCGTAATACTTAATTAATTTGTATAATTAAATTTATTATTTTTTCTTTTCGAGTCGACAGCAAACTCAGCAATTTATTATTTATATAATAATTAAATTAATCTATTTATTAAACTACTTTAACCTGCCAAGTTCAAATTTAGAATGTGGTTGCGAGTCTTGGGAATGGCAAATGTTTACCAGTGGATCAGGCTGTTTATGACGATGATTATGATCGAATTTAAAGTGCATCTAAACTTGGCATTGGATTGGATTTCAATCCTTTTTTAGGCGAACAATTAGCCGATAGGAACTTGGCCGCCCCCTTTTTAACAGGTATGTTTTTGGTGGGATTTGAATACTTTTTTTGAAGAAATCGTACCTTTTTTATTCTTTTTGTGCATACCTTCGTCCATTGTTAACCACAGAATAAATATATTTAATCATCCGGACACTCCATGCAGCAAATTTATTTTGACAACCTAGTTACTTCTTTTAGAAAAACAACTGCAAGTCAGGGTTATCACGAGATTAAATTTAAAAAAACTTCTATAATACTGCGTAGCGTACATAGATTTTTGTCATAAAATCTTCTTATTAAACCTTTCTAAATAATGACAAACGTCGCTACACTTGACGTAAGTGACATGACGTAAAATTTAGTGACAGCGTTGTTGCGATCGCGAATTTGTTTGCATGAAACAACTTTGGAGTAGCGGGCAATATTATTTTAAATCTCAAATATTTTTTTTGTTTTAGTCGTATCTTTAAGTCAAGTGTTTACGTATTAAATAGTTGATAGTTAAATTAAATGACATTCAGTACATCGGTCAAATTTATATTTTAATATAAATAAAATAGGTACAGTAGGCAGCACATGCGGCTGGATATTCGCTCTACGATTTTCGCTCCTACTACTACAAGATAAAGACGCTCCCAAGGTCATTATGTCCAGCCGCATGTGCTGGCTACTGTACACGATGCATTTTAAAATTTGTCAACAATTAAGATAATATACATATCGTACTTAGCCAATCTTCATTCCTAATGTTTACAGTATTCAGTGCTCGATTGGTCGTTTTTTTTATACAAGCGCACATTATTAATCTTTCTACAACGGTCTCTTTCGATAAATTAAGAATAATAAAAATTGCACGATGTGACAAGGTTATCACGTCTTATAACAAGCGCTACAGTGTATTATTATGAATACATGACAATATATTTTATACCTCCCCTGCCCTCTCCCCCCTCTCCTCATCGTATTCTCATTGTACCACTTGTTTAGAAATATTTTTATTATGAATTCGATATTCAATTAAGCCAACTTTCTTAAATTTCTTAATTTTTTGTTAATCTACATATGACACACGACCTGTGTGCCAAATTTCATAAGGCTAGGACAATTGGAAGTGGCCTAAACATTTTGATTACCGGTCAGTGAGTGAGTCAGTCAGTGCCAAAATTAGCTATTTTCACAGGGTTATATTTCAGAATTTACTGAAGCTATATGTATGAAATTTGGCATACTGCTTTAGTACTAGTATATAATTACGTAGGTACAATTTTATCTCTGTACTTGCAATAGGCACTGAGCTACAGGGGGGTCAAAAGTGGGTCAAAACGGTTCGTGTAAATTAGTGCACGGCATGCGCGCGGCTTGTTGCTGGAACTTGGCCTGCGCACTCCCGTGCGCTTAGATTTGTAAGAATTATTGTTTAGGAAAAAGTTGCCTTGATAAAATTGCTATGTAACAAATAAAGCTGACTATTTGTGCATCCGTGGTCGAAGTGAATTTTGTGTATCTTACTTTGCTTTTTGAAGTGCTTTATTGTATCACTTTGAAATCTGATTATAATTGATTAGAGATGTTTTGTAATGATGAAAAGAAAAGTAAAGATAGAATGGCTGTAGATTCGATCCATAACGCATCTAGACATATGCCTAAACTGAAAATATTTAAGGAACTCAAGAAAACTTTGACGAGGGAAATTGTGGTGCGAGTGTTGAGGGATAATGAAAATCCCAAATAATCGGATAGCTTGCATTGAGTTTTAGTTAAGCGCCAATGGTAATGAGGAAGTGTCCTAAAAAAATCTAATTAGTCCGTCAGTTAGATTACTAAAAAATAATGTACACGTATTATTTTTTTCGTCTGGCAAACGATAAATGCCGACGATACAGCACTTTGAAATTTCCAGTAACGACACGCCGCCATACAAATTGTACGAAACAAGTGACGTCATAGTACCCTTCTCATACATTTTTATTCGGTAAATCTTCATCAAATTGAAAAAAAAAAAATACGTGTTAATTTTTTTTCGATAATCTAACAAAGGGATTAATTAGAATCGATTACTTTTTTCTGAGGACACTTCCCTATTGTAGCCTAAGAGAAATCTGACCACTTTGTGGAGCCAGTAGGTACGCGGTAGAGTTACCTTGGTGGCGGGTTACCAGGAAGTGCTGGCGATTCCCAAGGTGGAATGCGCATAGCTGTACGTGGGATGTCGCGACGAACGCGAAATTGGCAGAATTTGTCCATGTTGGACCAATCCGTTGGCCAAATACAATAATGTTTTTAATATGACAACACAGAATTGGATTATTTTAAGGTTGGGTAGTTTTTGTTTACTAACAGAGCGGCCATACTGGTTTTGGGTCGATGATGATTGGCCACAGCGGAAGCCATATTGGAATTGTGATTCGCTTCGGATTGGTTGATGTCGTTGAGTGGTAGGGGTTGTTTGTTTCCCGCCAAAAAGGTCGTGTCAGGTCAAATGTGGTTAGCTGTCGTTCAGTCTTGTGTCAGTGGCCGGCGAAGGAAGAAGTGTAAAGAGGAATCTCTGCCGCGTGGCGGCAGACTCTGGAGCAGCGGTGGAACTCTGGGAATATAAAGCTAAGTAGTCTTGATGTGTTTCGAGCTCTTAGAGATGTCTATGTATATTATTATTACAATTGTCATGTATAACTGTGCCACGTGTTTGTGCTACCCAAGACATTGACCTGACTATGTATGACTTCCCCACAAACTGATTACTTGGACTGACTTGCTATCTGAACTGTTTAACTTATGATATGTGGCCTCCCAATTGGTATCGAGTATGATAAATGTATCATATTGTGAAATGTGTTGTTGAGAGCTCTGTTGTTGTGTTGTACCGGTGGTCGCTCCACCTGGAGGCCACTTGTGGGGGAGTCCGAGTGTGCAAGTCGCCCTTGAAATGTCGGGCCATAGGGCTGGCGCCGGCAACGCCTGACGGTCTTTCGTCCCGGGACGTTTAGCGGGGCGTTATAGAGGAATGTAAGTTTCTGCCCTCATCATTTATCTGGACGTTTATCGAAATTGGTGGTGCATTCCTACTCAAAATTACTCTCATCATTTATCTGGACTTTTATCGAAATTGCTTTCATCATTTATCTGGCCATACAGTTGACCTAGGTTGCCCTTGTGGCTCTGGTCTGGGTTGGGGAACGATAAGTCAGTTGGTAAGCCATGTATGACTACTACTAATACTGTCGCGACGACTGCCTGACAATACTGTTGACTATTTGACACACTGTTGAGTGTGAGACTGACCATGACTATCCAACCCTCCTATCCTATTATGATATCATATATGTATTTGTATTATTCTCTAGCTATCGCTTGTGTATATTCATAGAAATCAACCTATCATAATCTCACAGGTTGTGCAGCGATTCCGTTGTTCTGGTGTCCTGCGTCTCATCTGGTTATCACAACGTCAGCGGAGAGCGACAGTTGCAGCGCGGTCGGAGCTAGAGTTCTATCAGCGAAGCGAAAGGGAAGTCCAGCGGTCAAGGTAGGAAATTTGGAATTTGTTTTTCGGCGAGCGGCTACTTCCCTGGATGACGTTTCGATTACGTCATATAGTACATATATTCAAGGAGACTATAGATACATGTACATACATATATGTTTTATATTGCCCCAATGCGCGCTCGCCGACATGGTGGAGATGCTGGGATTGATATTCAGCAAGATTTGATGATGTACAAACCTTTTTAGAGAAGTGGCTATACATGAGGATTTAATTTGTTGGCATTCCGTTAACCTAGTGGTATTTTGGCTAAATGATGAGGCTATAGATATGATAAAATTATTTTAATAATTTTCTACATCGAAGAACAGCATAGGCTGTATCGTGCTCAGAAACTTGCCTTTCCCCAGAAAGATACAGTATGAATGAGATTTTACTGTACGTCATATAAACTTTCGAATTGCGGGTAGTGTTGCGAACACGTTAGTTATTGGTACAAAGCAGCGATAAGTTACTTTTGAACGTATGTTATTTTTCGGAAATTGTTTTGCCCATTTATCTAATTACCTGTACCAAGGACCAGCCAATACCAAGAGGTGGTTTGGTTGATACTTGTCATGGATGGCATTGGTTTATAACAGGGCCCGTTATAAATTGATGACAAAAGGGACAATGGTCTTAGACGCTTGTATTTTACCAGTCGTTATTAGAAGTAGTAACGCGAAATTTTAATGTTACATAGTTTGGTGTCATGGTACAGGGTAATACCTACTACGTGAGATTAATCGAATACGTTGATAAAATAGGCACGGCTCCTTGTGTATCTGTTCTTGTTGCAAGTGTATTTTTCATCTAGTTCACACAATCGGTACATACATTGTGATCTTGGCTAGGAATATGAGGGAGTATAAATATATATTTATTCCGCATGTTTTGAGAAAATTCTAATTTAATCAAACGGCAATACTATTTGCCGGTAGCTGTCTAAAGGGACCTTTTCTATGGGATACGGAGGAGAAGAACGAAAATTACATACAATGTCTTGTATAATAGTTTAGTAATCATAATTCTTGATTTTCCATTCCTCTAATAATATTAATAATAATAATAATAATTTTCTTTATTCAGGCAAAACACCCATGGTACAATAGTACATAAATAATTAATAATAAAATAAATATAAATAAAATTAAAAGTAAAAATTGCAAACTAAAACTATTAGCTTTTGTTCGCGTCCCTATGCATTGCAATCCAATGCTTTACCATAGGACTAGATAGGTCCTGTGTCAATGCATTTATAATGCTATTGTCCGAGCTACGCAATCTCTCCCAAAAAGAAGCTATACGAGCCCTGACAATCGCAAAAAAGTCAGGCATTGCCGCCCCGGCGAACATGGCCGACGCGCTGCAGTATCTGGGCAAATTCATAAGGATGCGATATGTGTCATTATATTGCACCCTTATGCTACTAAAGGACACCCTCTTGTATCGGCACCAAAGCTGGCACGTGTACAAACACTGGCAGTAGGCCCTGAAGAGAGTATCCTTCACTTGTTTACTGCACTTGGCAAATCTGCGTGCAATCATGTTGCACCGGACCGACAACGCCCGCCTTTCTCGCTCCATATCCAGATCATCTCGTCGATCATCTGTTACAATATGTCCGAGGTATTTGAATTGCTTCACAACCCGAACTGCCAATCCATTCAAGCATACATTCGGAACTCGCTCCGGACCCCTCCCCGCCCTAAAAATTACCATCTCCGTCTTACTAGCATTATATTTCAATCCATGAGAATTCGCATAATTCTCACAGACTGATAGTAGCTTGCGTAGCCCACTGATCGATGGGCTGAGGAGCACCATATCATCCGCGTAACTGAGGTTATTGACGCAAACTCCATTGATATGGCACCCGACTCCAGTGCTCCTCAGCTCACCGATCAGGTCGTTAATATACACATTGAAGAGGTCAGGAGAAGTTAACCCACCTTGGCGAACCCCGCACTCTAACCTATAAGCGTTAGAAGTCGTGTCACCCCATCTAACATGATTTGTCTGGCCCCCATACCAGTGCTCCAACAAATCGACAACCTGTCCATGGACTCCTGAGCCGCGCAATTTTCTCCAAAGAATATCATAATTAACCAGATCAAAAGCACGGCTCAGATCAAGAAAACAAGCATATATCGAGGTATCACGATCAACGTAATAGTCGACAGTATGCTTAAGGCTGAAGATTGCCGAATCCGTTGAAACACCGGCACGAAAGCCAAACTGCGCATCATCAATACTTAAATTTTTTAGCAGTTCGGGCTGCAAAAGCCGCTCAAACACCTTTCCTATAACTGTTCCCAGGGAGATAGGTCGATAATTGTTTGACGAACCCAAGTCACCTGTTTTATTTTTGACGATAGGCACGACGATTACTATTACTAAACCTATTACTTTAGTAATTCATATTTGTAGGACGCGCTGTTAAATTTTCCGCGATAAAATTATAATAAATCGAGATAATACGTACCTAGCATACCTACGTCAATTGTTTTGGAAAGATTAAGAGGTACTTTGTAGCAGAGCAAGCGTTCCAAAACTTAAGTAGATATCGTTGCACAATATCACGCGATTGATATGTAGGTACTTCATCGCAAAAGAAAGACATAAAACGTATCGTACGGAAAAGTTGTGAAAGGTAGGTCTTATTATTCCAGTCAACCTTAGAGTATCGAGGAGTTAAAATTGGACTTTGTGGAATATGCGTCAGATATCGTTTTAGTCTACCCACAGTAAAATTTATACTCTCGAAAGGTGTAGGCAAAGATTTACGGGTTATACCGCCTTGACTTGAGTTTGTCAGAGAATAAAGTTCCATTAATAAAATACAAAATTTTATATTTTTGTAGTAGGTAGTGTGGTTTATTTTTTTATTATCCGTTAAAGTCTGTGAGGCGTGAGAGTTATCTTTAAATTCAAAAATCTAGCAAATTGTAAAGGAATTTTACTACAGAGCGCAGTGTAATGTTATAATTATTGTTAAAACCTAGAATCGAAATAACTAATTGGGCAGTAAATTTAATTTGACGAAGTTAGTGACAGTTATTTCTTTTTTAATGGTGACTTATTCTTGTCAAGTGGTGTGACACGTACCAAGCGATTATAGTAGCAAGTGGGTGTTTATACTCACTTCTTTAGAAATAGGTAAATTCTATTAGCGTTTGAAGTTGTAATTTATTCTCGGTCATTGATATGAATTTCCTATACACATTTTTCAAGGTAATGTAAGTAAAGTAAATCTTAAGAATGGTAGAAATTATAACTTCATTCAAATGTAATACAATATTAAGAGATGTCTAGGTCTGTTTATAACGTTATAATTATATTGAACTTCTTAATCTGAAATATCGTGGCGTTTATAATATTTCATTTGCTCGTTTAAAATTCTTTACTACATTTATCCGCCGCGAACCATACGTGTGATGAGCAACTATAGACGCATTACTTATTAAATAATTGTATTTTACGACGGGTTACATTTCTATGACACAGTATTAGGTTTGGTTTTCGGATTTTCTTGATACTATTTTTTATGTTCTACGGTGATAAGTAGATTGATATTATTTTTGCCATTTAATTCTAGACTGTTTATGTAGCTAATAAATAAAGCGTTGATGAAGTGCCTACGATAATAAAAATAGCTGATGCGTATTTTTTGAGAACGGTTGCTCGATTTATCCGGATAGTTAATTAGAAATTTTCACAAACAGGAGTTTTAGACTAGTACCGGTAGTATGCGTACTCGCTAATATGATATTGAATAAATACAATTACGTTGACCGGTGAATTTTAGGATGCATTGTTGGAAAATGAAGAAATAACGAAGTTTCTTCTCTATCATAGAAGTATTACTGTAGCTGAGGTGTTTTAATTTCTGGTTAGTTACTTAGTGTATAAAGTTCGAGTCGTCTAGTCTTTGAATGGATGTAAATAGATACTTGTTTACTTAGATTGATTTGGTTAGTATAATGATTTGAAGAATTCGCGACTACTAGTGTAACGAGAAGATAGCCAGTCAGACTGTTGTTTTCGAATTTTTGCTTATATGTATTAAATAATAGTAGGTACTTATAGATTTGATTCATATAACAAGTTTGAGATAAATTCAGATTTACGAAAGGATTAAAGAAGTAATTTTTTTTATTATTATTTCTCGGGTTTTTGTAATTTTACTAAGTCTTTTTAACGTGAAGTCTGGCTCACTATATTGAATATAGGTAGTATTATTACGTTCAGTAGTAGTGTTCAATATTGAGTATATCGTTGGCAGGTATGTGTCGATCCAAAATAATATGGTAAGATACACTAGTCACAACTTAAGACCCTATTCTTGGTTAAAGGATCGAGTGTATAAATTTGTGGACATAACATTATTTATAAATATTTGTAGTTCGTTTAGTTAACGTGACGTTTACAGAAGTGACAGATATTTTTCTAAGTTTAGCTACGTGTTTAGTTTCACGTTTCACTGAAGTGTTTGGTATCGTTTCGGTCCATACTATACGGAATTTAATTGTAGTAGAATCTGAAACAGAAGGGTAATAGTTACTTTATTTGTATAGATACATTTGTCTATATAATTTTGACTGTGTTCGAAAGTAATGAGTATTTGGATAATGTAGTAGTAAAAGTAAAACTTGATCAATTTCAGGTTCTACTTGTAAAATAGATTATCAAACCGGAAACTGAAACACGATAAGTAGTAAATAAATAGATAGTTTCTATTTGCTTTCTTTCTATAGCGTAATTAATTAATAGCTTTCCAGTTTAGTATAAACTCAATATTAGTATTTAGATAGGAATAATAGCGTGATCTTTGTGTGATCTTGAATAATTTATCGGAATCAGAATTACAAGTTCCTCTCCTCCCCCCACAAGATATTACGGCCTCGACAAACGACAACTGCCTACTTGAACTTACATAGGTACACATAAATATGTAATGTAATATTATAATGAAGATAGAAATACAAATTGACTTGTTGATATCTACGGTTCAAAAGGAAATTAAGGGATTCATTCGAGAATTTGAATATTGTAAACTAAACTTTGCCTTTTTAATTATTTACTCTTAATAATGACGTTCAGTTCAGAGTATTGAAGCGGGTAATATCGATAAAGAAGTTAGAGTGCTTTTCAGAAGGTTACATGCGGCTATTAAAGTTTATTATTGATGGAATTAATTGGAATATTATTGTTATAAATTCGCGAAGGAATTTGTATAAAATTAGATACTAATAGTAACGTATTGTTGTCAGCTAAAAGATTGTTGTGTGAACGTAACGAAGTCTTAAAGGTGAATTGACATTGAATTGACTACAAAATATATTTAAAGTGAGAGCGCTTTAGATGAGAACAGTGGAATTTAAGGGAATTATAATTTTGAAGGTTAACTGTAGATACGGTCTTTGTAGCAAGCAATACGATAATGTTCCAATTTGGATAGCTTCACGGAAGTGAATATGATTTGTCAGAAAGGTTAAAGAGACGCGAAAGATCTGGTAGGTTAACGTATTGTGTATTTCCTAAAGAAAACCTACTATATGATAAGGTTAGTCATAGCCGGGTTATCTAAGTTCAGGCGGAGCACTTGAATCGAATATTTAGATTGAGTTCACGAATAGTTTTTCATTCAGACCGCGGATAGAGTAATTGAAATGTTCGAATTACATAAAGGTAGGTAGTCCTTTATTTACGTAGAGATGCGCCAGTTGTAGGTCATGTAAAGTTGTGAATTCAAGTTATATTTCATGTACCTATTGGCTGTGCAAATTTTTGTGTTAGTTGTGCTTAAATATGTTAATACGTTAAATGGGAGCGCCTTTGTTATTTGAACTCGTTAAGGGATAAAGTCGTGATCATCAGAGATGGTGGTATCAAATAGTGACAGATAAGCGAGATAAACTAGTAGTATTCTATCCCTTAAAGAACTTAATACATTCTTAATTTTTATTCTGAGTTATTGTTGTTAAGAAGCCCACGGATGAGATAAATATGTTTAATTCTGTTAGAACCGCGAGATAGTGAATACAATTTTGTAAAGTAAATACCTACCTTCAATCTATAAAGTAATTTAAAATGGAACAATATATACTTTAGCTAACCGAAATACCTACTAAATAATGTTTACATGGTTGGTACTTAATGAGACGAATAATTTTTCAAGGGGTTTTGGAAATTAACTTGGATACGATGCATAGAATAAAGTTTGCATTTGTTTTGATCAAGGATTATTATTGGCGTAGCAGTTCCGAATATTTTTATTGGTAATATAAGTATAGACACAGCGTATAGTAAGGAACATAAATGTCATTTTAGTTTAATGATCCGAGCTGTCGAGATAAACTAAGTTTCCAAGGGTAAAATAATTTAACGATTAATTGATTCTACTTTTATGAAATTCGTTCATGATGTTTGAAATCGTAGAAGCTTAGAAGTAGTGATGTATTTATTTCATGAAGTTTGAAATCGCGATGATTCGATGTTATTGTGCGATGCGACTACATTCCCGATCATTGAAGGTATAGTAGTACTAGTATTTAATTTTAAACGGTGTTCTTCATCGAATATTTGACGAGTACAATTTTAGTCAATTGTTTGGTTGGGTACAATGTAGTCGGTATTTGCTAATAATTTTTGTAACTTGACTTATCTATCACAGATAAGTACTATTACGCGAAGATTTTATTTGTTTGAAACACAATGAATTGGTAAATGGTTAATCGCTAAAATATAGATTGAAATAAGGTCGGTAATGTTGTCCATCTAACGAGATAAATTATTGTGCAGTATCACTGATTATCATGAACAGAGTTTGAAGTGAATCGAACATAGATATTGAAGAAAGGTTAGTTCAACGGGAAATTAATAACTCTTATACGATACGATTTGTTTAATGAACAATAGAAATGTCGGGTTCAAACATTTTTTCTTATGAATTGTGGATATAATTGTGAAAATAATTATTGTTCAGTCGTATGAAAGGTTTATGCGGTAGTAATAGATGGTAAATTATTCCTACTTTCAATCTCGTAGTAGATAGATAGATAAAATCTTTATTCACTACAATGACGATAGCATTTACGAAAAATCAAAGTGGGTATCACAACAATAGTTTATATCAAAGCAGTGAAAGGGCGCTGCCTCAGCGTAATACTGTTAGTGACATGACAGTAGTAGAGAACTAACCATGAAGGAAGAAAAAATTTTACGCGCCCAAATGGAGTAGTAATCAAAACGTACTATGGGTGCCGGCTATGTTACAATTTTGCAACTTACACACACATTCACACTTTTCTTTCAAATACTCGTACATGGACAACATCACTGTCATAAAATATCAGAAATAAAATAAATAACACGAAATGGTGAATTGTGCGGTGAAATTGTGCCGAAACCATGCCGCAAGCAAAACTACAAAGCTTGCTGGTATCACATTTTTCTGGTGAGTAGTAAACCGCTTGGTTTTTACATTTTTCGTGGTCAAGTTTTTAGCAGAAAATTGTTGTTGATTTTTAGTGATGTGAAGTAGTCGATAAAAAATAATATAAAATCGAGTCATCAGCTAATTACTTTTTTATTTCATTTATTTATCGCAGTTTTCCAAAAGATCTGGCGCAAAAACGTAAATGGGTGCCAACATGCGGGAGAGACAAAGATTGGATTCCAACCAAATATAGCAGAGTCTGCTCAGCTCATTTTAATAACAGTAATTACGAATTAACTGAAGCCGGCAGAAAAAGACTTCATAAAGATGCCATTCCAACCGAAAACCTATATCACAAGGTAAATGTAAAAGTAGTTTTATCCATCCTCAGAAATCCATAATCTCTACCAGCTATCGCATCTGGAAAACAGCTGTATGTACGTTTATAATTGATGTTTTTCTGTGCAGTGTCCAAATAATATGGTATTTTCATTCTTACAGGTGGATGAACAAGTGTTTTCCCCTCATAACTCAACAACGCATGCTTCCGAAGGTAGCTCTATATTGACAGAAACCAGATTAAAATACAAAATTGAAGAGCAAAGAAAAAAAATAAAACGTCTAAATGAAGTATGTAAATACGTTATACAATAATGTTAATAGTTAAAAATATAAATTAAAAATATTGTTTTAAAATTTGTAATGTATTTTTATTTGTTTATATTTAACCTGACGCGGTCCTTGCAATTTTATATCTAATTCCGATAAGTGATAGATTTCATCCTCACTACCTGGATGTGTGATCTCGAACTAACGTACGTGGATAACGCTTTTACTGCTCACGTGCAAGGCGTGGAATGATCTCCCTCTCGAGGTGTTTCCTTTGCACAACAATTTGGGGTCCTTCAAAAGACAAGTCTACAGACATCTCAAAGGCCTGCACCGTATCTGCTCCCCTAAGTTGCAGATGTCCTGGACGACAGTGACCACTTACCATCAGATGTGTATGTGTGATCAATAGCCATGGTGATAAAATTTAAGTAAATAATCGATAAATATACGTTACGCTTCATACCACATCACATCACATCACTATTTTCAAATTCAGCAACCATGAAGTTTTTTGTTTTTTACATGCCAAATAAAGACAAATAAATGTCATACTTTATTGATATTTTGTTTTTAATTGGGCATGTCATAACATGAATGTCTCTATCCTTTTCTAACTTAACGTATTCAAAGATGTGTGATAGAGTTAAAAGATAAACCCCGTCTCCCGCTTCCACCTACCCTCCCACCCCTCTGAGCGGCCGCATTGGTTTCGATACAAAATAGGCATGATTACTACTCCATATGGGCGTGGAATTTTTTTTTCCTTCATGGAACTAACCGTTTGGCGATTGATATAATATACCGTATAAAGAAAGGTTTTCTGATAGTTTTGATTTGGTTGTTTAATATTGCAGAAGAAACGGGGAATTATAAAACGAGCGAATTAAAAGACAACTTTGCGACTGACGATGACATACTGTTTTAATAACTTGAGCGACTAAATTACCAAGTGAGCGACTAAATTACCAGTGAGCGACTAAATTACCAAGTGAGCGACTAAATTACTAAGTGAGCGACTAAATTACCGGGCATAGCCCCCCGCTAAAAAAAAAAACAAATCTACCCAGAATCAAATCGGTTGGTTAGGTTAGGTTAGACTGATGTCAATAACAGAGCGGAGGGAGCCGAGCGATCGGAGCGAGCGTGCCGCGGCAGCGGCCGGGGACCGCCGGAGTTTTAATTTTTTCAAAGTTGTTTTTGTATTCGAAACACTTTATTTAAGATAAAATGACGCTCAGTATAAAAAATACATTTTCCAAATATTGAAAAAAATGCAGGGCGTAACGTTGATACTCAAACAAATATTAGGTCGCTCAAATATTATAAAGCTGCTCATTTTGTATTTTAAGTAACTCAAATTAATGTTTGTAAGTTGCTGTTCTGTTGATTTCTCGTCGCTCGCAGTCGGTCGCTCACTTAGTAATTCTATAACCCAAATTTATTAATTTTGACACTCAAAACTGTAATTTACAGTCACTCTTTTAATTACTACCCAGAAGAAACTAAAAGGCAGAGTATTATTGGAGTTAAACAACTTTGAACATAAAACTAATTAATAATTGATAGTATAATAAAAGGGAATATTTGTATTGTATTGTATTGTGTAATTGATAAGGATGGCTTATTATGAATACACGAATTTAGATTTGAGTCATTGAGAGACAAAAAAATAAAGTTATCAATTTTGGACAGAAACTGAAGTACTAGAATGAAGTTGGTATATCGTATTTAGAAGTTTGAGCGTGATACACAAGGAGCTATGCGTTAGTCGAGAGCTACGGAAAAGGAACTATGCGATGCGATGGAAACGGAATTGAAGGCGGAGTTAAAATATACACGGAGTTAGGACATGAAAATACCTGTAATACGTGTTTAATTTGAGACGGTTAGATGGATAAGCTCAAACATTCGTCATGTAAAGGGATATTTTTGGTACTTGATTTCTCTTATGCTGTCTTGTGGTCGAAGTTGTGTCAATTGTTTCAGTGTTCGAGCTTTTCTGAAGTCGAAGAGTGGAGTCGTATTGCCTTTCAGTTACAGGTTGGGTACGTGGAGTCGTATTGCCTTTCAGTTGCAGGTTGGGCACGTGGAGTCGTGTTGCCTTTCAGTTGTTACTAGTTAGACAAGTGGAGTCGTATTGCTTTTCAGTTGCTCCTGGTTAAACAAGTGGAGGCGTATTGCCTTTCAGTTGTTCCTGGTCAGACACAGGAGGATGTGTCTCAGTGCAGTATGCTTGTATATTGAAGATGGGTAGATTGTGAACAACAGTTATTAGTCGTTGTAGTATGTTGGAGTTAAAGATGTTACAGTTGTTCAATTGAAAGCAATATTGAAACGCCGAGAATAGCGAGGAATGAAGAGCGTTCATGTAAATGTTTAGTTGCGATATAATGATCCGATAATAGACCTATCGCAATTACGGTTATCGTTGTATCTGAGTAAGGGGATGTAACTCGGTAGTGAAGTTACGGTGAAAAAGGCTGGTCTGATGCGAGTCTATTCGATAAGATGCGAGGTTTAGTTCGCAAAATATTAAGCTGCGTTGGTTAAATAGTTAACTGTGTAGCGTTACGCGTAGTTAGAAAGATTGAGACTGTTATTGTTGTTCTGAAAAGCGCTGCTGGTTCGATAAATTCTTTAAAGTAAACTAAACTGAAATAAGCTGTATTATTGTAAAATTCATCATGACAATAGCTTACTCGCGACATAGGTCGGTATAAAGTCATAAAGGTAATGAAAACGGATATTATACAGACACAGATTACGATGCTTTATGTTAAAGATTAGGTACGTAACAGGAGTAAGAATACAACCTAATTTAAACGGCGTAAAATGTTTGTAATTTCTCGTTGTCAGACGAGAGTTGTTGGTCTTTGGTACCTGGAACAACAACTTTTCCTGTCGCGGGAGGTTCTTCCTAACGAGGTCGGAAGAAAGTCTCATGATGGAGTCTGAGTAACACATTTGAGTAAAATAACGTTGAGAAGATAAGGCGAACTGCATTATTGAGTTAGTTATTATTTTACGTTGACGGAAATTTTGCGAATGGTTATAACTTTTTGACTGTTATAAGAATCGAGTTATAAGTTTACGGGAAAGAAAGATATGGATTCCAATGATGAGCCAAGTGATATCGGATTTGGTCGGACGTAGTCTACTGAGATAACCTTCCAGCAAATCTTACGTTTAATGAAGTCGGAATGGTAAAAGCTTACATATCAATGTGAGAATGTTGAATAGTACTATTGAAAACATTGAGTTGATTATCTCAAGACATTAGAGAACTTGCTCTACGAGATATATTGAGCCAGCCACTAAAGGAATACCAACAAGGACCACTATGCCAACAGGGATTGAATGAGATAATGTTCAAATGGAGAGATGGAAAAGAAAACACGTTTATTTGCACTGTCGCAAATCAAACAACTGATGATATCAGAAGATAACACAGATATGAGACTTCAAAAGATAGTTGCGAAGCCCTATCTGGTGAAGACAGAACCGGAGAATTTGGTATCGTGATTTGAATTTATTGGTACAGAATTTAAGACGAAAGATTTCACCTCTCTGTATGTGATTTTTTTATTGAAAGTTGAAATGAAATTAATCGGCAGGAGGCCGAAATGGAGACTGGAGACTTTCCATGGGAAAGTAATTGAGTATGACATGAGATTGTAATAAGTGTTATAGAAAAGGAATTGAAATTAAGAATATTTGGCCAAGGTGTGTTGATGATGATGTCACTTAGTGTACGTGAAATATTGTCAAACTGGATAGCGACACCGACTGTTGGCCGAGATACGTGAATGAAGCAAGAGCCGCGTGGCTCACTTCTTGTCGGCCGGGTGTGTCGCGACGAACGCGAAATTGGCAGAATTTGTCCATGTTGGACCAATCCGTTGGCCAAATACAATAATGTTTTTAATATGACAACACAGAATTGGATTATTTTAAGGTTGGGTAGTTTTTGTTTACTAACAGAGCGGCCATACTGGTTTTGGGTCGATGATGATTGGCCACAGCGGAAGCCATATTGGAATTGTGATTCGCTTCGGATTGGTTGATGTCTTTGAGTGGTAGGGGTTGTTTGTTTCCCGCCAAAAAGGTCGTGTCAGGTCAAATGTGGTTAGCTGTCGTTCAGTCTTGTGTCAGTGGCCGGCGAAGGAAGAAGTGTAAAGAGGAATCTCTGCCACGTGGCGGCAGACTCTGGAGCAGCGGTGGAACTCTGGGAATATAAAGCTAAGTAGTCTTGATGTGTTTCGAGCTCTTAGAGATGTCTATGTATATTATTATTACAATTGTCATGTATAACTGTGCCACGTGTTTGTGCTACCCAAGACATTGACCTGACTATGTATGACTTCCCCACAAACTGATTACTTGGACTGACTTGCTATCTGAACTGTTTAACTTATGATATGTGGCCTCCCAATTGGTATCGAGTATGATAAATGTATCATATTGTGAAATGTGTTGTTGAGAGCTCTGTTGTTGTGTTGTACCGGTGGTCGCTCCACCTGGAGGCCACTTGTGAGGGAGTCCGAGTGTGCAAGTCGCCCTTGAAATGTCGGGCCATAGGGCTGGCGCCGGCAACGCCTGACGGTCTTTCGTCCCGGGACGTTTAGCGGGGCGTTATAGAGGAATGTAAGTTTCTGCCCTCATCATTTATCTGGACGTTTATCGAAATTGGTGGTGCATTCCTACTCAAAATTACTCCCATCATTTATCTGGACTTTTATCGAAATTGCTTTCATCATTTATCTGGCCATACAGTTGACCTAGGTTGCCCTTGTGGCTATGGTCTGGGTTGGGGAACGATAAGTCAGTTGGTAAGCCATGTATGACTACTACTAATACTGTCGCGACGACTGCCTGACAATACTGTTGACTATTTGACACACTGTTGAGTGTGAGACTGACCATGACTATCCAACCCTCCTATCCTATTATGATATCATATATGTATTTGTATTATTCTCTAGCTATCGCTTGTGTATATTCATAGAAATCAACCTATCATAATCTCACAGGTTGTGCAGCGATTCCGTTGTTCTGGTGTCCTGCGTCTCATCTGGTTATCACAACGTCAGCGGAGAGCGACAGTTGCAGCGCGGTCGGAGCTAGAGTTCTATCAGCGAAGCGAAAGGGAAGTCCAGCGGTCAAGGTAGGAAATTTGGAATTTGTTTTTCGGCGAGCGGCTACTTCCCTGGATGACGTTTCGATTACGTCATATAGTACATATATTCAAGGAGACTATAGATATATTTACATACATATATGTTTTATATTGCCCCAATGCGCGCTCGCCGACATGGTATGCGTACAGCAGTGGAGATTGACAAATGTAGGCCCAGAGTAGGCCAAGGCGATCCTAGGATGGGAAAGCCAGGCGATCCTGAGGTGGGAAAGCCAGTGTGTGTGTGTCATCTCATCAAGGCCACTGGTAACAGTTGAGTTTAATGTGGAGAAATTCGATTATGTTCAAGAAAGTATTATAATATTTGGTCAAAGATTTCTTGAGGCTTAGTGAATTATTATTACTTAAAATTGGGCATATACTCTAGGAATGTTAATAAAATTTGATTGATTTCACATCTTATGATTGTAAAATTAGTATTGTGAGATATGTTTTTCCTAATAGGAATTGGTCAGAATTGGCCGAGCGGATAATACTTTGCAAAGCACAGTTTATAGTTTACACACGAGGACGTGTGTCTCGCAGGATGGCTGTGTCGGGATGTAGAATGTCTAGACCGAATTGGATCGTGAGGCTAGCTCATGAATAAAGTCTTGGGGTGGTTGCTTGAGAACCGCTGCTATACTTTGAGAGTCACTGAAACAATAGTTAAGTATTTGGGCGCAGAGCAATGACGCCATGCTATTCGGGAGGCAGAGCCCATATGCAGCGCCCGCGCACGCGACTTACCCTTAAGAATTCATTATAGTCCAATTCATTAAATATTTTAATTAGAAACAACCCCTCTGAAAGTCTGCCACCGCTTATGACGACATATATATTTTATCTATAAATTTTCATAATTCAAATTCAGATCGCCATTGATAGGTAGAAGAAAACACACGACGCGACGTGGTTGTTTTTTTTTTCGTTCGTGGCATATCGTGCGTGGTCTCTGGCCTGTGCAGCCAAATTTTGTGTGCCAGTAGGTAGTGTAGTTCTTTTTTAGGGTTCCGTAGCCAAATGGCAAAAAACGGAACCCTTATAGATTCGTCATGTCTGTCTGTCTGTCCGTCCGTATGTCACAGCCACTTTATTCCGAAACTATAATACCTATACTGTTGAAACTTGGTAAGTAGATGTATTTTGTGAACCGCATTAAGATTTTCTTACAGAAATAGAAAAAAAAAACAATAAATTTAGGGGGTCCCCATACATAGAACTGAAACTAAAAAAAAATTTTTTCGTCAAACCTATACGTGTGGGGTATCTATGGATAGGTCTTTAAAAATGATATTTAGGTTCCTAATAAAAATTTTTTCTAAACTGAATAGTTTGCGCGAGAGACGCTTCCAAAGTGGAAAAATGTGTGTCCCCCCCCTCTAACTTCTAAAATAAGGGAATGATAAAACTAAAAAAAATATATGATGTGCATTACCATCAAAACTTCCAACGAAAATTGGTTTGAACGAGATCTAGTAAGTAGTTTTTTTTTAATACGTCATAAATCGTAAACCGCAATTTACCTTTCACCATTATTAAAACATCGATCAAAGCCACAACGAATTTCAAAAACTTTTATATTATGTTACTGGCTGCTATGGAACCCTTCATGGGCGATTCCGACTCGCACTTGGCCGCTTTTTTTTTTTCATTAAATAGTGGGAAAGCTACTATCTCGACGTCAAAAAATGATTTGTGAAATCTTACTTTGAATAAACACTATTTGACTTTGACTTTGACTATTCGATTCGATAGGTACGAAAGTTAGAGTGTAACCTATTGAAATCAAGTGTGTTATTTAGCTATAGCTTTAACTTTAGTATTATTGTTTACTGTGTATATTTATATTGAATTGTTTATTTATTTATAGCCGGTTAAATTCCGTGCCTAGACAAACCAATTTTTTGGTTTATTGGCATTAAGAATATTTATGTAATTGTTTATGTCTAATTTAAATAAAGGAAAAAAAATAAAAAATAAATAAGCAATAACCAAACTCTTCTGGTGGGTGTCTTACTGTGAAAATTGTCAACTGCAACAACCTGCCTGCTAAACGTAAAAATTTTGACAAAAGTCTCCATATAAAGGGAGAAAAGCAGCGGGACTGTTACAGCCTGTTCGTTTCGATCACTGCTTGGCAATTAGGATGGGGTTCACAGCCTGTTCGTTTCGATCACTGCTTGGCAATTAGGATGGGGTTCACAGTGGTTGTTGGTTACGCGCCGCCGGGAACTACAATGCTTTCTTCTATGTATTTTATTTAAATATAAGCAAACAAACGAACGCGCAGTGGACGGATGGATGTTAGGTTGTTTATTATCATCACAACCCATACGCTAGCGAGGCGGGTTGGGAATCGCAGTTGTTTTTGGTTAGACGCCGGGAACCACAAGGCGGCGCGGCGGCGGCGTCCTTCATACCTTATTACCGGGGTAGTCAATAGCAACTACTGCAATCCCTGATCCGTCGGCTAAGCAGTGAACTATCAGACCGAAGGTTGCCTACCATAATCCCTAATATCCCTCTTTAACGTTAGATGCATACAAATCGAATTCGGCTGATAAATTAACAAAACATTTATTGATTCTGTGGCGGCACGAAGTTCGCCGGTTCCGCTAGTACTAAAATAAAAATAGCTAAAAATAACACACTTGATTTCATTATGTTATACTCTAACTTTCGTACCAAATCTAAGAATCTTTCAGCTTTCCCACCAACTTATGAAAAGAAAAAAAAGAACTATACACTACTAGCATACTGTATGCCAGTAGTGTATAGTTCTTTTTTGTGCAGCCAGATTTTTATGCTGCATACAAAATCTAGCTGCACAGGCCCTCGGATTACAGGCCTAGAAACACGATGCCACAAAAGAAAAAAAAAACAACAGCGGACCCGGCGAACTTCGTGCCGCCACAGAATCAATAAATAATTTTGTTAATTTAATAACTGAATTAAAATTTTATGCATTTAATGTAAAAGAAGTGTATTCGTTATTACAAAAAAAAAAAGAAATAGTTCACTGCTTAGCCGACGATCAGAGATCGCAGTTGTTTCTATTGACTACCCCGGTAATAGGGTATGAAGAACGCCGCCTTGGGATTCCCGCCGTCTTCCCAAAAATAACTGCGATCCCCAACCCGCCTCGCTAGCGTCCGGGTTAGTGTTGTAATAAACTCGAGTCTTTGAGTCCTACTTAACGGGAAGTTTTCCAGTAGCAAATTAAAAAAAAACATGTTTACAAAGCGCTCTAATAGATGGCGCTAGTAAATACTGAGTTTAATGAGATGACTTAAAAATCGAGTAACCAAGCCATAGTTTTTTTTTACTTCACTTTCATTCATTCAATATTCGGCAATTTCTGTCTCCTTTGTTTGTTTGGTTGTTGGCGATTAGTGTTCGTACTGCGTAGTTTCTTTTTTCTGATATCTTTAACGACGATTTTGCTTTTATCCCCCTGGACTCCCGATATTTGTTTACCTGATTGACTTAGAGCGTACCCCTTGGACTTTGATTCTGCCTTTCTGCGAACGACCCGGCGCGTGTTTGGTTATCATGAGCAAGGACTACGGTTCATGGTCTCTCGCAGACCTTAAAAGCGAGTTGAGGAAGCGGAATGCTAAACTGACAGGAAAGAAAGCTGTCTTAGTTCAGAGGTAGGTCAGCATAAATATTTTTCTCTTTGAACTTTTTTATTGTCATGTTTGTCTTTCACATTATTCAGTAGGTACCTATTGATGGATCTAACATAGTTGTCTAGTATCTGTCCCCCCGTATTATAGTTATTTTTATCTTTGATCTGACTCAGAGTCATTTGACTTTTTGCCTTGTAGAGTAGTGTCATTAAGGTTACTATATAATAAGTCATTTGTAATGATGACAGCCAGCCATACATTTTAAAATAATTATATTGAATTGAATCATAATGATAGGACAAAAGTTTCTATTCATATGTAGAATAAAAAGATAATTAAAAAAATATATAAAACCGCCTTCAAGGTCCTAACCTACACTAAAAAGTTACAAATAAAATATATATCTAGCTGAAAGCATAGCAATTTAATATGGCTATTAATATTCCTTATTTACATAAATTGTAACATCATATAAACATGTGTAGACATTGTTATACACTTCACCTTGGAGTCGGTGCCAGTTGAGGCTAGCTATTTAATCGGAACCACATCTGATCTCAAAAGTTCAGATCGTTGAATATAAAAAATTTAAAGAACGCGGTCAGAGTACTAGGTACTGAGCCCACTATAGATGACTGCTAGCAGTAGAAGTCTTTTGGTCGAAATGATGGTGATTAGATGGCACCGACTCCAAGATAAAGTGTATAACAATGTCTACACATGTTTATATGATGTTACAATTTATGTAAATAAGGAATATTAATAGCCATATTAAATTGCTATGCTTTCAGCTAGATTTATATTTTATTTGTAACTTTTTAGTGTAGGTTAGGACCTTGAAGGCGGTTTTATTATATTTTTTTAATTATCTTTTTATTTTACCCTTTTTAGTAGAAATTTACCATTACAAGTTAGGTACTCACAAAACTTTAATTTGTTTTGTTTAGTAAGTACATAATAAAATGCAGATTTTCTCACTATGTTTCCTTGACAGTCTAACGTTTGATTTTTAAATTCTAAATCATTGCTATACTTGATTGGACTTTAACCTAAGTTTTCCGAATGGGGAACAACTGACCAAACCACTACGATAGCGACGACGCTCGCCCGTTTAGTCCACGGAAAAATTCTTAAGTTGTTATCTTCACTTGGGGTTTTCAAATCTTAATCTATGACTAGTTTACAGAATATATGAACCAAAACCGCATATTTCTTGTTATTTCAATAATAACAAAAGTAACGCAATGAGTGTGCTGTTGTTAATTGAAGAGTTTTCGCTTTAGTCATGAAGGAAGTAAAAATTTTACGCGGGTATTAAGCAACACTTCTGATAGTATACTGCTTAGTTGACGGATCAGGGATCGCAGTTGTTGCTATTGACTACCCCGGTAATAAGGTATGAAGGACGCCGCCTTGTGGTTCCCGGTGACTTACCAAAAACAATTGCGCCTCGCTAGCGTAAGGGTTGTGGGTTGTGATAATAAACAACCTAACATCCACCCATCCGTCCACGGCGCGTTTGCTTGCTTGCTTGCTTATATTTAAATAAAATAGACGAATGTATAGTTCCAGGCGCGTAACCTACAACCACTGTGAACCCCATCTCAATTGCCAAGCAGTGATGGAAACAAACAGCCTGAAACAGTCCCGCTGCTGCACTAAGGTTCCTTCAGAAGGCTTTTGGAAAAATCTTTACGGTTAGAAGGCGGGTTGTTGTTAGTTGTCCATTCTCACAGTAAGACACCCACCAGAAGAGTTTGGTTGATGCTTATTTAAGCGGCTATAAATAATAACGAATTAAATAAACAATTCAATACAAATATACACAATAAATAATACTAAAGTTAAAAAAGATAATTAAAAAAATATATAAAACCGCCTTCAATGTCCTAATCTACACTAAAAAGTTACAAATAAAATATAAATCTAGCTGAAAGCATAGCAATTTAATATGGCTATTAATATTCCTTATTTACATAAATTGTACACACATCATATAAACATTTGTAGACATTGTTATACTCTTCACCTTGGAGTCGGTGCCAGTTGAGGCTAGCTTTTAATCGGAACAAAGTTCAGATCGTTGAATATAAAAAAATAAAGAACGCGGTCAGAGTACTAGGTACTGAGCCCACTTTAGATGACTGCTAGCAGTAGAAGTCTTTTGGTCGAAATGATGGTGATTAGCTGGCACCGACTCCAAGATAAAGTGTATAACAATTTCTACACATGTTTATATGATGTTACAATTTATGTAAATAAGGAATATTAATAGCCATATTAAATTGCTATGCTTTCAGCTAGATTTATATTTTATTTGTAACTTTTTAGTGTAGATTAGGACATTGAAGGCGGTTTTATATATTTTTTTAATTATCTTTTTATTTTACCCTTTTTAGTGGAGCCAATGCCTAAAATTGGTGCCTTTTTTTTTTTGAGCGTCCACTGATGAGACCTTGACATATCGCTTCTAGACAATGTACCTGATAAATTAAAGTATGACAAGCATACCTCTAAACTCAGTCCGAACAGAGTTATAGAGGTTGAAAGTTAAGCCCGACGGTACATTTTTTGTATGAAAAATATTACACATACGAATAGATTTTTATACACTTACATTTATTTTTGTTTATTACTACTTACTACATCTACGCATACCTATAAACTAACCTTTACATTTATATACAGGGTGTTACAATAATACCCGTAAAGCTTTGAAGGGGTAAAAGGGTTGCTAGTATGGAGTCTACTGACCAAACATGAGACCTGTAGTAAGACATTTTGACTTGACAAATAAAACCGTTTTTAACTAAAAATACATTTTTTTAACATAATGTGAATCCAGCTCTATTATTCTCGTAAGCACTGGTAATGGCAGGCTCGGCTCACTTCGCGCCAGAACTCCAGAATGTACCTACGCCGCATGCGGATATTTAGTAAGGAGCGACGCGCACCCGAGTGACGACGCCCGTGTTTAATTCGTTTATTCCAAGTTTTATTTCAATTATTATGGGTGAACGAAAAGCAAAAAGGTATTGTATAGCATTCGGGTGTTTAAATAACGATAGGAATGTCAATGAGGTACAATATTTTTTCCTTCCGAGTAATATCGAAAGGTAAGATAATACTTTTATTGTCTTTAATATCATTTTTATTGATTAAATTATTATAATAATGAAATAATTTCAGGTATTAACATATTTAGTGATATCACCCTACCCCATCATCATCATCATCATCATCTCAGCCGAAAGACGTCCACTGCTGGACAAAGGCCTCCCCCAAGGATCTCCACAATGATCGGTCCTGCGCTGCCCGCATCCAGCGGCTTCCCGCGACCCTCACCAGATCGTCGGTCCACCTCGTGGGGGGCCTGCCCACACTACGTCTTCCGGCGCGCGGTCGCCATTCAAGAACCTTTCTGCCCCAACGGCCGTCGGTTCTACGTGCAATGTGCCCAGCCCATTGCCACTTAAGTTTAGCGATTCTTCGGGCTATGTCGGTGACTCTGGTTCGCATGCGGATCTCATCATTCCTGATTCGATCACGCAAGGAAACTCCAAGCATAGCCCTCTCCATCGCTCTTTGGGTGACTTTGAGCTTTCTTATGAGGCCCATCGTTAGCGACCACGTCTCAGATCCGTAAGTCATCACTGGCAACACACATTGGTCAAAGACTTTAGACTTAAGACACTGCGGTATTTGGGACGAAAAGATATTGCGCAGCTTCCCGAACGCTGCCCATCCAAGTTGGATTCGACGATTGACCTCCTTCTCGAAGTTAGATCTACCTAGCTGGACTGTTTGTCCCAGGTAGACGTAATGGTCTACAACTTCGAGAGCGGAGTCCCCAACTTTTATTGAAGTGGGTACTACATGGGCGTTCGACATGACTTTTGTCTTCTCCATGTTCATCTTCAGACCCACTTGTTGGGAAACTCTATTGAGGTCATCGAGCATTGCGCCGAGGTCCTCCAAGGTCTCAGCCATGACCACGATATCGTCGGCAAACCGAAGGTGAGAAATGTACTCGCCATTGATATTGATGCCATGTCCTTTCCAGTTCAGAAGCTTAAAGACATCCTCCATTGCAGCGGTGAACAGTTTCGGAGAAATAACGTCTCCCTGTCTCACACCCCACTGCAGTTGAATTGGTCTGGAGTTCCGATCCTGGAGCCGGACAGACATGGTGGCATTATCGTACAAACACTTCAGCACCTCGATATACCGGTAGTCAATTTGGCACCTCTGAAGAGACTGCAGCACTGCCCAAGTCTCGATCGAATCGAAGGCTTTCTCATAGTCCACGAACGCTAAGCATAGTGGCTGGTTATACTCTTCGGTCTTCTGTATAACCTGCCGCAGCGTGTGGATGTGGTCTATGGTACTAAAGCCCTTTCGGAAACCAGCTTGTTCGGGAGGCTGGAAGTCGTCGAACCCCCACCCTACCCCAGCTGCTATATTTTCGTATAAATGTTAACCACCTCTAATTAGAAATCGTTCAGTATAAGTAGGCCTCCCAGAACTAGTGATTGCTTACTGATACAAGCTCACATAAACTGGTTACTAGTTAAATACTCATAAGTTAAGTAATAAAATAAAGAAATGTATTGAAAATGACGAACTTTAGATCAAATAGTAGCCACGATACAGGCTGCGCCTAGTGTGGTTGCTTTGTAAAACAATGATTGTAACTGGTCAAGTTTAATTAAAATTATTTATTATGATTATTATTAGTTACCAGTGAAGTATTACCAACATCAATATAATATCAAAGGTTTAATTCAATTATTTTGTAATTACGCCCAACCCTACAGAGGAGCGGCTTTATCAAAGGCGCGCGACGGACTTAGTAATGCGGACTCTCGCGTCGCGGACTTAAGGTGCATAATGTTTAAAAACGAGCGCAGCGAGAAACGGTAGGCTATTATAGCCAGGGTCACGTTCGACGCGTTAAAAGTATTTTGAACGTTAGGTGCGTGGTAGCTAGATTGAAATTCGCACGTTTGCTATCAGAGAGTGCGCCTTCTGTACCTAGTACTATTATTTATTTGTGGTAATTGCAAAGAATAATGGCAATCCATTTCTGTAGACATGTAGTTTCACGTCGTTTGAATTTTGTGGACTATTATGGGTAATTAAAATTATTTTAGATTAAAATCAAGAAATAAAAACGAAATAGTCGTACTTTGCCTTACTATTGACCAAAACTCACGCGCACTACACAAACGAAGAGGTTTGTGTGACAGCTAAAGCACAGCATGCATTGCCGATAACGCTGCGCTGTCAGACCAATCATGATAAAGTGAGAAAGAGACGGATAGATTGGCTTCGGCAGTAAGGTGCTGTATAAGTTATATTACATGCTATATACATATGAGTTAAATACAGCAAATGGTCTAAACAATGTAAATGCAAATAATAAGAATGTAACTCACCAAAAACATTAATCAATAAAAGGGCCGCTGTTAACAAAGTGTATATATTTTTGTGGGTTTTTATTCTTTCACATTGACGAAATAACATAAAAATATATTTTATGATCAAACAAAAGTCATCTTGAGCGGGGTTTCAATCGGCTTTAAGAGAGCACAAACTAAAACCATTTTTAGTTCAAGTTTTGATACATACCTAAACAAAGATACGCCGCCGATCTTCATGTTTAAATATGCAACTAAAAAACAGGTATGCTAGGTAAAAATAATATGCTTTAATAGGAATTCATAAATGTGTTATTTTGAATCGATATGATAAGATTTAAAGTAAAAAAAAAGTTTTTTTTTTCCTTTTTTTGAACCTCTATAACTCAGTCCAGACTGAGGATAGCGAAATGTACCATGTACCGTTGTATCAGTGGTAGGACCTGGTACACGGACATCAAGGTCTGGTCAGTGGTCGCGCGAAAAAAAAAAGGCACCACCTTCCATATAAAAATGAGCATTGTCCTTTACCATGACAAGTTAGGTACTCACAAAACTTTAATTTGTTTTGTATATCATAATTAAATTCAGATTTTCTCACTATGTTTCCTTGACAGTATTACGTTTGATTTTTAAATTCTAAATCATTGCTATACTTGATTGCACTTTAACCTAAGTTTTCCGAATGGCGAACAACTGACCAAACCACTACGATACCGACGACGCTTGCCCGTTGATCCACGGAAAAATTCTTAAGTTGTTATCTTCACTTGGGGTTTTCAAATCTTTAATCTAAGACTAGTTTACAGAATATATGAACCAAAACCGCATATTTCTTGTTATTTTAATTATAACAAAAGCAACGCAATGAGTGTGCTGTTGTTTATTGAAGAGTTTTCGTTTTAATCATGAAGGAAGAAAAAATTTTACGCGGGTATTAAGCAACACTTCTGATAGTATACTGCTTAGTTGACGGATCAAGGATCGCAGTTGTTGCTATTGACTACCCCGGTAATAAGGTATAAAGGACGCCGCCTTGTGGTTCCCGGCGACTTACCAAAAACAATTGCGCCTCGCTAGCGTAAGGGTTGTGGGATGTGATAATAAACAACCTAACATCCATCCATCCGTCCACTGCGCGTTTGCTTGCTTGCTTATCACTACATAGTATAAAACAAAGTCGCCTTTTCTGTCCCTATGTCCCTCCCTATGTCCCTTTGTATGCTTAAATTTTTAAAAATACGCAACGGATTTTGATGCGGTTTTTTTTAATAGATAGAGTGATTCAAGAGGAAGGTTTATATGTATAATACATGCATAATATGCTTAAGGATAACCCACAATAACCATTTTCCCGTGCGAAGCCGGGGCGGGTCGCTAGTATTTAAATAAAATAGACGAATGTATAGTTTCCGGCGCGTAACCTACAACCACTGTTAACCCCATTTCAATTGCCAAGCAGTGATGGAAACAAACAGCCTGAAACAGTCCCGCTGCTGAACTAAGGTTCCTTCAGGAGGCTTTTGGAAAAATCTTTACGGTTAGAAGGCGGGTTGTCGTTAGTTGTCCATTCTCACAGTAAGACACCCACCAGAAGAGTTTGGTTGATGCTTATTTAAGCGGCTATAAATAATAACGAATTAAATAAACAATGCAATACAATAATATACACAATAAATAATACTAAAGTCAAAAAAAGCTAAATAACACACTTGATTTTATTATGTTACATTCTAACTTTTGTATCGAATGGTAGAAGCTTTCAGGTTTCCCACCAAATTATGAAAAAAAAAGAACTCTACGTTACTGGCACGGTTTTGACTGTATTTTTATTTGTCTGTCCTCATACCTCTCTAGGTAGTTCGCTGCTCTCTAGGAAATAAAATATATACCTAATATATGTATGGAAAAGCAAAAAGACAAAATACTAAATGCCTAAAGAAGTAAGCAATTCCCAATATTATTGCAAGTTGATCACCATTGTATATGAGAAGTTCGATAAATAAGTCATGTGATAAAATGTACGAAAATAATCGATAAATATATACGTCACGCTTCATACCACATCACATCACTATTTTCAAATTCAGTAACCATTAAGTTTCTTGTTTTTTACATGCCAAATAACTTAGAGCAACGCGGGCCTTCCGTACCGGAAGGGAGTAGCCATACGACACATTACCCCTCTGTCAATTGTATATGCCCATGAAGGAAGAAAAAATTTTACGCGCCCAAATGGAGTAGTAATCAAAACGTACTATGGGTGCCGGCTATGATACAATTTTGCAACTCACACACACATTCACACTTTTCTTTCAAATACTCGTACATGGACAACATCACTGTCATAAAATATCAGAATAAAATAAATAACACGAAATGGTGAATTGTGCGGTGAAATTGTGCCGAAACCATGCCGCAAGCAAAACTACAAAGCTTGCTGGTATCACATTTTTCTGGTGAGTAGTAAACCGCTTGGTTTTTACATTTTTCGTGGTCAAGTTTTTAGGAGAAAATTGTTGTTGATTTTTAGTGATGTGAAGTAGTCGATAAAAAATAATATAAAATCGAGTCATCAGCTAATTACTTTTTTATTTCATTTATTTATCGCAGTTTTCCAAAAGATCTGGCGCAAAAACGTAAATGGGTGCCAACATGCGGGAGAGACAAAGATTGGATTCCAACCAAATATAGCAGAGTCTGCTCAGCTCATTTTAATAACAGTAATTACGAATTAACTAAAGCCGGCAGAAAAAGACTTCATAAAGATGCCATTCCAACCGAAAACCTATATCACAAGGTAAATGTAAAAGTAGTTTTATCCATCCTCAGAAATCCATAATCTCTACCAGCTATCCCATCTGGAAAACAGCTGTATGTACGTTTATAATTGATGTTTTTCTGTGCAGTGTCCAAATAATATGGTATTTTCATTCTTACAGGTGGATGAACAAGTGTTTTCCCCTCATAACTCAACAACGCATGCTTCCGAAGGTAGCTCTATATTGACAGAAACCAGATTAAAATACAAAATTGAAGAGCAAAGAAAAAAAATAAAACGTCTAAATGAATCCGTTCGTAGAAAAAAATTAAAAATCTTAAATTTACACGTAATATAAATACGTTATACAATAATGTTAATAGTTAAAAATATAAATTAAAAATATTGTTTTAAAATTTGTAATGATTTTTATTTGTTTATGTTTAATCTGACGCGGTCCTTAACGTACGTGGATAACGCTTTTACTGCTCACGTGCAAGGTGTGGAATGATCTCCCTCTCGAGGTGTTTCCTTTGCACAACAATTTGGGGTCCTTCAAAAGACAAGTCTACAGACATCTCAAAGGCCTGCACCGTGTCTGCTACCCTAAGTTGCAGATGTCCTGGACGACAGTGACCACTTACCATCAGATGTGTATGTGTGATCAATAGCCATGGTGATAAAATTTGTGATGGTCATAAGATGTATGTGTACAATAGCCATGGTGATAAAATTTAAGTAAATAATCGATAGATATACGTTACGCTTCATACCACATCACATCACTATTTTCAAATTCAGCAACCATGAAGTTTTTTGTTTTTTACATGCCAAATAAAGACAAATAAATGTCATACTTTATTGATATTTTGTTTTTAATTGGGCATGTCATAACATGAATGTCTCTATCCTTTTCTAACTTAACGTATTCAAAGATGTGTGATAGAGTTAAAAGATAAACCCCGTCTCCCGCTTCCACCTACCCTCCCACCCCTCTGAGCGGCCGCATTGGTTTCGATACAAAATAGGCATGATTACTACTCCATATGGGCGTGGATTTTTTTTTTCCTTCATGTATATGCCCAATGGGCATGTGCGTTTATAAAAACCAGTTGCGGTCGGATCTCTTCGTAGACCGAGTCTAGTCACGCAAGTGAACAGCCGTAGTATCAAAAATGCCTAATTACTCGGTTTTTTGCTGTAAAAAGAGGTCTGGTACATCAAGTTTACAAAAAGATAGTGTTAATTTCACATTTATAAGTAAATTCATATCGTATTATACATGAAGGAAGAAAAAATTTTACGCGCCCAGATGGAGTAGTAATCATGCCTATTTTGTATCGAAACCAATGCGGCCGCTCAGAGGGGTGGGAGGGTAGGTGGAAGTGGGAGACGGGGTTGCCTTTCAACTATATCAGTCTCTATCACACATCTTTGAATACGTTACGTTAGAAAAAGATAGAGACATTCATGTTATGACATGCCCAACTAAAAACAAAATATCAATAAAGTACGACATTTATTTGCCTTTATTTGGCATGTAAAAAACAAGAAACTTAATGGTTACTGAATTTGAATATAGTGATGTGTTGTGGTATGAATCGTAACGTATTTGTATCGATTATTTTCGTACATTTTATCACATGGCTACTGGACTTATTTATCGAACTTCTCGTATACAATGGTGATTAACTTGCAAATGGAATGGAAAAGGAAAAAGAATAACATTATTGGGAATTGCTTACTTCTTTGGGCATTTGGTATTTTGTCTTTTTGCTTTTCCATACTTATATTACCTATATCTGTTATTTCCTAGAGAGCAGCGAACTACCTAGAGAGGCATAGAGACAGACAAATAAAAATACATTACTTTTAAAACAATATTTTTAATTTATATTTTTAACTGTTTACATTATTGTATAACGTATTTTACATTACATTTTATTTATCATTGATGTTGCATAATATTTATTACAATGTAAATTATTAACAACTAGCTCGCCCGCGTTAAGTTTTTCCTGTGGGAATGAGAAATTTTTCCCGCGGTAAAAGTTAGCCTATGATCTTCCGCAAGGTCTATTCTATCTTTGTGCCAACTCCGCCCGTTTTCACAACTTTTCCTATGGGAATAAGAAATTTTCTTACCGGCTTCAGTTTATTCGTAATTACTGTTATTAAAATAAGCTGAGCAGATCTATATATATATTACGCAAGCCCGATTTTTGTACAGGGTATCAAATCTACATCCGAGGTCCGATATTGATAAATTATACCTCATTAGCTTCGTTTCATCCTGGAGGGGTGCATAAAACTCTTAGTTTTTTAAGTTTTTTAACAAAATACCAATTAAAAGAAGGTAAAAATAAAGCAAGGATTTGTTTACATTAAATGACATAAATGACAACCACTCAAATTTTAGATTATTTTTTTTCGTATAGGTAATGGCGTTGGCTTCTAGGGCACTTTGCAAATGTCAATAGACTGAAAAAGAATAAATAGCTAGAAAAAAGCAATTCATCCTTTTTTCTTGATGCACCTGCAGGTTGTGGTAAAACGTATGTGCAAAAAACTTTACTTGCCAAAGTAGCGAGTGTTGGTCGCATTGCTGTGCCAGTAGCATTTACCGGTATTGCAGCAAGCTTAGTTAACGGAGGTCGAACACTTCACAATCAATTCAAATTGCCGATACCAATTCTTGATTCGTCTGTATCTGGTGTTAAACCTGATTCTTCTCACGGGAGATATCTTGACAGTGCCTACCTTATAATAATTGATGAAGCGAGTATGATACCGGCAGCAGCCTTGACAGTAATCGATCGCATGTTTCGGGATATTACAATTAATGAAGATAGACGACGACAACCATTTGCTGGAAAAGTTGTATTATTTTCTGGTGACTTCAGATAGACTCTGCCGGTAGTGCCACATGCTGGACGGGCAGTAACAATCGAAAACTGTATTAAAAATCATCGTTTGTGGTGATACATGACTTTTCTAAAGCTAGATAAAAATATGCGAGTAAATGAAGGACAAGACGAATTTGCAGATTACTTGCTTAAAGTTGGAAATGACACTCTGCCAAAGGACGAATGTGGGCAGTCAATATTAGATTCGTCTTTTAGGAATTGGTTCGCCGATCGATTTTATATACAATGACTTGGACAATTATAATAATATACACGAAAAGGCTATTCTCACACCGACTAATGAAATCTGTTCAAAAATTAATTTGAAAGTTCTCGAGCGTATCTCTAGCGAAGAAGTAACATATAAAAGCGTAGATACAGTGATATCAGATGACTCTGATTCTAATATAAATTTTCCGACGGAATTTCTTAACAGTATTGAAGTAAGTGGGCTTCCCAGACACAAGCTTAAATTAAAAATTGGTGCTATTGTCATGCTCATGAGAAATCTAAATACGGCCAAAGGGTTGATTAACGGAACTCGGTTTCAGTTAATAAAACTATATACCAATTCTTTAGATTGTCAGGTTCTGACGGGTGCAAGTTCAGGCGAAAGAGTTATTCTTCCTAAAATAAAGTTTAGCCCTTTAGACTCCATCCTTCCATTCAAATTACAAAGATTTCAGTTTCCAGTTACTTTTGCATTTGCGATGACAATAAACAAGAGTCAGGGGCAATCTTTGAAAAAAGTAGCTGTCTATCTTCCAAAACCAGTATTTTCTCACGGGCAGCTTTACGTGGCTTTAAGTAGAGCACAAGTTTTTGACGGTATAAAGATATTTATAGAACAATATAAAGATCAAAGAATAATCGGACAATGCCAAGGTTTTATTACTTCAAATATAGTCTATCACGTTTGTTAATAAGTTAATATTTTGAAGTTGGTTATATTTTATAGGGTTTTTCTTACTTCTCAGTTTTTTTCGGCGGTTTAATTTTTTATATTATTTCAATTGGCGTAAATTAGATCTAAGATACATAAATGGTTATATGTGAAAATTAGAATGGTTAATGTCAATATTTTGTTATGAAATAATCGAAAAATGGACGAATTTGTGAAAGAAGCTGGTAGGTACAGTCAAGGTTCCATCAGATAATGCGAGCGAGCGAGAAATCCAACCAATACCTGACGGTGACTTTACCTACTTATTAAATGTTATCATTGTTTAGAGTCCGTTTCCTATTAAAAGGGTCGTGGTTTGTATGGGAGCCTATTCCACGACTTTTTTCTTTCCTCACAGTCTCTATATCGTCGATTGTAGGAATATTTATATTACAAGTAGGTATAAATAAATATCCAGGGTGTAATTTAAGTCGTGTTTTATTAGTGTTATTCTGATTCGGTAATAATAATAATTAAAAGGTCAGAAAGTCATAGATGAATATCGAAAATCATATTTTATTTTTATTTCTGCCGTGAGCATTTTTCAAAATGTTTGCACCAAATTTTAACTGATCCTATTTTGTTACCAACATTTACTAAAATAAGTTGACTTTTGTATTCTCATATTTAGGATGATTGTAGACAATAGAGAACCTTAATGACTAAAAAATGCTAACTAAAGTCTAATTTCTCAAATGATTCTTGATATCAAAATAAGAATCAATGAAAGTTTCTTAAGTTTTTTTTAAATTGTTAAGCAAAACTTTTGACAAATGTTCATTTCTACGTTGTGATTATAAAGCAATTAGGCTCAATTCTGGTGGGTTATATTTTATTATTATTAAGGCACCATTTCATTCAAATGTGTGTTTTGAGTACAGTATCGAAAAAATGCCTTAAAAATGGTTTATGTTTCCCTATAATATTACATTACCATATTCTAGCCGGCGTTTCGACGCCGCTACGGGTCTCTAGTTCTGCTATATTTGGTTGAAATCCAATTTTGGTCTCTCCCGCATGTTGGCACCCATTTACGTTTTGCGCCGGATATTTTGGAAAACTGCGATAAATAAATGAAATAAAAAAGTAATTAGCTGATGACTCGATTCTATATTATTTTTTATCGACTACTTCACATCACTAAAAATCAACAACATAATATTCTGCTAAAAACTTGACCACGAAAATTGTAAAAACCAAGCGGTTTACTACTCACCAGAAAAATGTGATACCAGCAAGCTTTGTAGTTTTGCTTGCGGCATGGTTTCGGCACAATTTCACCGCACAATTGACCATTTCGTGTTATTTATTTTATTTCTGATATTTTATGACAGTGATGTTGTCCATGTCACATGCCGTGAACGACAATTTGAAAGAAAAGTGTGAATGTGTGTGTGAGTTGCAAAATTGTATCATAGCCGGCACCCATAGTACGTTTTGATTACTACTCCATATGGGCGTGGAATTTTTTTTCCTTCATGGTATTATAGCTATTAATACAGTTAAATACGAAATTCCCAAAGGATAGTGGGCAAAAATGTATGGGCGGCACACCCACTTCCGCCACAGATTCGACTACTTTAGTTTGAAAGGTATCATGTTCATATTTCTTTGTGCCAATGCGCATCAAATTCTGCCCCGAGGTTCTCTATTTATTTGAAGTTAAAACAAGCACAACTACAAACATATTTTGTTTATTGTTACTTTACAAGAAATAAAACAAACATTTTATAATTATTATTCGTCAAAGAGCGTCGATGGCCTAGTGGCTAGGGCCAGCGCCGGTTCGATCCCCGCCACGTACCAATGTATTTTCGAATTTTGAATTTAAATGTACGTTTATTCGACGCTCTTACAGTGAAGGGAGACATCGTGATGAAACCTGTACACACCGCGAACGAATTCATTTTTTTATTATTATTATCTATAATAACTGAGTCTAAGAAAAGAGCCGGTCGGTGGATGTTTTCCTCGAGTCTTGCCAGCCTCAAAAACCATAATATAATGAACATGACATGGGCGCAGCAACCCAAAGTCCGGTTGCCTATTTTGCGCTAGGGGTAAGGCCTTATCGTGGGCGCATTCCAAATCAGACTCAGCGCTGTCAGCGACCAGAAACGCCAAAAAAAAAGGATAGCTGACAATGATGTCGGTGACGGTGTCGACGCGACGACGATGTGGGGGAGTGCGGGAGATTTTATGGTCGCCCAGCCTTTTCTCCATTATATATAATTAAGATTCACATTATTAGAGTTATTAATAATTATAAAAAAACGGTAACTAGCGAGTAAAAATATTTTATTTATTAGGTATGTATACATATAGTTTTATGTGATGATCTGTCGGAGTGTCCGGTGAAGCTTGATTAGTCGTAATCTATTCGACACAAGCATAGGTCAATTTAAAAAAAATCTGTCGGATATTTTACCATGGCGTTATAATAAAAAATGTTCATTTTTAGAAGGTGTTTTCAGTTATAATTAGTATATGACTGGCGGAGCTGGGTGTATCTTGCCCACCATCCTTTAATTCTTATTTGTTGACGAATTTGTTCAGCAACATCTAATCCGCCCGCCAGTACAAAAAACAAATCGGTCGCGCGATAAATCCGACTTTCGGCGAGAAGTCGCTTGATACGTGTTATGGCAACGTAATTCTATGGTTGCTATGGTAAAACAAGACAATGTGTGAGTTATGACATGACTCATCCGTACACTAAATTGTTACTGTAGTGTCGTCTTTACAGTGATTTGTTTTGTATGTAAGGATGCGGAACTGCACTTGTGTGCACATTTCCCCCCCCAAAAAATGACAGAAAAATTTGCCTACAGTAAAATCGCTATGCGTACTCCCTTCCGGTACGGAAGGCCGGCGTTGCTCTAAGCCAAATAAAGACAAATAAATGTCGTACTTTATTGATATTTTGTTTTTAGTTGGGCATGTCATAACATGAATGTCTCTATCTTTTTCTAACGTACCGTATTCAAAGATGTGTGAGAGAGTAAAAAGACAAACCTGGTCTCCCGCTTCCCCCTACCCTCCCACCCCTCTGAGCGACCGCATTGGTTTCGATACAAAATAGGCATGATTACTACTCCATATGGGCGGGCGCGTATAATTTTTTCTTCCTTCATGGTTTTAGTCTTCTACTCCGCCATCAGATATAATCCAAACTTATATGAAACCATTTTGAGTACATCTTCTATCTATTAAACAAAAAAATATTGAAATCGATTGATAAGAAGCCGAGATATTGCCAAAATAATTTACCGATCGGGTTAACGGCATCGTCAATTGCGGAGTGATTTCCTCATATCTTCAAATTTAATCATCCGATCTTAGCGAAATTTTTATGGGACCACCCTGCAAGTAAACCTGGTCGATTAAAAAAAGAATTTTAAAAATCGGTTCACAATTGGCGGAGATATCTTATAACAAACACACAAAAAAAAAAAAAAAAAAAAAAAAACATACGCGTCGAATTGAGAACCTCCTCCTTTTTTGAAGTCGGTTAAAAAAAGCTAAATAACACACTTGATTTTATTATGTTACACTCTAACTTTTGTATCGAATGGTATAAGCTTTCAGGTTTCCCACCAAATTATGAAAAAAAAAAGAACTACATTACTGGCACGGTTTTGACTGTATTTTTATTTGTCTGTCCCCATGCCTCTCTAGGTAGTTCGCTGCTCTCTAGGAAATAAAAGATATACCTAATATATGTATGGAAAAGCAAAGAGACAAAATACTAAATGCCCAAAGAAGTAAGCAATTCCCAATATTATTGCAAGTTGCAAGTTGATCACCATTGTATATGAGAAGTTCGATAAATAAGTCCAGTAGCCATGTTATAAAATGTACGAAAATAATCGATAAATATACGTTACGCTTCATACCACATCAAATCACTATTTTCAAATTCAGTAATGTTTTTTACATGCCAAATATGCCAAATAAAGACAAATAAATGTCGTACTTTATTGATATTTTGTTTTTAGTTGGGCATGTCATAACATGAATGTCTCTATCTTTTTCTAACGTACCGTATTCAAAGATGTGTGATAGAGACTGATAGAGTTAAAAGAGAAACCACGTCTCCCGCTTCCCCCTACCCTCCCACCCCTCTGAGCGGCCGCATTGGTTTCGATACAAAATCCATATGGGCGCGTAAAATTTTTCTTCCTTCATGGTTTTAGTCTTCTACTCCGCCATCAGATATAATCCAAATTTATATGAAACCGTTTTGAGTATAACTTCTATCTATAAAACAAAAAAATATTGAAATCGATTGATAAGAAGCCGAGATATTGCCTGATATTTAAAATACAAGGGTTTTATACTAAATCTTCGTGTCGCTGAACTACACCTGACATTTACCATATCGACGGAAGAAAGCGGAAACGTCTTATCTAGAAAAACCCAAGTACACTAGAGCCAAAAAACTATTTTGAAAATTCATAACTTGTATATTTATAGAGATAAAAAGTTAAAACTTGGAATGTATTTATATTTTTCAAAGGTTTATTTGATGAATATGTCTAAATATATCTATTCACTATGTAATCTGTAAGCTTTAGTATGGTATGTAGTAAGTAATTATGTAGGTATGTTCATATTGTATTATATTTTATAAAAGTATTATCACAATGTATTATGGTATTCATATCTATTCGTATGACATAATTTTCTGTATTAATATGTATACTTATTATTGTTATTGTTTATTTATTTTATTTTTATCTGCAATGTTCTGCGAGTGGCACGTACACCCAAAATGGTACTGACAGAATATCAGCGTTGCAGTAGTACTTAGTGACTGCTACTGCAACATAATGCTGAGTCAGCGCCATTTTAGTTTGTGCGATGCAGGTAGCACGGTGCCGGGTGCACACTATGTGCAACTTAGGGTACCTACATTTATTTGTTTTTTCTGTTCTTTTGTTTTGTTTTCCTATATCTCTGTACCTGCCTTAGTGTAATTTTGTATGGTTGTTTAGTTTGTGTGTATGTCGTGGCCAAATCGCTGAATTGATCATTTCATGAAATGGTTGACCATTTCGTGAAGTGTTCACGTTTCATGAAGTGGCCAACTAATGGTAACCAAATCATTAAACGACAAACGTTTAGCGATTTGGTCACCCACGTTTGACCATATCGTGAAAATAGGGTAACCATAAAATATTTAATGAAAACTCAGAACAATTTTGTTACGTACTTGTTTATTTTTAGTTGTTTAAATTTACTATGGAATATTTAAATAATTTTAAAATAAGTATAACAAACTTACTTAATCTAAAAAGCACATGGACGGACGCGCTCACACGCACTGAACCACACGTGACATCTTTGGCGCGCACTAGAGTTTTATAGGTATCTCAAGTTTTTGGTAGGAATGTTTCTTTACCTGAGTCTTAATCGCATACTTACTAATTAGGTAACTCTTATATTATTTATAAAAAATATAGGTAACTTCGCTTACAAGGGCCGCCATCTTGACACAAACAAAGCGCTTAGGCGCTTACAGCGCCTCTACCGGTAGTCAATGAAACAATTCCACGATATGATCGATTAAGATTGATTATTTCATGAAATAGCAGTGCGTCCAGCTGGCCCTATCGTCAAACGATTTCTTATCATTGATCTGGTCTGGGCACATCATGATATGGCCAATGGACAGTGAAATATTTCATGAAATGCAACCATTTCATTTAATGGCCGATCATTTCATGAAATGGGCAATTCTACGAGGCGGCCACGACATGTACATTACTTTTACTTGGCTTTTGTATTATTATTTTTTTTCCTTTGTGCTGCCTGTGTTGTTTTTACAAACCAAATAAAGATTATTATTATTATTTATTAAATCATCGTAAAGTTAGTATAATATAATAGATTTTTCACAAGTAACAGCAATTGATGTTTCCATTTTAGGCAGCAGAAATGTTATATCTGTGAGGTGAGGTGTATGGCCACCATAAAAAGACATATTTTTGTGAGCGACCGATCTGCTTTATCTAAAATATCACAATGCCGAAGCATATTTCGTTTAGCTGTAAATCATTTATTGATTTAAACTACATAAAAGTTTTGATTTTAGGTATAAAATGACAACAGATTTTTTTAAAATAAAATACTGTATCTCAAATTTAATATGTTTAATGAGTTAAAAATAATGTTATGATAGAAAATTACTGCCTTTGTTTTACCTTAAATACCAATATTGTAATTGTCTTTTAACCAATTTGAGAAAACTTTGAAAGACATTTTGTTTACGCCTTCTTCAGTGTAGTTTTTTCGTAAATCCGAAATACATTGGACAAATAAATTGAAATTATCTGGCAAATAAAGTTTATTAGTTTCTGCAGTAATGTGATGGTACTAAAGGTAGAGATGATATCATTTTTTTGCATAGTTAAAAGTGTCTTCCGAAGTTCAGTTTGAACCACCATTCTTTCCTCTTTCATCTAATTTTGCAAAACCTTTAACTGCGTTATCTAAAGTACCTACCTAAATACTATAAATCTCTGGGTAATATCAAGCGTGTTTACTAAAATTTTTTGGCATACTTGTCTTCTTCCTTCCCCTTCATTTAAATATAATATTTGAATGAATCTTTTCTACTTGATGATTTGCCTTTATCTGTAGTATGAGATGCATTTTTTTTTCGGATTACGCTTTTAACTATCCAATCTCTTTGCGTTTAGCCTCTACCAAGACTTCAATAAAAAATTAATAATTCTTGACGTCCAGTATTTGGAATATCTCTACAGTTTCAATTACATTTCACATCTTTACAGGGAATTAGATTATAATAAAGGATTAAGTTTCATTGAACGTGATGGAATTTCTTGCCCTTTTTCGTTTATAAAAGTCTGCCCAAAAGCTTTCCTTACTTTATTTTCTTTTTTCTTTTTGCTTACTCCTTGTTAAAACTGGTGTTATTCTTTTTGTGATTAATTGTCATTTATTTCTTTAGGTGTTTTCTTGTCTCTTTTTTCACTTTTTTTGATATTTTGATTCAAATCTTTTTTCTTTTCCAGTTTCTTTTCTTGTTTTTTATCGGTTCTCATTTTTTTCTGTCTGTTTCATTATTATCGAACGAACAACTTGATTCTTCCGATGGAAATGCCTTATTTTAAGCAGCAAAATATCACAATCGTCTTCTTCAAATAAAAATCTATGTAACATTTGTCAAAACTTAATTTCTTTCTACAATTTCTTAGATTTCATTTTGCATTTAGTTTGTTTCTTCGCTAGATTTTGGAAAATTTGTGCTGTTATTCGCTTCAATATTGGAATCGCTTGGAGGAGGAAGGAACTTCAGCATCGCAAGAAGACCTTTGTATTATGGTTCGGAAACAATCTATATTTTCTTCATTCGTCTTCATCATTTAACAATGTTGTCTTTAACTCATCCTTCGATCGCCGGTATATGAAACGCAGCGACAAATACGCTTTCTCAAAATTGACGCTCGCGCATGAACTGAGTCGCGGTCGGAACGGCGTATCTTAACTCTTTATACAAAAATTAACACTATTTGTGTGGTGTAAGTATCATTTTTACAATAAAATTGAACGTTCGAAATGTAATAACTGTTTTTATATGCATGCACCAGTACGGAATTATTGTTGTATCTATAAAATTACACAATATTTTACGGAGCAGAATTGTTGTATCTTAGGTACAACGTTAAATTTTTCGACGATAGAAATGTCGTATCTTATTGAAATCAAAATCCGTGATAAATAAACAGAGTAGTAACTGTTTTTTATTCTCGAGGTATTGTCGTATCTAATATATTTTTCAAAATGGCCGATTTTGCTCTAGTTACGACAAATTTTCCTATGATCAGTGCAAAAACGTGGAATAAATCTAAGGTCGTATCGTTAAAAAAATATATCGTAGAAAGAAGTGAAATAGACCATTCGACGCGGGTTTTTTTTTTATATAGCAGTGAAGTAAAAACTGATTTGACCTAAAATCTAAGTTACGACGTTTCCGCTTTCCCCCGTCGATATCTAGAATAATAATTAAGTTACATTGATATTTAATACATCACTACATAGTATAAAATAAAGTCGCTTTCTCCGTCCCTATGTCCCTATGTCCCTATGTCCCTATGGCCCTTTGTACGCTTAAATCTTTAAAACTACGCAACGGATTTTGATGCGGTTTTTTTTAATAGATAGAGTGATTCAAGAGGAAGGTTTATATGTATAATACATGCATAATATACTGAAGGATAACCCACAATAACCATTTTCCCGTGCGGAGCCGGGGCGGGTCGCTAGTTTTATTATAAACGGGAGCCTGTTGTATTTCCTAATGTTTATAGTCCTAAAGTCGATTATCCGAACATCATTTTCCTAATATTCGATTGTCCTAATGCTCGATCATCCTATATATTGATTATCCTACCGTAATACTTGTCCTAATATTCTTTAGTCCTAATATTAATGTCACTAAAGTTTTAAATTCCTAATTTTGATCCTCCTCTCTTATACAGGGTTATTTTTTTAATCAGTGCACAAATTTTGGGTAGGCATAGATTAAAGAAAATAAAAATACCCGTAGGTATATTTTAATTTTATCACGGTTCATACAAAAAAATCGAAATATCGCCATTGTATGCATAAAATTGGTAAGTATCAAATGTATGGGAAGAAATTTAATACGCGCCAATTATCTTGATACTTCGTATAAACACTCATTGGCTTAATTAATTGGACACGTATTCTGACGGTTTTTGAAATTCGTTCCCTATACGGGTTAAAAATAGTGTCAAAATTTGTAAATAAAATTAAAAAAAAAAAATTTTTCATCTTATGTGATCTATTAACGATACTGACTGTGTACACAAAATTTGTGCACTGATTAAAAAGTAACCCTGTATACTCGTATCTAAAAAATCCTCGGTAGGTTGAATAGTAATAAAAATCTTATTATTTCTCAATTCACACGCCCAGTAGTAATTACCGTTATGTATGAGTTCTATTTTTCTCGTACAGGTACCTACATTACCGTTCACATTTAACTTTAATGTAATTGTCTTTTAATTATTTTGAATACTTAATAATAGTTATTATTCGACATTATGTATGAGCAACCAACCAAAATTTTAACAGCGAGACCTGCGACCGAGACTGGCACGACTGACTGACAAATAATTATTATTTTGTATTTGAGTAAACCATTTATTTCTTCCTACAATACAGTTTTATCTTTGTGGCTGGCCAAAATAACGCCAAAAGTTGTCATGTATAATTTGCTAACTTGTTTTTGCTAGTTTTTTTTTTATTTATTTAGGACTATACGTTTTAGGAATATAAAGGATTATAACTATGGACATTAGGGCTTACCATCATTAGGATGAAAAAAAATAGGGCATTGAACAGTAGGAGTTAAAAAAATAGGACTATGATCATTAGGACAATCGATATTTAGGACTAAAATGCTAAGGAAAACAAAAAGTAGGATAACAAATTTTAGGGAATACAATAGAGAACCCTACATACAGTATATAGCAAACAAAAACAGACAAACAGCTATCCATACGTCCGTGAATGCTGTTTGCCGCGGTTGTTTGCCACGCATGTGTAAGCCGCATAGTTTGTTTGTAAACACAACCGAATTGTGGCCGGCCCGGGGGTTGAATGAATTGACGACAACACTCGCCGCGCGCCAAACGCGCCCCGAGCCGTCCCGAGCCACAGGGCAAGGGGGCGCGGCGTGGCATATGCTTCGACAAAATTTCACATGACTACGCTATTGGTCTGCAGAGACGGTATGTTAGAAAAAAAATACCAATTGGTCATAATTTCGTAAATTTATTATTTCTACCAATCACCCTTGTGTGCGAGTGTTGTAATGTTTAGATTCTATCGTAGTTATACGTATGTATGGTGTCCAGCCACATCTACTGCTTACTGTATATTAATATAAACAAACCCTAGAGAATAAGAGACGTTTGTGAGCAGTCCATATACAGAGCCCAGATGATAACTAAGTACGTGTTTTTATTTCAAAAACTGATATCCGTCAAAGCCTATTTAGTAAACCCTTCTTCTATCATCGTATCCTATTAGAGGATATTTCAATGTGGCGAGTTTCTCGCAGCTTTTTGACAGATAAATGTAAATGTAAGTTAATCGCATGTTGCAGAGCTTCATGCTAGCTATGCTATTACTCTTTGGGGTTACTTATCTAACGCCCAAAAGCGGCCTCCATGTTGAAAAAATCATAATTTAATATAATGGCACAAATTGTCCGTCTGCGTCAGAACCAGGTTTGTAAATGTTAGCTTTTAGCAGCGGGAACTCACCTTACCCTCATAGGTAACAATATGAACGCGGGAGGAACAGTATCAGTAGCAATAGCAATAGCAGTAGTAGCAGCTGTGGAGTGGACAGCAAACAACGAACACAACGCGACCATTTCTGAAATTTGATCTAATTACTTTTTTTAATCAAAATGAGGTTTGCTGTATAATTATTTCACTGAATTTTTATCTGTATGGCATAGCCGAGCGGCGCACTGTGTTATAGTGTCGTTGATATATTTTCATCTATTGTAAAGTTTATTTCCTTTCAGTTTTTGATAAGGTACGTTACATTTCAATTAAGCGTAACAGATGGCTTTTTGAAAAATATTATTTCTGATAACGCAACGACTATACCACCGGTGGCTTGCTTCTTCTATGTTACCGTTGCCAACACTAGTTTTGTTGGATAATTTTATATTAGGGTATTATAACAACGTGTAGTGAGTACCTTTTTAATGCTAATCTATTAACTATTATTAAAATTAATTTTCAGGTAGGTAGGTATTCCTCAAAAGCATATTATTATATTTTTCTTAACACTTTCGATGTTTTCAAAATAAAAAATACATTTAAATTACTTTATGTTTTTAGTGTTCCGTACCTCAAAAAATAAAAAAACGGAACCCTTATAATTGTAATGTATGTAGGTATGTAATGATACTCACTTTACATTTTTGTAGTTTCAGTGAGACTATTTTAATATTTACCGATAACGTTTTTATTCTTTTCAATATAAATCTTTCAGGAAAATGAAGTTAAGTTTAATTACTGTGCTTTGTAAGTACCTAACACAATAATTATAATATAAGAATGTTGTTGTTGTTCTACCAAATTTAAAAAAAAGGATATTAAAAAAGTCTAAAAACCTGACTGCTTAAAAAGCGAACTAAAACAAGGTGATAGTAGCATGTATAAACCGAAATCCTCTTTTTCTATAAATTAAAATAGTCGATTGTTGTTATCAGTCTTGAGCCTGCCAATTTAATGGAGACTAGCTTTCCGCAGCGGCTCCGCCCGCGTTTACAATTTTTCTTGTGGGATTGAGGCATTTTCCCGTAGTAAAAGATAGCAACAGACGTCTTAGACTACGCATCTCCCTCCGTCAGTATGAAAACCAAGCGTGTAAAAAAATTTCTACCTACTGTGACGTCACAATAGTGTTTTAGTGATGTGTTCGTCCGCGCGAAATCGAGTCAAATATGCCGCACCTCGCCGCCTTCACCCCCGCCACATCTACCCAGTACGCCAGTCTTTGAGGTTAGAGATTGCGTGCGCGAATCCCGTCTATTTTATCGGAGATAGTCGCTTTTCATCATTTTATATGTATGTTGGTGGCTTTTACATCAAAATTTAGTAATAATATGAAATGTTTCGATTAAAAAATCGATATGTAAAACTAAAATGATCGAATTCTACGTATTGGTTTTTCAATCGATTTTTATACGAGTTAGTTCAATAGACAGAGATTCTAAAGATATAGGTAATTGTTTTTGCTTAATTAAAGGTTTTCATTATTTTAAGTTACGTTATGAGTTAATAATAATATTCATCTATTACTTCTTAAAAAAAATTATTACTACTATACTATCTAATTAGTACCTACTTTTTAAAATGTTTAGGTCAGCAATCATGCCAAATTCGGCTATACAGGGCGTCCCACGGCTATGCCACATGGAGGGAAAGTACCTTAAATATTGTAGGTAGAACATTTTACCGAAAGAAGACTTTATTTTATTTCTAAAAACTATTAGAACTGCATTCAAACATTTTCTAATAATTACATGGTTGAACCGGGAATCGAATCCGCAATACGAGAAAAAAAATCCTGTTTCTTTATCAAACCGATCGAAAGGCTTCATCATAAGGGTTATTTTTTTCTAAATAACATTGTATCAGAAATAAAAGGAAGACTATGTATTTTCATATTTTACAAAATTTATCAAATTCCCAAAAGGACTCCCATGCTGTTGAATACAAAGTCACACTCTTTTGATTATTTCACTCCCTTTCGATTTTTATATATTTTTGTTGTGGTGGATATTTAGAATAATACGTCTAAGTTCTGTTTGTAGCTCGTGGACACTTTCATACTGGTTCTTTCTTGTTAACAAAATTTTTTACATAACCCCATAAAAAATATCTAACGGAACCTCAGATCTCGGCGGCCACATCAAATGTTAAAATTCATCGTCTTCCTTTTATTTGGCTTATTATTTTCGCGGCGACTAAAAACTGATATGGCGACTAACTGTTGGCAACTAATAAATTAATACGGCTGCAATCAAATGTTTCGGCGTTTATTTAATGTAAATAAGCGGCAACACCAGGCTATCATAAAAACGAAATATTGGCGGCTACTTTAGGGTAGCTATTATATTAAGTACGACTATTGAAATAATAGGTGAGGTACTATAAATAATTACTTGGCGACTAATATAATTACTTGGCGACTAATATTATTGGTGAGGTAATATAAAATAGTATTCTGTCAACTGTTAGTTGGCATATAATAAAGCAAATTCTGGGTCTTAGTAAAGGGCAGCTATAAAATTAAAACGGATATTATTTATAATTATAAAAGGTCTCTTTTAAAATGTTTCAAATTATAATTTAAATAAAAATGGCGAACGGCGCGAGCGGCGACTGTTGAGGTTGGGTAGAAGCGGGGTACGTGCGGGCGAGGGGGGACAGAGCGGGCTATTAGCCAATTTGATTTATTTACTTTTTAACTAAAATTAAATTATTATTTTTATTTATTTTTTTATTAATTGTTTTTTATATATTTTTTTATATATTTTGACCTTCTTTTTGACATATCGCTCTCAAAATCGATATCTAGGGTCCTCAATGGTGTCCAGTGACGAATCTGAGGTCAAAATTGAAAAAAAATGGCCGCCATTTTAAACTTTTATGTTTCTAAACGGATTGCTCTTAAAATCGATATCTAGGGTCCCTAGTGGTGTCCAATGACGACTCTGAGGTCAAAATTGGAAAAAATGGCCGCAATTTTGAACTTTTATGTTTCTGAACGGATTGCTCTTAAAATCGATATCTAGGATCCTAAGTAATTTTGGCGACACTTTAAGGGCGTTATTTAAAGTTAAAATAGGATGCAAATATAATTTTATATAGCCTTTTTTTCGTCATCGGGTCCCGTAGCCAAGTTGGTAGTCTTGATAGTAGTAAACATGGATAAATGGCTCGAAGGACAGAGTAAGGGTGAGGCCACACGAGCGTAATTTTGTGAGTCGTGAGCGGCAGAAATTCTGTCGCGCAAATTCTGCCGGCAGAAATTCAGTCCCCAGTGGTGTCCAATGACGAATCTGAGGTCAAAATTGGAAAAAATGGCCGCCATTTTGAACTTTTATGTTTCTGAACGGATTGCTCTTAAAATCGATATCTAGGGTCCCCAGTGGTGTCCAATGACGAATCTGAGGTCAAAATTGGAAAATATGGCCGCCATTTTGAACTTTTATGTTTCTCAACGGATTGCTCTCAAAATCGATATCTAGGGTCCTCAGTGGTAGCGGAGTACACTAGAGACCCCAGATATCGATTTTGGAAGCATTCGGACCAGAAACCAAAAAG
>OX419582.1:0-186022 GCA_948473455.1 Teleiodes luculella | reverse complement strand
GGACCAGAAACCAAAAAGTTCAAAATGGCGGCCATTTTTTCCAAATCTGACCTCAGATTCGTCATCGGAGTACACTAGAGACCCCAGATATCGATTTTGGAAGCATTCGGACCAGAAACCAAAAAGTTCAAAATGGCGGCCATTTTTTCCAATTTTGACCTCAGATTCGTCATTGGACACCACTGGGGACTGAATTTCTGCCGGCAGAATTTGCGCGACAGAATTTCTGCCGCTCACGACTCACAAAATTACGCTCGTGTGGCCTCACCCTTACTCTGTCCTTCGAGCCATTTATCCATGTTTACTACTATCAAGACTACCAACTTGGCTACGGGACCCGATGACGAAAAAAAGGCTATATAAAATTATATTAGCATCCTATTTTAACTTTAAATAACGCCCTTAAAGTGTCGCCAAAATTACTTTTTTTGCCCTTAATTATATTTAACCACACACCCCATTTATTTTAAATAGAGGCCCTGTAGTGAATTTTTTGAATGCCTATTTGTCTTTTTTTATCTGCCATTATGTTGCTGCTTGAAAATAAATTTAGTTTCCAAAACAAAATACTCGATGCCAGTTTCAATTTAAATACTACCTTCCAATCAATTTATTTAGTAGCCACTTCATGCTTAAAATGTTACCTCACATTAGCCGCCAACTCATTATTTTTAGCACCCATTTTTATTTTTTTTGTATCCCTGATTTCGATTACTTTGTCGCCGGGTTAAATACATGCCCTTTTATTTCTGACACTACGTTATTTAGCAAGAAATAATCCTTATGATGAAGCCTTTATTTGTTTATTAATACAAGGAAGACCAACAGCTATGCTTACGTATTATAAAACATACAATAGCGACAGAAAGCCAATTACAGGTCTCCACACATAGGTTACAGAACATGTAAATAAGAAAATGTCAACACTCAAAGGTAAACGATACATCGCATACAGACTAATGTTCGGTTAGGAAAAACCTTCCGTTTAATAAGCGTCTTGCTGAATTGGAACCAGTATTAAAAAGGTCAAAGTCAAAGTCCTGGCATAACCTATTGAAATTACACTCACACGCAAAAGAAATGAGTTTTGCTGGTATTTCGTTGAAACTGAAGGAAGTTGGATGGGATCATTATTGCGTAAATTCAGTCTAGTTGTCCTAACTGGAATTATGGACAGCAAATCCGGACAATTAATTTTGTTAGTGGTAATTTAAGGAGATAACTTAAATCGGCGATTTCTCTTCGCAAAGCAAGCGGAAGAAGATGGTGTTTTTTACAGAGGTCCAAATAATTATCAGAACAGTACGTCTGTCTAGTTCGAAAACATAGGTAGCGAACAAACTTTTTTTGGATGTTTTCAATTTGCTCAATGTACTTGATATACATGGGGTTCCATACTTGCGACGCATATTCCAGCGTACTACGGACAAAACAACAGTAGAGGACTTTCATGGTCTTCACTTGAGAGAAATCTTTGGAGCAATGCATCACAAATCCGAGAGCTCTATATGCCTTAGTCACCATGGAGTCTATGTGGGCATCAAATAATAGCTATGAATCATGTAGAACCCCAAGATCTCTGACACACGTTTCACGCTTAAGAGTAGTGCCTATAAGTGAGTAGGTAGTTAAAGTTTAAAATATTACGTTTTCGACTGAATGAGACTACACAACACTTGGAATGATTGAGGTCCAATAGATTATCGGCACAATAACTTTCAAGCCGATGAAGGTCAGCCTGAAGGGATTCTGCGTCAGTGACACACGACACCCTAGCAAAGATTTTCATATCATCAGCGAAGCAGAAGAGTTTCGATGACTTGAGATACAGATTGATGTCGTTCACAAATATGACAAACAGCAAAGGACCCAGAAATGATCCCTGCGGGACGCCACTAGGTATGAGGACCCATCCAGAAATGTAGTTTTTAACTACAACTGCCTGGGATCTTTCGATTGGTATAATAAAACTACAGTGTATTTTTTTCTCTCGTGTAGCGGGTTCGATTCCCGGTTCAACCATGTAGTTATCAAAAAAATTATGAATGCAGTTTAGTTTTTAGAAATAAAATAAAGTCTTCTATCAGTAAAATGTTCTGTCTACAATTATTTAAGGTACTTTCCCTCCATGTGGCATAGCCGTGGGACGCCCTGTATACTGTAGTGAAGCAGTCTTTACGTCCCGTCGCCTTAATCAATATTTCTTTAATTTCACTTGGAACCCTGAAACAACGTTTTGTACAAAATGCCTATCTAAAACAATAAGCTATTCTTATTAGTAAAATACTAAAAACATTTATTTATTTATTTTATTTATTTATTACAATGCACAGAAACAGAAACATCCTTAATACTATGCAAGGAACATGAAACACACAAAAAGAAAACTTATAATTAAGAATAATAAATAATAATAATAATAACATATACGTGTTACACAATATCCCAAGGACAAAATAATACTTATTCTCATTTTTCTTCCCAATCAAATAGAATCAACTAATCGATACAATTCACAGCACTATTTGCATTTTGCGACGGAAAAATGAGAATAACACCGCTTGTGTTAGTATCGCTTATTTAATTTTCATTGCGTGTTTTACTATACAGCCAATTTTAAATTTTCTACTAAAAGCGGCAATGTAGTGTAATTCCTGCCTGACAAACGCAATTACCTAGTTTTCATAGTAAAACCCGCAGTAAACCACGTGAAATAGAAAATTATTGATTACAAAATAAATAGCACATAGTTTAACAATAAAATTATTTCAAAGAGTTCAAAGAATTTATTCTTTAACTTTTGGACATTATTACATCTCTTAGTTATGTCATTTAAATTTAAATTATCTTTTCTGGCGAGTTCAAAAATTTGGCTGTCTTCTGTGGAGAAGAGCTCGCCGAAGAAACTCCACAGGCGTTGCATCTTTTAAACATATTTTTACAGTTATTATGATAATAATTACTAATAACAATGTTTTGTAAAGTACGATTGAAAAAGCCTGTCACCCAAGCAACTATTCCCATGGATGTTTATTCTCTAAGTAATCTGTTATTTTATAATAGGCTTTCTTAATCAATTTCTCCTTAACAATAATTTTGAATTTCTCTAGTGTTAAATTTTGTATATCAGTTGGGACCCTATTGTAAAAGCGTATACAGTTACCCTTGAAAGAATTTTTAATTTTCTGCAGTCTACTATCATAAGAAGCCAATTTGTCTTTATTTCTAGTATTTAAGTTATGTACGTCACTATTTTTTTAAAATTTACATACATTTTTTTTCACATGCAGAAGATTATTGTAATAAACTCCGATGCAAATGTCAAAATACCGATATGTTTAAATTTTTCTCTTAATGACATTTTAGGCTTTAATCTGTAAATTGCTCGAACAGCCCGTTTCTGCAGAGTAAATATATCATTTACATTTGCAGCATGACCCCATAAGAGAATACCATAGGTCATTAAACTGTGAAAATAACTAAAGTACACTAATCTTGCAGTGTCTATGTCTGTAAGAGCTTTAGTTTTCTTTACTGCAAACGCTGCTGAACTCAGTCTGTTCGACAATTTAGTTATATGAGGATCCCATTGTAGTTTAGAATCCAAAGTAAATCCTAGAAACACAGTGGAAGCCACAAGGTCCAATCTCTGTCCCTTCACTAATATATCAGTTGTTACTGGAGTAATGAAATGAAATGAAATCATTTATTTTAACTTTTGGACACTTTTTTGGACACTTAGTTAAGTCAAATAAAATTACATTTAGTGGCGAGTTCAGCAAAGCAAAATGTGCGGTCTTTTGTGGAGAAGAGCTCGCCGAATAAACTCCACAAGCGTCGCATCTTTAAAAAATTATATTTTTTTTTTAATATGTAAATTATAGGTACAATATATCTTAATAAATTAAATTATATTAATAGCCAACTCAAGCAACCTCATTCCCATGGAGATTCGTCTTCTAAATAATCAGATATCTTGTAATATGCATTTTTAATCAATTTTTGCTTAACTACAACTTTAAACTTATCTAAGGGTAAGTTTTGTATAATAGTAGGAATCTTATTGTAAAAGCGTATACAGTCGCCCTTAAAACAATGTTTTATTTTCTGCAATCGACTAATGTGAGATGCCAATTTGTCTTTATTTCTAGTATTAAGAGCATGTCGATCACTATTCTTTGCAAATTTTGTTATATTTTTTTTTACATGTAATAAATTGTGGTAAATGTACTCCGATACTAATGTTAAAATATTAATTTCCTTAAATTTTTCCCTAAGTGACACTCTAGGCCTTAATTTATAAATTGCACGAACAGCCCGTTTCTGCAGCGTAAATATATTATTTGCATTTGCAGCATGTCCCCATAGAAGAATTCCATAGGTCATCAAGCTATGAAAATAACTAAAATACACTAATCTAGCCGTATCTACATCAGTAAGAGCTCTAATTCGTTTAACTGCATACGCCGCTGAACTCAGTCTGTTCGACAATTTATTTATGTGAGGATCCCATTGCAGTTTGGCATCCAAAGTAATTCCAAGAAATACAGCAGAGTCCACAAGGTCCACTCTCTGTCCCTTTATTATTATATCAGTTGCTACTGGAGTAACATTTGGTAATACAAATTTAAGGCATTTTGTTTTATTTTCATTGAGTAATAAATTATTTACCGTAAACCAGTTAACTACATCATGGATAGCATTGTTTACGTCGTCATAAACTAATTGTTGTCTTTTAACTTTAAAAATTAAAGAAGTATCGTCGGCAAACAGTACCAACCCATGTTTTTCTTTTATAAGATATGGCAAATCATTAATATACACTAAAAACAAAAAAGGACCAAGAATGGAACCCTGCGGGACGCCCATTTTTATCTTAGATCCAGGCGATCTTTTCCCATTAACATCGACCAAATGGAATCTATTCGTAAGATATGATTCAAGAAGATCGAGCGCCCGGTTTTTTACACCGTAATGATTTAGTTTCCTGACCAGAGTGCTATGATCGACACAGTCAAAAGCCTTGGATAAATCACAAAAAATGCCAATGGCATCCATTGAATCTTCCCAGGCATCAAAAATTTTAGTAATGAGCTCAACGCCTGCGTCAGCAGTTGAGCGACCCCGAGTAAATCCAAATTGATTTACGTGCATTAAATTATTTCTATAAAAATAACCCTGCAACTGATTAAGAATAAGTTTTTCAAATATTTTACTAAGTGTCGGCAGTATAGATATAGGTCTAAAATTGGTGGGGTCTGTTGTACTGCCGGCTTTGAATAAGGGTATGACTTTACTCAGTTTCATCAGGTCAGGAAACACACCATTATCAACGCATTGGTTAAATATAAAACTTAGATGAGGTGCTATACAATCTATTATGGAACTTATTATTTTCACGGAAATTCCGTCAACGTCGGGAGTCTTTTTCATTTCCAGGGATTTGAATACCTTTATAATTTCGTCGCTGTTGACATGTCTAAATTTAAAAACAGTTTTGGATTCCTCAACGTTACGTTTAAGTATGGATTCAGCCTCAGTGGGAGACGAGTTCAAAGACTTGGTTGTCGAAACAGGAATATCAGTAAAGAAATTTTCAAAAGCTTTTGCAATTTCTAAGTCAGAACTCAAAATTTGGTTGTCTATTTTAAGCTTAAAGTTGTTGCTTGCTGGCTTAGATTTTCCTGTTTCGTTATGTATAATTTGCCAAGTGGTTTTAATTGTATTTTTACTAGATTTTATCTTATTATTAATAAAATTAGATTTAGCTACAATACACACGCGCTTAAACATTTTTGAATATTCACGAACATAGTCTACAAACGTACTACTTTTGTTATATGATCTTTCTTCATAAAGCTCATATAACCTTTGTCTGCTCTTATGAACTCCCACTGTTGCCCAATCACTGAACAATAATTTATTACTAGTTTTGATTTGTTTTGGCTGGAATATTATATCATATTCGTTTTTAGCTAAACTAGTCAGTGAATTATACAACGTATTTGGATTGTCACAATATGATAATTCAGGTAATTTATCCATGATATTATTTCTGAATCGTTGAAGCCGAGTGTCACTTATAGGCACGCATGTGAAATTTTTAATTGGTTCTTTTTCAATTTTAATATTAAAAGATCCTATTTGACCTGAATGATCAGAAGATAATTGATTAATAATTGATTTAAAGTAAGGTTCAATATTGGAAAATATATTATCAATACAAGTCTTAGAATTGGCAGTGATTCTTGTAGGCTCCAAAAAAATATTCTTTAAGTTATAACATAAAAATAAAGATAGCAGTCTTTGACACAAGTTACAGTTCTTTAAGAGATCAACGTTAAAATCTCCACAAACAAAAATATATTTACTCTTGTCACTTATTTTTGATAGTGCATCATCCATGACTTTTTCAAATATTTCAAAAGACGAATTAGGGCGCCTGTACACGCTCATCACAATAAGTTGCTCGAGTTCAATACAGGCTATCTCGGTAGTATGTTCAACAGAGAGGCTCACTATGACTACTCGTTCCTTAAATTTTAAATTATTTCTAATGAGTAACATTTGGTAGTACAAATTTCACGCATTTAGTTTTATTTCCATTAAGAAGCAAATTATTAATTGTGAACCAGTTAACTACGTCATGGATAGCATGGTTTACGTCGTCATAGTCTAACTGTTGCCTTTTAACTTTAAAAATCAAAGATGTATCATCCGCAAACAATACTAACCCATGTTTTCCCTTTATAAGATACGGTAAATCATTTATATATACTAAAAATAGAAAAGGACCAAGAATGGAACCCTGCGGGACACCCATACCTATTTTAGACCCAGGAGACCTTTGTCCGTTAACATCGACCATCTGAACCCTATCCGTAAGATAAGACTTCAGAAGACCGAGTGCCTGATCCTTCACACCATAGTGACTTAACTTCCTGACAAGGGTGTCATGATCGACACAATCGAAAGCCTTGGATAAGTCGCAAAAGACACCTATAGCATCCATTGAGTCTTCCCAGGCATCAAAAATTTTATCAATAAGCTCAACACCAGCATCGGCTGTTGAGCGACCCCGTGTAAATCCAAACTGATTTACATGCATCAAATTATTACGATAAAAATGACCCTGCAACTGGTTTAACACAAGCTTTTCAAATATTTTACTAAGAGTCGGCAGTATCGAAATGGATCTGAAATTAGTGGGGTCTGATGTGCTGCCGGCTTTGAACAAAGGTATGACTTTACTTAGCTTCATCATGTCAGGAAACACGCCACTATCTATACATTGATTGAATATAAAACTCAGGTGAGGTGCTATACAGTCTATTACAGAACTTACAATTTTTACTGAAAGGCCATGGACGTCGGGAGTCTTTTTCATTTTTAAAGACTTGAATGCTTTTATAACATCCGCACTAGTGACGTGCCTAAATTTGAAATGATTTGTACATTTATCTACATTATTTTTTAGAGTAGATTCAGCTGCAGTAGGAGACGAGTTTAAACAATTAGTAGTTGAAACAGGAATATCCGCAAAGAAATTTTCAAAAGCTTTTGCTACGTCTAAGTCTGTACTTAAAACTTGATTATCTATTTTTAGCTTAAAATTATTATTTGTTTGCCTGGATTTTCCAGTTTCACTGTTTAACACGTTAAGTGCGAAACAGGGCTTGAAACACCTTGTCCGTGTCTCGTCTTTAGAGCGGTAAGAAAAAACTTAAACTTCTTTGTCGTGCGAGAGGCATAACTTCTAGCTGATTCAGAGTAAGAGAGAGATAACTATATATTTGAGATGTGCTATTGATTCCTAGTTCGATGGTACACCAACTTTAATGCCGGGTTTGTTAGACCTCGTGCCGCACTGAACAAATATAATTCCAACACAGTGCGGAACGAGGTTGCGAACACCTCGTACCTCCTCGCACCTCGTACCGCACCCTACGCTAGCTTCACGCGGTTAGTGTTGTGCAACGCATTCGAGGCTCGCACGCGACGAAATAAGACCGCTACCGATTATGTCGAAACGTTGCCAAAAAAAGTTAACTATGGAGGAAAATGAAGAAAAATCGGGTGGAGAATCTGAGTCAAAATCAGAATATAAGAAAAGGAGTTGTGTAGGATGTTACGAAAAACTTCGCACCTTCTTAACGAGTCGTGAAGCCGACAAAAAAGTGAAGAAAATTCTCATAGAATGCACTGGTTGCAAAATATATTATTGTTTGACATATTTTAATGAAAAACACTAGAAACACATCCATAAGTTTGGTGAATAAATACAATTTAATAAAATCGATATTTATTTTCCCATCACTAAATAGTATGAAAACCTGCCATTCTTCAGTGCGATACAGGGTATATTAGACCCCACATTTTATTTTACCTATAGAAACTAAACTAACTAATCTAACCACGGGCGGCGGCAGATTTAGGTTAATAATTTCATTGTAATAATAACTACGACAAAAGACGTCCACTTCATCTTATTTGGCGCCAAAAAAAAAGGATTTTTGTCTCCTACGGGCGGTGGGGTTTAATATGCCTCGTGCCGCCACAATCTCTGGTATAGGACAAGGTTTAAAACGACCCGTAACGCAGGAATGGAATGTACAGATAAATCTGTGCCGCTGGGAACGTGTTAAAATTTGCCAAGTAGTTTTCATTATGTTTTGACTCGATTGAATTTTATTGTTAGTAAAATTTGATTTAGCTACGGCACAAATACGTTTAAATAATTTTGAATAGTTTTTAACATAATCGAGAAAAGCAGTATTTTTGTTATATGATCTTTCCTCATAAATCTGATCTGAACCCAATTTATTTAAAACTGACTTGTAAGTGTAAGGAACATTCGAGTAAATATTGTCAATACACGTTTTAGACGTAGCGGTAATTGACCCTTTCAATAAAATAAAATTATCATTAATTTTTATGTATTTTAAAACTTTATCATTAATAATATCGAGTGGCATTTAAAAAACTTAAAAAATAACGAATTTCAATTAAATAGAGTCAATTAAAAACAGATAAAATTGATAGAAAAATCACGCGCCAAAAAACGCGCCACGATTGGTCAACATAGTCGTGACGTCATAACGTGCAAAAATTTCTAGTTAGTACTGGGATTACGGCTATTTCACGTGAATAAGGCACACGACAAATAGTAGACACGAATAATTGTTAATAAAGGAATGTTTGGTTCATAGCACAGATACAAGACTCAAAAACACTTTCACATTTATAGTATTTCGGCTAATTATTGATCCTGAAGTTGACTCACTGACCGATCATTGTTCTTAGTATCTACGCCAGATAAAAATCAACAATAATATTGGTCCAACGGCGGCGTTAGTAAGGTCAATAACCTCATCGTGATAGTTTTTTATTACAAACCGATAGATCTTGCACTGTAATATTCAAAATATTGACTTGTCTAAGTAAAAACTAGCTACTTACTCACCTGGTTTTACTTTTCCCTCACTCTTCATAATTTCTATATATTTTTATTTTATCACGAGTAGTAATTCACTTCCTTATTATTAATTGAATCACCACTACACACACAGTATTTACTATGTACGTACCTATTTTAACAAAAGTGCAAAGAATTTAAAAGAATTAAAATAATAATAACAAGATCTGGTCTGGGGGCACGGCAGTGCCCCCGCCAAGTCGAGCAAAAAAGCGGCACGGCCGTACCATACTTTTCTCGAAGCAGTTCGGGCCATTTTCGACCCCCCTATAACTTCGTTGTGGATAAGACTAAAAGCCTGAGTTTTGAGTAACCAAGCAGGCATTGTATAAATAGGGTACATTTCAAATTTCAATCAATTGGAACCAGTAGTTTATGAATTATAACTAGTCAAAGTTTCTTAATTTTGTCACTCACTCACTGACTGACTCACTGACCGATCATAGCAGACATAGAAGCTTCAAATATAGAATGGAATTAGTGTTTAGTATATAAATCAAGGAAAAATTCAAATATTTTGCAATTTCGGCCTATTTTTTTATATACATCATCTGCTAGATAACTTTGTAATCCCATATAAATCTGGGGGCAAACATAGAATTACAAAGTTACGTTTGCGGTTATCGAATCAGATGTATCAGAGATGGGCATTATTCGAATAATTTTTAAATAAAATAAAATAAAATAAAATAAAATAAAATAAAATAAAATAAAATAAAATAAAATAAAATAAAATAAAATAAAATAAAATAAAATAAAATAAAATAAAATAAAATAAAATAAAATAAAATAAAATAAAATAAAATAAAATAAAATAAAATAAAATAAAATAAAATAAAATAAAATAAAATAAAATAAAATAAAATAAAATAAAATAAAATAAAATAAAATAAAATAAAATAAAATAAAATAAAATAAAATAAAATAAAATAAAATAAAATAAAATAAAATAAAATAAAATAAAATAAAATAAAATAAAATAAAATAAAATAAAATAAAATAAAATAAAATAAAATAAAATAAAATAAAATAAAATAAAATAAAATAAAATAAAATAAAATAAAATAAAATAAAATAAAATAAAATAAAATAAAATAAAATAAAATATACAAAATAAATAAAATAAAAATCTAGTTATATGTCTAGGTCTAAGTCTAGGTCTAGGTCTAAGTCTAGGTCTTAGTCTAAGTCTAAGTCAAAATAATAAAGTATAAAACAGCTATTTATTTTATAAATCAATTATTCGATAAAATTATTCGTGAATATTTTATTCCTGGAGTATTTCGCTGAATAATTATTCCCGAATGAATTATCCGCGAATAATTTGTAGACGAATAATCATTCGATACATTTATTCGTCATTCGCGAATGATTTTGTTTCATTCCATTCGTTATTCGTCATTCGAATAAATTTTGCCCAATTCTGACCTGTATTAAAATGGAATAATAGGTGTAGATGAGACAGGGAGTGGGCTATGAGAAAATTTGTAGCTGAAGCTCAAGAATTAGTACCCGAAAAGAAAAAGAGGAAGATTACCTACAAAAAGAAATGAGATGCCATCAAAAACACAACTTGTAAAATAACCAAGTCTCGCAATTCAGTTCTTCTACCGTAAAAAGTTGTGAGATCCATGTAATACCAAGTCGGTTAATTTATTCAGTCCCTACTTAAGGGTCCTTCTGTCTTAAGTTATTACGTAATTAGCTAACCTAACAACATCAGTAATAATATTAATATTAAAAATCTTTTATGTTTTAAATAAATAGATTGACTTGGCAATCGCATAAAACAGTCTAATTTAATACAATATGTATTACTTGTGAGATACATTGTGTTTTCATGCGATGGCTAAGCCAATCTATTTATTTAAAACATATAAGATTTTTAATATTAATATTATTACTGATGTTGTTAGGTTAGCTAATTACGTAATAACTTAAGACAGAAGGACCCTTAAGTAGGGACTGAATAAATTAACCGACTTGGTATTACATGGATCTCACAACTTTTTACGGTAGAAGAACTGAATTGCGAGACTTGGTTTTTTTACAAGTTGTGTTTTTGATGGCATTAAGTATTGTTCTTTTTATTGAACCGCGCGCAACGCAAGTTGTTTTTTTTTTATTCTGCCCCTGTTGTTGGGAACAGGCAGGCAGAGGCATTAGGCCATACAGCGTCGTCTATAATTTCTTGCATAAAATATCCGACTTGTCCATTCATAAATAAATTCGTCTTTAGTTAAATAATTAATTATTCATGAATATTTGGCATGAGCCTCGCTGCGCTAGGGGTTATTTTATTATTTTTTTATAAAATAAACTAGCGTAGTGTACGATAGAGAGCATTTGAAGTCAGAGTTATATATTAGTTATATTTTTTTCTGTAGTCGACTTTATCTACCTGTATATCGTCATGCGAAAGATCAATTAAGGTAAGGGACAAAAATCCGAAAATGAGTTAGAAATGCATTTCTACTCAGTTTTTCACGCTCTTTCTGAAGCTGTATTAAAAAAAATTCTAGCTTGAAAAAAATGACCGTTACGGTAAGATTTTCTCCAGGCTACAAAGCAAATATTATTTCAAAATTTAGTGTAACGGTCTATGTATTAGTTCCAAAAAGTAAATTTATTTTAAGTCTTGTTTACAGTCGAATTCGATTAACGTAACTTTGATGCTTTATATAGTTTTTTATTATTATGTCACTAAAAATAAACCTTTTTAATATTATTATTTACATTATGAGAATCTTTATGAAACCAAGGAAGCAAGCAACTACGATTTTTATAAAAGAACTAAAAAATCACCACGGTAGGTATTATTTTTTCTTACGCATAATTAAACTTTTTAAATGTCCAGTTTGATTATTTTCCGTTAAATCTGATGCAGGTAGTTCTACTTAGCGAGGCCACTTGAGCTACACTTATAAAACTAGTAACAATTGTTTATTTGCCTAGTGTATCTCATAAATTCGTTGACAGCATGAAAACCTCAACAGTTTTGACAGGAATGACGATAATGAGAGAGGGCCCCGCTGGATGGATAGGATGATAGCTATCCAGCGGGGCCTCGGCTGTATTAAGCCCGAGTTTCATAAACAATACTAATCGTAACGTACTTTTCTATTTACGTATTAATTCTGGAGGATATTTGATAGCACAGAAGAAATTGAGCAAGAAAGTTTTGTCTGCCTAGCGGGGCCCTCTAATCTGTAGGAATACAAGCAAAAAAAGAACACTATTATTAAGTATCATCATTAACAGCTCATACATGTCCCCACCGAGGGGCTCGAGCCTACCCTGAAACCAGGGTGAATAGGCCTTAGTCGACCACGCTGGCCCAATGCGGGTTGGTCAACTTCACACACAACCCTTGAATTACTTCGCAGGTGTGTGCAGGTTTCCTCACGATGTTTTCCTTCACCGTAAGAGCGTCGAATAAACGTACATATGAATTCGAAAATCGAAAACACATTGGTACGTGCCGAGGTTCGAACCCGCGAACTTCTGAATGGAAGTCAACGGCCCTAGCCACTAGGCCACCGACGCTCTCACAAAACAACAACGAAATCTCATCGGTTTCGACATTAAATAAGAATTAAGTATCAAAATCACTGTATTTTATGTTTTTCCCATACTGCGTCTAGTAAAATTGCTCGTTATGACGTCACTTCCGTTCGGGTTAGTTCGAGGGCGCGTTTTCGGAAGTGGATAAAAAACCTGATTTTTATTTAGATGTAACTATTAAATTAATGCAAATAGAAAGGTATAAAAAAGAATTTCTATAAAACTTGTATATGATCTTTCATTTTAACACAAAAAAAATTTGATTGAATAGGTCAATTCGAGTAGGCTCCAAGAAAAGATTCACAAGATCGTGACACAAAAATAACGATTTAATTCTATTACTAAGGCTATTTACCTCCAACAGATCTACATTAAAATCCCCGCAAACAATGATTCCCTTATTTTTATCACTAATTTTAGACAAAGCTTCATCCATTTTCTTTTCAAATAAATCAAATGATGACGCAGGGGGTCTGTATACGCTCATTACAACAAGCCGCTCGAGTTCTATACAGGCAATTTCAATAGTTTGTTCAACAGATAGGCTCACTATATCTACTCGTTCTTTAAAAGTATAAGTATTGTCAATGAGTATTAAGGAGCCGCCACATCTTGCTTTTTCTCTATTGAACGAACTTGCAACGTGGTGATTGCTAAAGTTGAACATTAACTGATGCTTTCTAAGCCAATGCTCTGTTATACACAAAATATGAATTTTATTACAGTTAACGAACAACTCAATTTCTAAATCTTTACCTAACATTCCCTGAGTATTTTGATGCACCACGTTTAAAATACATTTACTTTTACTGCGTGATATATTTTTTGGAAAAAAAACACTACTGTTTCCCAAGTCAGTGCCAGAGATACTCTATTTTGTCGTATGGTTTAGTTTAAAATACTAGGAATAGATTCCAAGTATTGGTTATTTATGCTACTACTCTGCTCAATAGAAGCAGATGTCCGGTTAGTCATATTATGTTGACTAAACTTTAAAATAAAATAAGATAGTAACTCTGCTATCTGTCTTGTAAAAAACTTAGATAGATAATACCTATCCTTAGTCAAATATAAATATTTTCCAATGCATACATTGGTATCAATAAAATTAAATTTTTCACAATGACGACATGTCAATGTGTGAATAAAATTATTTAAACAATGTCTTTTATTATTCTCATTTTGAGATAATGTCTGGCTGAAGGGAAATGCGAATAAAATAACTTTAGTTACATTTTGTATGGAATTTAAACCAGAGAAATATTTTATAATATCTTTTTTTGAAGCGTTTTCCCTTCTTCCAATCATTATAATTAATATTGTTGGTTCTAGAAACCGTGCTGACAACACTTTATTTAATATTTGTGAATAAGTGGCGCCAGGCATACAGTTATTTAAAGCTGCCTAGTGCCTGACCCAAACGGCGACTGAGTTGTAAACCTATACTTTTTCCAAGTTCATCGCTGTACATAACATATTTTTCTTTTGTTCGCGAGAAGGAAGTGGTATTACAATTACTATTCTTATCACTATCGGAATTAGACGGCGGCGGCGCCTGCGTCGGAATCAGCTGTTCGCTTGGTTGTTGTGCGAGGGCCGTGTCGCCGGCGCAGTATAGCTGGCTGGAGCGGAATTTACCTTACAATCACAGTAATGTTAATTGTTGGTTAAAGATATGAAAGTGTCATAGTTATAACGGGTGGCGCAAAAGTACTGGCACTAAAGAAAATACTTTTATTTTTTTTATATGACATTTTCTGTCATTCTGTTGTTGAAAATTGTGTAGTGAACAAATGTAAAATACACTGAAAATAAACATGGACCGTTTTACTCCCCAAGAACGTGGAATAATTGTGTCAATGTTAGTGAGGGACGCTTTTCCAAGCCGAGTTATCTCTCGTTTTGGCGATTTGCCTTGGCCTGCAAGATCACCCGATCTGACCAGTCCAGACTTCTTTCTTTGGGGTTTTTTGAAATCTCGGGTGTATGTGAACAAGCCACAGACTCTCGCAGCTCTAAAAGAAAACATTCGTCAAGAAATAACGAACATATCGCAGGAAGTGTTACGGCAAGTTATGCAAAATGTCATAAATAGGGCTCAAATGTGTATCAACTCTGGAGGTCACCATTTAAAAGACATCATCTTTAAATCCTAATGGTACGAAATTTAATGGCACAAATATACATTTAAAAAAACCAATCTAGTTTTCTAATTTAGAAAAAATGTTATAGCTGAACCAAATAGGGTCTTTACTTTTGCGCCACCCGTTATTTACATGACTCCAACAAACTATCCATAGCCAGCGTGTGTTCCTTGATCTCATTTTGTGCTGAACTATATTTGAGTGAATTTTTTTCCAAGGACGAGTTCAACATACACATTTCCGACTGAAGGCGCCGTGTGTCACAATCATACTTTTCCGTTCTTTTTTCTAAATATAATCTACAACTTTCAATTTCATTAATTAATTCGACACGTTTTTTACTACAATTTACATTTTTACAGAATATTTTATTTTTATTTGATAATTTTTGTGTCTTTTTAATATAATTATTTAACTTTACGTATTTTTTAAGTTTATTTTTGCTACAGCTCATAGTAGTAACTGATTGTGATTTATTCGGACTACCTATCACATTTACCGATGAAAAGGAACGTATCTATTACCACTGCCACCTTCATATTGTGTGCTATTTTTGCGACTCAAAACAGCAGAAATCGTTATTTTTAAAAATTCATGTGACGTCCGGTGCCGACCGCGGGCGAGCGCAAACTACGCGTCATTTTGACTTCGTTTGTACCAGAGATGTGCCACCTCTCTGGTTTGTACACGGTCTCCTGCAAAGAAAACGGACCCCCCGGTAGATGTCGTAAGCGGCAACTACCCTACATACAACTGTTAACTCATAAGGTGTATTTTATCGAAAGTGGGTATTTTGCCTTTAGCAGGCAGTGACCTATGTATTTCGTCCATTCTTAGTAATTGAACTTGGCTCAATGGTCACAATACATAGAGTAAAATTTAAGTTCATAGGTTCAATTCTGGGTATATTTCCTGAAACTGTATACTTCTTTTTATCTTTTTTTTATTTAAATTATATCAATAAACTGTAACTAAAATACTATTTTGTTTAATAGGTTTAATGAAAATCAAATTTAAAGAAAATAAAAGACAATATGGTTATATTTTTACTTCATTCTTTATTTAATATTTATATTAATATCTAAGTAGTATACATGAATTTACAAGAGTTATCGGTAAAACATATAGGTATATAGGTGTATATTTTCTATAAAGAGAGAACAAACATGTTATCTTTGTTATAGATAACAATTTACATCTCCCTTGAGACAAATCAAAAGTTAAATTTAAAAAGATTATAGACTATACATAGCACGAACTGCAGGCAGCATGACATCTATTATTATTTCCAAATAATCATCACTATTCTTGCGGCTTCCCCATGGATGGCTTCCCACTTCAACTAACTCTCCAGGAACTACAGACATCCTAGCCCAATAACCTGAAAATAATAATATAATGATATGTAAGTAAATAAACTAATATTTTGATCGTTACCTGTTTTGGTGAAAATATATACTTAATTGAATAATATTTATTTTCAATAGTAAGTAAATAAAGTATATAAATAAATAAAAAGGAAGAATAAAAATAAGAAGAACATTAACAAGGAGAGAATAAATTATAAAAAAACAAAAATTACTTGCTTACCCAAGGTTATTCTGCTTCATTGGTATAACATTCAGAAGACTATAATGTTCTCCTATTCTTCTCCACAGAATTTTTCCTCACATGTTTGTCAGATTTGTAGCACCTTAAGTTGGTGAAAATTTTATTTTATCCTCTTATCTTTTTATCCATTTGCACACCGTATTTATCTGTAAAATATAATTATTAATTACATAAATAAATTAAACCGTTATATATCACGTTTAAAATATCAATACACAACAATAATTTCAAAATAACCTAGACTTACCGAGACGGTTATTTTATTCCATTATTTTGTTCCCGCAGAACAAATTTGTCGTAGCCTTAAGAAAAACACTCAAGTGAAGCATGATGTAATAACTAATAATATAATTATAAAATTTTAAACGCAAGATGCACACCTTTTGTAATGGCTGACTTATCCTATTGAATACTCTAATTTCAACGCTTATTACCTTTTATTTATATTCACTTACCCACAATGTTATTTTGTTATCTATTAACTTCGCCTTCAAACGTCTCGTCAGCACTCGGCGGTCATCGGAATAGTTCGTAGACGTAGACAAATGCAACAAGACACTACGTTATTTGAGATGGTTCATAACAAGCGCCGTGGCTGAGTGGTAGGATCACGAGCGGCTGAGGCGGCGATGTTTGCGTAGTTGGGAGTTCGAACCTCCGTCCCTGCGATTTATTTTATATAAAAAAAATACTTTACTGATTGCGATATACGATGAAAGAAAGAAATCAATTTGAAACCACAAAAACTGGCTAGACGAGATGGAGCAGTAAGTGTGTGTGTGAGGAGCGTTTATCTACCTATTGAGAACGACAGCTATATGCTAGCAAGTAGCTGTTGTTGTTCGTTTATTTGTAAAGTGTGGGGGTCGATTTCTCTGCAGGAGACTGTACATACACTTGCCGCATCTACGTCTGTGAAGGTAGCCTAGCGCCGCCGCCGCCGCTATACGTAATTTGTGATGTTACTTAGGTTGAAAGTAGCTTTTTCTAGTCCGGTTCGCTCCAGTACTAAATGAAAAAATTGTGTCATTCCTGTAAATGGCAACGACTCCTCCTACTCATGGTGAAAGAATTTTTGAAATCGGTTCAGTAGTTTTTGAGTTTATTTATCACAAACATACACACACATACAAAAATACAAATCTTTCATCTTTCCTCTTTATAATATTAGTATATGATAGATAAAGTCGTGGAATCTGTAAAAAAATATCCAATCAATATGATACATTATCGCATTCGGAGTATTTCGGAGGCATATTATTCATATTTTAGTTGCTGAGACTCCTGCTACATTTATGCCTCCGACTGCAATAATGTATCATATTGATTGGATATTTTTTTTACAGATTTCACGAATTTATCTATCTCTATTAAGTTGGCAGGCTCAAGACTGATAACAACAATTGACTATATTTTCTATTTATACTCTAAGAATTGACTATTTTAATTTAGAAAAATATCATTTCAATTATACATGCTACTATCATCTTGTTTTTATCTTTCTGTTCGCTTTTTAAGCAGTCGGGTTTTTAGATTTTTTTAATTTCCTTTTATATTGAGGAATTTTAGTTTTAAGAAAAATAGTTTAAAAAACATCATCTTCATTTTAAAGGAACTATCTAATGATGTGCTACTTAATGTGCTACGCAAAAAATTGTTTTAGTATCTACCGCCATTTTGATTTTGTTAAAACAAAAACCTAGCCTATAACCATCGCACGGTTCAAACGAATCGATAGACAAGACACCTCATTCTTAAAAATCCATCCGTTTGGATAATTCGAGGGTATAAAAAATACCACATACATACATACATACACAGATATGCGTGAAAAACATAACCCTTCCTTTGCAGTCGGGTAAAAAGGAGGAGGTTTGCAATACCTTAAGGTTTTTTTCGACGGCCTCGTAGCCTAGTTGGTAGTACGTCTGCCTACGAAGCACAAGGTCGCGGGTTCGAATCCCGCCCAGGGCAAACATTCGTGTGATGAGCACTTGTGTTTGCCCTGTGTCTGGATGTTGTATATTTATATATGTATGTATATCAGCTGTCTGGCACCCATAGTACAGGCTCTGCCTAGTTTGGGGTCAGATGGCCGTGTGTGAGATGTCCCACATATTTATTTATTTATTTTATTTATTTTTTATGTGCTAAGTCCGCTAAAGTCAGTCATCCCCGATCGGTAAATTGTTTTGGCAATATCTCGGTTAATAACCCTTCTTTTGCAGTCGGGTAAAAACATAATACTCGTATTTGGTTAAGCATCCGCATTGAATAAGGTTTGTAGTGTTCTCGTGAAAGGTTACGTACTTAAGCGTTCTTCTGCATAATTAAGAAAAAAATATACTAAAAATATATAAAACCGCCTTCAAGGTCCTAACCTACACTAAAAAGTTACAAATAAAATATAGATCTAGCTGAAAGCATAGAAATTTAATATGACTATTAATATTCCATATTTACATATAATGTAACATCATTAAACATGTGTAGACATTGTTATATACTTCACCTTGGAATTTATATGAAACCATTCTGAGTACAAGTTCTATCTGTAAAACAAAAAAATATTGAAATCGATTGATAAGAAGCCGAGATATTGCTAAAACAATTTACCGATCGGGTATAACGGCATCGTCAATTGAGGAGTTATTTCCTCATATCTTCAAATTTAATCATCCGATCTTAGCGAAATTTTTATGGGACCACCCTGCAAGTAAACCTGGTCGATTAAAAAAAGAGTTTTGAAAATCGGTTCACAATTGGCGGAGATATCTTATAACAAACACACAAAAAAAAAAAAACATACACCGTCTAATTGAGAACCTCTTCCTTTTTTAAACTTTTTGGTGCAAGTTAGGACCTTGAAGGCGGTTTTTTATATTTTTTAAATTATCTTTTTATATCATAAAAAGTCCTATGTGTAATATTTTTTTAACTAGAGCTGATACAGAAATTTCAGTCACAGATTTGAAATCGTTATTAAAATTGGACTAATATCATGTAACAATAACCCAATCATCAGACATGCTGTTGTGCAGATTATTTATCATCATACTTCATACTATGATTATAAAGTGGAGAGATTTATATTTTGTGTGTGTGTGCGTGTGTGTGTGTGTGTGTGTGTGTGTGTGTGTGTGTGTGTGTGTGTGTGTATGTTTGTAATGAATAAACTTAAAAACTTCTGAACGGTTTCAAAAATTATTTCACTATTAGAAAGCTACATTCGCCCTGAGTAACATAGCCTACCTTTTATCGCGGCAACTGCCTCGTTCCCACGGGAAAAAACTGTTAACGCGGGCGGAGCCGCGGCGGAAAGCTAGTTACTAATAAAATAACTGATTTATATTGCATGTTGCATTTTTCAGATATTCATGAGATCCTTATACTCGGCAATTGTCAGAACAGCCCAAAATTAAGCGAATTTACACTCAGGTAAGGATTTTTTAAAAGTATTGTGAACCTGTGCGTTTTCATACAAAGGTAAATTTTGTTTATGTCCCTGTAAAAATATCCAATTTATACTTTTTTCTAAAAACCGAGTAATAAGGCGGATGTAAGAAGTGTAGAACCTATCCGGGTTTTTTTTTATTTTTTTGTTTCTCGTTTGTTTGTTTGTTTTTTTATTGTTGAATATCAGTGTCAGATTTGAAAGATCTCGTTTGATGATGTCTACGCTCCGTCCGTTGCCAATCCAAATCCATAACCCCGAACATTTTCAGCTCGAACTGCAAAACCAATTTGAATTCCTAACTAGCAGAATACGAGGGAGTGCACGAATACAATGACAGGTTCGTGGAAGCTGTCCGTACAGCGGGGTCCAAGTTCTTTAAGACCCGCCGCTCAAATAGAACCAAAAAGATTTCGGATTCCACGCTCAGGCTCATGGAAGAAAGACGGAAAATGGTTTTTCAGTCCGCAGATGATGCTTCCTGCAACCGGCGGCTCAATAGACAGGCACAGATTTCAAAGTATTTGACTCATGACGTTGGCCAATTTAATACGGATCGTATTAAGGAGGCCATCGAGCGTAACAAACGCTCTAAGTGTTCGCAAAAGATTTGTCCATGGAGCAAATTCAACCGACGAAGCTGAAGACTGCGGACGGTAGACCCGTGACATCTAAGCCTGAGCTACAGGAGGGTTTCTATGGACAGCTGTACACGACAACACGGACACCTGTCAGCCAAGCTGCAACTGACCCCGGAGCTAGACTAACTCGACACTACACCGAAGACATCGCGGACCTGGACATCAGCCTGTACGAGATAACTGTTGTTCCTTCAAGGATGAGCAGGCGTGGCTTAGAAGCGTGGTGGTCCTCTTCTTTAAAAAAGGGGATAAAAACCTTTTGAAGGACTGCAGACCCATCTCCCTTCTGAGTCAAGTTGTTTTCGAGAGTAATCACGAATCGTTTCGCGCGTATGTTTGACGACTTCCAGCCTCCCGAACAAGCCGGTTTACGAAAGCGCTATAGATAGACCACATCCACACGCTGCCGCAGGTTACACAGAAGACCGCAGAGTATAACCAGCCACTATGCTTAGCGTTCGTGGACTATGAGAAAGTCTTCCATTCGATTGAGATTTGGGCATTGCTGCAGTCTCTTCAGAGGTGCCAAATTGACTACATGCTACAGGTTATATCGAGGTGCTGAAGTGTTTGTACGAAAATGCCCCTATGTCAGTCCGACTTCAGGATCAGAACTCTAGATTAATCCAGCTGCAGCGAGTTGTGAGACAGGGAGACGTTATTATTCTGAAACTGTTCACCGCTGCACTGGAGGATGTCTTTAAGCTTCTGGTCTGGGAAAGACATGGCATCAATATCAATGGCGAGTATATCGAGTTTGCCGACGATATCGTTGTCGTGACTAAGACCTTGGAGGACCTTGACATAATGCTCGATGACCTCAATAGTTTCTTAACAAGCGGGTCTGAAGATGAACATAGAGAAGATTTGACTTTGACTTTGACTTTGAAGATCAAAGTCATGTCGAACTCCTAAGCAGTACCCACTATAATAAAAGTTGGAGACTCTGCTCTCCAAGTTGTAGACCATTACGTCTACCTGGGACAAACAGTTCAGTTAGGTAGATCTAACATCGAGAAGGAGGTCAACAACGTAATTTCGGTCTTATTCTACTACTTTGAGTAAATACTTGTATTGAATAATAGAACCAACCCCAAAAAAGTGTAAAAAATTGATTTTTGCAGAAAAGAACCAGCGGGGCTAACATACGCGTTTACGTGGGACTTGAGAAATGAAAGACAAAAAATGTCCATTTGGGGGATTTTGTCATTTGTTGCGAACATACCGGGCGTTTTGAGAAACTCAATAATCGTGAAATCATTTTGTCAATTTTTGTCACTCCAATTGTTGCCATTTTACAACAGTTACTCGTGGAACTAGTAAATACTATGAAATACTATGGTTACCTTATACCATTCATTCAATACTAGCCGATCCGTGCTTTTGACAGATATTAAAATAACACTGTTTTACGAAAGAAAGGGATCGCGCTATACAAAAGTTGATGATGTTGTCTTTATCTAAATTTGCTGTTTATTTTCATTTAGTGAGTTATTAATCACACCGGACGTATAAAAAAAAAGTTACAAAAAAAGTAAACAAACAAAATCAAATTTTATTTTATTCAATAGCACGATTTATTCGTGTTACACAAAAATTGCTAAAACAATAAGTAAGTACACACACATGGTACATTTACCGTAATCTAACTAGTTAAATGCATTGATATTCATCTAACTTTGTTTGTTTCAGAGGAAAATACTGCGTGTTGAACCATTATTCAAAAATCTTGTTCTACCCGTTTCAATAGGAAGATTTCCTGAAGTTGACTCTCTGACCGATTTAAATGGCCCTCAAGAAAAGCTGCAAAATAAGCTAAATTAGTAACTATAACGGCTGCAGTTGTAACTGAATCAACAAATTTAGTGTTTAGGTTTTAAAAAGAGGGAAAGGTGACATGATTTTTTATTTATTTATTTATGTAAGACCACATTTGTTGAAATAATAAATAAACAATTTACTTTGTAATAATGTTGACTATGTTAATTTGTTTACTAGAATAGAAGTAATAGTTTTTAAGTTCTATAGGTTTTAACATATAATTTACAAAATTCATACATGTCAAAGAAAAGTCAAAATAAAACAACACAAAACAAGAAAAGTCAAACAAAATATTAATAATTGTCAAATAAACCGCCCCGAATCGTGCCCGACGGGAATGTCCCCATCACACTGGCGGCGTTTCCACGCTGTATCGCCAGTGAGATGTGCTGTCGCAGGAACGATTCGGCACGGGGGTCACGAGTAGCTTTCCGAAGACGCTGCCCTAGCTCCCTCATAAAACTTCTGGCCTCTGCACTCCACGGTCCTGCTACTTCGACTGCCACAGGAACGAAAATGTATGGGCCCATAAGGTCAGCGTATTTCACGCGCTTCTGGGATGCGGCCCACTCAGCGGCAGCACCTGACTCCTGCGTAGTACGCGATAGATGTGAAACCGCAAAGGTGCTGACACAGGTCGCGTCCCAGATTAGGCAACGACCCTTCTCCCAAGGCACCAAAGTCAATCCGTCGGGGCGTTTGCCATCACTGCGGCTCAAACCAGGAGGCTCAAGGATGCAAGGCACACCAGCAGACACCAACGCCCGACGGATTATATCGTTGAGCATGTGGTGTCTAGAGAATCTTCCAGCACATTTGCCACAGCTCAACCCATGATATGCCTTAGGATCCACTGTAGCACCACATCTGCACACGTGCGATTCACAGACAGCACACCCCAGCCTAAGTGCCACCGCGATTCTCAGAGAATCATCATCCAGCGCAGTGCCCAAATGGGGCGAAGGAAGTGCATTGAGCCAGGCTCCAGACTCCAACTGAGACGCCGCCTTCAGACGTGCGATGTCCGACCCCGAAGCCGCCTCCAAATACCCGCGAATATGCTCTTACACACAGGTTCATCCCATTGTCTCTGTACCGATGGGTTATCAGGCAACTGAGAAGCCGGGCACAATCTAGTCCAGACCGTCAAGGCATCACCCGCAAAGGGAAGATCAATCCTGCCACCATTAATATTTAAAATATTAGTGACCAAATCAATCACACCGCGAGTGGAAGCCAAGAAAGCCGGAACACTACAGTCCTGCATTCTCCTCACGCCTATTCCACCATGTCGGACCGGCAGAGATGCCTGTGCCCACTGCATGTCGTTTAAGTTTACGTTGAGAATACTTCCCAAAGTGTTCCTAAACTCGTCATCCACACTTGCGATTTCGTTCGGGAACAGCCAAGTAGGGGAAGTCCTCATTAGGTAAACCAATTTAGGCAGTGAAAGGCAACTCCTAAACAAAGTAAGGGCAACAAGGGCCGGTAATTGCTCCAAATGACCTCGCGCCCGCGACAAGATGACCTGCCCACTCGCTAACGCCTCCGGCACCGCCTCCGGAAATATTGGAGCACCCAACAGCCTGAAATTATGGCGGTTCAAGAGTCTCAACCCAGGTAAAAGACCCTGCAACACCTCAAAATGGTCCCCGGACAAAGGGCCGCAAGAAAAAACCTCACACTTTGCGCTATTTACCACCAAACCCACTTCTCTCAGCCCAGTCACCAATGTGTCTATATCCCCTGCAACCACGTCAAGGGGTCCTCCGATGGTTCCATCGTCGAGGTACCACAAGTTGAGGGGTGATTTTAAAGACCGGATAATTTTATTGATGGCAAGGCTGAAAACAAGTGGGCCCAAAGGGTCACCCTGCTGTGCCCCAACCTGCGATGCAATTCCCTGTTCTTGGAAATAAAGATTGCTAGGAGAGAAATAACACTGCCATAGGAAGGGATATAATGAAGGAACGTTATCCCTCGCCTCCGACAACATCACATCCCTCTCAATGGAATTAAAAGCATTCTTTAAATCCGCCTTGAGAACAATATCACCTGCATGAGTGGGATCCACAACAAAAGCGCGAGTAGTCAAAGTCAAAGTCAAAGTCAAATAGTGTTTATTCAAAGTAAGATTTCACAAATCATTTTTTGACGTCGAGGCGGGTTCACAATTTGGCTGTCTTCTGTGGAGAAGAACCCGCCGGAAGAAACTCCACAGGCGTTGCATCTTTTCAAAATATTTTTACATAGGTAATTATTATTTTATACAATTTGATTAATATAACAAAGAGTGCAGCCGAAATATGAAATTAAAGGAAGGCAACCAGTCAAAGTAGAAAAACTAAACTATACAAACAATAAAACAATCGGCAATCGACTAGAGCAGACCAGTCCCCCCAAGCAGCACCACGTTCACGGGTTTGACGTATGGGACAGCCATCGCCGGGCTCAACCATATTAGAGGGAACCCAACGACCCGGCCCACACGCCACCGCAAGTCAGGACACTTTAGTGAGCATGAATACTCAGTCAGCCAGATGTTATCACGACAATCTAATTAATGGCTTCCCAATTGCATAGTCGACCGCACTACAATGTTGCACAATTACGTAGGTTTTTACAAACAAATTTTAGTAATAATATTACCTTAGATTAAGCACAGCGTTTCTCGTGTCGAGCTGAAGTCTCTACACACCAAGCTTTCTTATCATTCAAATATTCATCCAATCCATAGTACGCATTCTTACATAGATGCCGTTTCACGTGGCATTTAAACCTTTTTTCTGGAAGATTTACAATATCATCAGGTATTTTATTATAGTAGCGTACACAGAGCCCCACGAAAGAAGTACTGACTTTAGCCAATCTATAGTTATCACGAGCTAGTTTATTTCCATTTCTAGTATTACGTTTGTGAATATCAGAATTCTTTTTAAATTCGTGGATATTTTTCCTAACGTACATAATATTTGCATAAATATATTGGCACGGAACTGTCAAGATGTCTATTTCTTTAAACAGTTCTCTAAGTGATTCCCGACAGCGAAGTTGGTATATTGCCCTAATGGCTCTTTTCTGCAAAATAAAAACTGTGTTAATATCGAATGCCCTGCCCCACATTAAGATACCATAAGACATTATACTATGAAAGTAACTGAAATAAACTAACCTAGCTGTTGCTATGTCTGATAACTGTCTGATTTTCCTCACTGCATACGCAGCCGAGCTAAGCCTCCCCGACAGAGAAGATATATGAGGACTCCATTGTAGTTTAGCGTCAATAGTTATACCTAAGAAGACTGTACTGTCTACCAGATCAAGCCGTTCATTATTTAACACAATGTCACCCCTACAGCTGTTCACATTTGGTAAAGTAAATTTGATGCACTTAGTCTTCTTTGCGTTTAATACCAGGTTGTTAGCAGTAAACCAGTTATGAACCTGTTGAAGAGTGCTATTTATTTCATTATATTGAGGTGATCTTCGGTTTAGTTTAAAAATAAGAGAAGTGTCATCAGCAAATAATACAATGTTCGACAAATTTTGAACTACGCATGGCAAATCATTAATATAGTAGTAGTTGAGTAGCGTGGATAGCCGCTTCACAACCCAGCGGGGTTCCAAAGCCAAGCTGATGGGGCTGCAAAGTACTTGTTGTCTGACCTTTCACCGCACGGCATCCCAACTTAGCCACCAATCGACGAATAGAACTGCCGACGGCTATCGGACGGATGCCTCCATCCCCTTTGTTCAATGCGCACAATGACGCTCCATACAGATACGGGCAAACCTCGATGTTTAATTTACCTTCTAGTAAAAAATTACACAGATTGGTTAAGGAATTCAACAGACGGGGCCCATTATCTCCTGCAGAAGGCGAAATGAGCTCCTTGAGATGTTGAGGACGCAAGCCATCCAGCCCAGCGGCCGAACAAGCGTGAAAAGATCCAAGAGCCGAGGCAACATCATCGGAAGTAACTGTTAAGGGAGACAAGGTGCCATCCGGTTCTGGGGGTAAAACCAAAGGCCTTGACGGGGCTGGGTGCTTGTCTTGCAAACTCATCAGTGTGGAAGAATCCGCAGACGCTAACGTGCAGTCGGATGTAAGAAGCCTTACAGCACCTCTCAAGTCACCTTCATAAACTTTCGACTCGATGGTTTTGTATATGGATGGTTGATAAATAAATAATGTATCAAAAAATATTATTTTATTTCATCGGATTGATATTGATTTCTAACTAGACTTGTAGACTTGTTTAGTTATTAACTTACATCTAGTTAGATTATATAGTATTGAACCGCTTGTAGTTTTAAATTCCCTATAACCAGGGACAAAGATTCTTTACCCATACTATAACTATATGCGCAGGGAAGTAATTAAATCTCTGAATGTGGCTCATGCATTTCTTTCTAACCCCCGATGTGAGGCAAAGATACTTTATGGGCAAAAACTCGATTTAGCCAGTCATATTGGCAAAGGCATACTAGAGACTTAGCCAAGCGTTGGGTTTTAGTAGATTATTGATGAAGGAAAGTTAATAAAAGTATGTCAGCTTATTTACTTCATGGACTAAGCGTAGGTAAGTAGTACTAAGCTTGGGTTGTGATTGGTTCCAAACTTCTGAGTCTTCGACAAAGTCCTTACAAACGAAGTTTACAAAGATCTCTTGAATGAGCACTTCCTTTCTATCGCTGTTCTTTTTCTAAATTTAATAGTAGCATGCTGATTAAAACTCTTTATTACTTTGTCTGCAATCTATGAATGTTGTTGTTGTTGTTGTCCTATGGTACCCCAGTGGTATAGAGGGCCTTCGTGAGAAGTTTCAAATCTATGAATAGTGTAATATTAATTACTTACAACTATAACATATCTATTGTTTGTTTGTTTGCATTGAATAGGCTCCAAAACTACTGAACCGATTTTAATGAAACTTGGTACACAGCTAGTATAGACTTTGGGGAAGAACATAGGTTACCTTTTACCGCGGAAATAATCCTCATTACCACGGGAAAAGCTGTTAACGCCAGCGGAGCCGCGGGCGGAAACCTAGTAAAATAGCAAAAGCTAACGGAAGATAACATCTTTCAATTACTTTAGTTTAGTGTGTACAAACATCCTTATAGGCAAACAATGAAGAAAATACGATTTTTCAGCCAATATTACAGTCCCATAAAACCCACAAATAATCTCACGCTCCGTATTTGAGGTTGATAAATATTGACAAATTAGCCTTATGAAACTGTAATTTTGCGACAAATGAGTCGTAAAAAGTGGTGGTATGTTCGCAATTCTGAGAAAAAAAAAAAAAAAAATTGTCAACCCACATGGAGTTTGATAAAACACTGACGTCACAAATTCGCTAAATTGACAAAATTTCAAAATGGCGGCGTTTTCGTGACATTTTGACAGCTCCGTAAGGGATTTAGAGTTTGTCACAACTGGCGTGTTAGCCCCGCAGGGACTTTTTGACAAAAAAAAAACATATTATATACTTAATCAATCATTATGTTACAAAGTTTTAGGCTTTCGTAATTCGTATGCTAACAAAGATATTTTATAATCCACTAAACTTATTTTTTTTAAAGATTCGTCATGAAAGTTTCTTCACTCATTTTTACTTTAAACTTGGCGTGGGTTGGTTCCATTTTGCATAACTATGTCCAATTGAAATTGTATGCCAGGGGCTTTACTCACAAAGGATATCCAGCAGAGCTGTGCAAGGGTAGAAAATAAAAATAGAACATACCTACTTCTTTTGTATGAAAACGTACCTACGAGTCACAATTTTATTATATAAAAATAAATTAAATGCAATAAAACTTTTTTTAAAAGCTTTTATTTAAACGCTCTAAAGAGAAGAAAATAATTTTATCCTTAAAAATTTTAACTATCAACTTATAACCTTATTAAATACCTACAATTCATATGATCATAAAAGCTTGTCGCGAGGTTTAATTACCTATCAGTACCTATTTCGTTAAAAAAAACTTAGGTACTAGTTTATTTACAAATCGCGCGACAAGCTTTTATGATCCTATTAATATGAATTGTACATTAGGTTATAAGTTGATAGTTAAAATTTTTAAGGATAAAATTAATTTCTTCTCTTTCCAGCGTTTAAATAAAAGCTTTTTTAAAAAAGTTTTTTGCATTTAATTTATCTCAATACTTGATTAACAATCTATAAACAGAATAACAAACGAAAGAGAACAGCAGTTTTCCTCAACGAATCACAATAACACTGACTTGGCTTGCTATTGAATTTATGTACATAGCTGTAGACAGTAGGTATGGGGAGTTTTTCCTTCACGCTTTGTCTTGTATACAGATTTGCACTAAAACTTTCAACGTTTCGAAGTCGCATAATTATTAGCTGTATATGTATGACGGTGTAATAACAATTAAAATCTGTACGACGGATTTTGCTCATTCCATTTTTATTACTATTGTGTACTTCAGTTGTGTACGCCTGTGGAGTTTCTTCCGGCGGGTTCTTCTCCACAGAAGACAGCCAAATTGTGAACCCGCCTCGACGTCGAAAAATGATTGTGTGAAGTCTTACTTCGAATAAACACTATTTGACTTGACTTGACTTGACAGTGATTAAGTTTAGTTTAAAAAATATACGTGTGTCAAAATTTGTTATATACCGGGCTGGATAAATTTACGAGATTTTCAAAATAATTAGTTACTTTAGCAGGACAAAAACTGAATGAAAGTTTTACTAGAAAAGTCCATGCGTAAAATACGGAAGTAATGGTTCCTAATAATTTTGATTACGTCACAAGTGCACATTACCCTTTTACTAACCTATAATTTTCACAAACCTAAAAGCTAGAGCTGTTATGAAAAAAAAACCTATAATTTTGGCTTATTTCAAGTACCTTTTCAATTGCAGAGCGCTAAGAGGATCTCTTAACAATTTATTTTAATTTACCACAGAGCGCCACAAAACGCTCGAGGGGATAATAATAAATATTACAAAGTCTTGTTTATTCCTTATACAAAAAATTTAGTTTACAATCTTAAGCCTAAAAAAATCTTATTTTCTTTAATATTTATTTAAGAATGGAAACAAAATATGAACAGTTTTTAAATTTCATATTTGAGAGTGTTTGAGAGTATAAAAATACAATCAAAATTTTTAGCATTTTTTTATACATATAGTTAAAGTAGCATTTAAATCAGTTTATCGTATAACCACAACTATCTTATTTATAATTTTTATTACGTATCCGATTTTAATTAATGGCATGATTAAAGTAGACGAAGTTTGAGTTTGGTACACGAAGACAGTTTACAATAATGTGTATTTTATGGTAAGTAACCAAAATTTTTAGACACAGATTTGCTTCTATTTGCAAGAATGTATAATCAGCTTTACGAGTGTGAGTGTACGGCCTTAATTCGCAAATCAGGCCGGGAGTCACGCTTACAACAACATTTGATTTTAATTAGCTTGAAACTGGAACTCTTTGTTCTTATAACACTGAAAATACAATTAGAAAATATATAAATTAAAAGCAAAAAAACTTAAAAAAAAAGCTTTTATTTCAACGCTCTATAAAGAAGAAAATAATTTTATCCTTAAAAATGTTAACTATCAACTTATAACCTCATTTTATATACAATTCATATGATCATAAAAGCTTGTCGCGCGATTTGTAAATAAAATAGTACCTAAGTTTAATTTATTTTCAATTACAATTTACTAAATACTGGTAGGTAATAAAACCTCGCGACAAGCTTTTATGGTCATATGAATTGTATATTAAATGAGGTTATAAGTTGATAGTTAAAATTTTTAAGGATAAAATTATTTTCTTCTTTTTAGAGCGTTGAAATAAAAGCTTTTTTTAAAAAAGTTTTTTGCTTTTAATTTATTTTTTACTTTTTAGCTTTCGCACGTTACATTATTTCACGAGTTACTCTTAACGAGGGTTACCTATTGTATTTCCGATATTTTTTGTTCCGAATATTGTTATTCCGCTAACTTTTTGACATTTATCAGTTGGAAATTTTATTTATTGTCCGAAATAACATTTTCCATTATATTATGTTTCCGCGTTTTTATTGACCTTTTTACTTGTTCACCGATGTTTCAAATTTCCGCTAAACTATTTACCAGTATACCGAAAATCTATGTCATCATTAACCATTTTTTTACATGTGCGATAGCTCAATTGAACCATTATATTGCAAGGTCAAATTTAATTTCTCCATTTTACATTCTGTATTCCATCAAGCATGCATGCAAGCAAGCAAGCAAGCAAGCAAGCAAGCAAGCATGCATGCAAGCATGCTAACAAGCAAGCAAGCAAGCAAACATGCAACCAAGCACAAGCAGGCATGCATACCTACATGTCAAACCTAACAGAAGGGTATGGCGGGTATATAAGGGTATTACCCTTCTAACCTAACCGACAGATGTCGGGGTGCCCCGAACTCCAAAAACATTATGTGTCGTAATTATAAAAAATAATAATTGTTACTTCGGAATAGTAAAAATAACAACAAAAAAATCTATCGTTTAAAAAAAAACTAAGTGAGATTACGGGATTTAGTAAAAAATATTAATCGTAAAACGGAATAACGTTGTGCGGAGAAAGAATAATTCTGTAAAGTGTTATTGTGGTGATTTAAAAATATGTCAAGTCATACAATGGAAATTGAAAAATGTATGAATCGTTTACGGAATATTTAAATTCGATTATCAGTTTTTCGAAAATGTGATAGGTTACCCTTAACGAGCCCTTTCATTTGATACCCATATTGTTAAAGTGCATAAAAAATAACTAATCCGCCATCTTGGATAGCCCGCCATATTGGATTTAGAGTAACGTCACATACCATATCGTGCATTGTCATCCAAACTAAACGTGTATACAAAATTTCAGCTCAATCGGTTGAAGATATCTACTTCAAAATTGAGTTCAAAGATTCCACCCGAACAAACTTACATACATACATACATTGCAAGTTAAATAAAAGCTTTTAAAAATATGACCGACTCATAAACGGTTCATTTTTATTCGACTACAGCAAAACTGATTATTAATTTGACAATATTATAATTATGTATGTATGTTTATAAACGACTTGGTATTACATAGATTGTAAGGAAAACATAATGTATCGTCAAACATACCTATGACCCGTGAAAATACGTACCTAATAAATAAGTACTAGCGCGGAAACCTCAAACAAACATCCCTAATTTTGACGGTGGAGAACTGCAGTGTCTTTGCCGAGTTGGGGACGACCCGACGCCAAAATTGTTACATTCAATGTTTAGTAACACAACGGATCTGTTATGTAGCGTTGTGCTGATGAATAAATGAATTGTAATTAGTAAAAAAATAAATGAAAACTCATGAAATATTCCTTAAATCTGAAAAATATGGCGATTAGAATAATAACTTAACATATTTTACATTTGTAGCCTACAGCAAAAATATTATAAGATGATGTATGACCTTCACTACAAGACAACAGCAGTGTTCGTACGATATAGTCCAAATTATGGCTACGAACCTTACTGGATTAGTGGGGATTGGGTCTTTGAGGAATCTTGGAAGTTTTATTCTACTTCGAAGCCTGGAGAACAAACTACCAATGTACCCGTAGTTTGTGGAGATGAGTGTGACTACATGTACAGAGGGTAAATTACTGATAAAATATAATAATAGTAATAAATAATAAATCCATTTATTTCAGGCAATATTTATATAAAGATGTTAATTATGTAAACAGAGGTCCATATCATAAATACCTTACAGACTATCATACATATTTTATACTATATCTAAACTACACAAACACTAAATCACACTAAGCTTCGGCGTGTGCGGTATTCGGCGGGCAGACGTCCTCGAAATTTCCAAAACACGACACACTGCGGCCAGAAGTCCTCCTTCATAAAGGTTGGGAGGTGGCCCGCCGATCTACCGCACACGCCGAAGCTAAGTATGATTTAGTGTTTGAGGTGATGAGTGAGTACACTCACTAAATAGGAATTAAAACTCGTCCTATGGTGAGGCACCAACCGTTCGACTCTCAACATGAAGTTAGACTTCTTCTGGACGTAGTCTACGACATCCTCTGCCTTTGTAGACCAGTGCAGTCGGAACACATACAGCGGCGTCGAAGGCACGGCTGGACTATGGTTCGGCGCGACCAGAGCGGCGCCAGAGATGTTACGGCAGGATGGTTTCTTCTTCTTCCTCTCCACTTTAGTAAAGCCTTCCTCATCAACCTGGTTCTTTCTTGAACCTGGCGATGTCGCCTGCTTGCAAGCAGGGTCGCTCCGACTCGTCTTTTTCCCGCTTTGGGCCGCTTGTTTGGTGCGGCAGGTGCAGCCTAGGCGGGAGCGGGTGCGGTCATCGTAGTCACACATATTACGAAAAAAAAAACTGCACTTTTGGAAGAAAACAAGCCGCTTTGCACAGTGATAGTAGAGACCAAAATATGCGTTTTGACTCGAGAAAATGCTCGATTCATCCCTTTGGAACAGAGATGGCGCCACTTGTTTAAAAAAAATTCTAAAACCTGAACGGATCGTTCGATTTTGATAATTAAGGTGTCAATCGAAAGGCAATGAATTATAATGTTATAAAAAAAATAAGCAGCTAAAAATTATAATGAATACCATGGTCCAAGAAAACAAGGTCTAACCGTTAGACCACGTGACTGACACGAGCCTACGTCATTTTTCGCTGTTCATCCTTGTCTATTAACACGCATTCGACAAGGACGAACAGCACAACATGACGTTAATTTTTGTCAGTCACGTGGTCTAGTGGTTAGACCTTGTTTTCTTAGACCATGATAAATACCAATAACATCTTTATTTTTGAAGAAGTATGACTGTATTTTTTTAACCGACTTCAAAAAAGGAGGAGGTTATTCGACGCGTATGTTTTTTTTGTGTGTTTGTTTTAAGATATCTCCGCCAATTTAGAACCGATTTTCAAAATTCTTTTTTTAATCGACCACGTTTACTTGCAGGGTGGTCCCATAAAAATTTCGCTAATATCGGTAGATTAAATTTGAAGATATGAGGAGAATAACTCCTCAATTGACGATGCCGTTATACCCGATCGGTAAATTGTTTTGGCAATATCTCGGCTTTATTATCAATCGATTTCAATATTTTTTTGTTTTATAGATAGAACTTGTACTCAAAATGGTTTCATATAAATTTGGATTATCATCGATATAGAATGCTTTATATGACGCGTACCTTCGATACTAAGCACCTTCGCTGTAGCGACTTTTCGATGAAAATTATTCGATGTTACGACCGTCGATGTAGAATGCTTTATATGAGGCATACCTTCGATACTAAGCACGTTCGCTGTAGTGACCTTTCGATGCAAAGTGTTCGATGTTACGACCATCGATGTTTTTACTTTCGATTTTATAATCCGGACCCATATATGGTGGAGTAGAAGACTAAAACGAAAACTCTTCAATAACAACAGCTAATTCTTTGCGTTGCTACTAATTGCAACTAATTGAAACAACAAGAAATATGCGGTTTTGGTTCATAAGTATATTCTGTAAACTAGTCATAGATTAAAGATTTGAAAACCCCGAGTGAAGATAACGACTTAAGAATTTTTCCGTGGACTAACGGGCGAGCGTCGTCGGTATCGTAGTGGTTTGGTCAGTTGTTCGCCATTCCGAAAACTTAGGTTACAGTCCAATCAAGTATAGCGAGTATAGCAATGTTTTAGAATTTTAAATTCAAACGTAAGGCTGTAAAGGAAACAGTGATAAAATCTGCATACTATAATTATGTAAGTCTACTAAACAAAAACTTAAAGTTTTGTGTGAGTAACTTGTCATGGTGAATTTTCACTAAAAAGGGTAAAATAATTGAGGAGTTATTTACCTACTCATATCTTCAAAAATCATCCGATCTTAGCGAAATTTTTATGGGACCACCCTGCAAGCAAACCTGGTCGATTAAAAAATAATTTTGAAAATCGGTTTACAATTGGCGGAGATATCTTATAACAAACACACAAAAAAAAAGAAAAAACATACGCGTCGAATTGAGAACCTCCTCCTTTTTTGAAGTCGGTTAAAAACTAAATCAATGCCAGTGGCAGAGTGTTTAGTAATGCGCGTTGGTCCCCATATAATATTTATTAAGTTGCAAGTTAATAATAAATCAGTTAGTTGTTTTAGGTCATTTGTTTTTTTTGATAAGACATCAATGTTGAAGTCGCCTCCAATTATGATGTGTTTATTAGTTTTCTGTTGAATTGTTTGTAGGATATTTTCCATTACATTATAAAATTGCTCAATTTCGCGGTCAGGTCTATATGAAAAGATGCAACGCCTGTGGAGTTTCTTCCGGCGGGTTCTTCTCCACAGAAGACAGCCAAATTGTGAACCCGCCTCGACGTCGAAAAGTGATTTGTAAAATCTTACTTCGAATAAAACATATTTCATTTGCGATATTTGGGTTATAAAAAAGAAAACACTATTTTTTTTTCACTTATTTAACTCACAAGGCACGTCCGCACCGTGCGAGCGCTGGCGAGCGAATCTCGAGGTCAGACTGAATAGTAGGATAGCCTAGTTGTAGGATTAAAATTACTAGAGCCCTAAGCTGTTAATAAAATATTATATAAAAATTTTACCTTCCAATAAAATTTGTATTATGTTTCCAAAGACGTCTGAAGTCCATTATGAGAGTACATCGTTCTCTTTCTGCTGCCAGCCGCTAGATGTCGCTCCCGTTCTGTCACGTGACCGCGCCTCACAAGCGCCCCCTTGCTGCAAACCTGCACAACTACGTTTCTCCCAAGACAAGCCGCCATTTTGAATCATTGTTCGCCTCATAATAATGGAGACACCAGGAAGCCATTGCTTGGACTTCAGACGTCTTTGGAAACATAATACAAATTTTATTGGAAGGTAAAATTTTTATATTATGTGTTCCGATTGACGTCTGAAGTCCATTATGAGAGATTTGTTTGTTATCTCCTGGTGGCTTGTATTGGATAAAAGAAAGCAACAATGTGATGGGATAACGTAAAACGTTTAATTTAACTGACAAATTATAATAATGTAATCAAATTATGAACAATTTAATCAGCATAGTTAACAGACTAATTGTTATTGACCGAGAAAAACTGGGAAAGGGATTTTTCTGACACGGGTTCTCCATCTATCGAATTTATTTCTTTACAGTAAAATTTTCTAAAAGTTGACTCGTGCTGCCAGTTTGCTTTGGATATAATATCATTTATTGAATATTTTTCCAGCCAGTTAAGTGATGAAACAGCCGATCTACAACTGCCAGGTGAAGCATTGATGCCTGCCTTGATTAAAACTTGCTTAACCCAGCCTCCGATGATAGTTGGAGAAGCCTGTCTAAAAGGATTCCTAGTAGTAATAAACAAATTTGTTAAAGAACCTCTAAATTCCTTAGTTATATCGATTAGAGTCCTCAGCCAGTAAACAGGATCTGTATTTTGATCTGGGGATGATAACAAAGTCCAGCTTGACTGTTGATGAGATACAGAATCAGTCTTCGAACCAAAAACAGGATGTAAAATTATATAATTTCCTTTGTCAATAAAATGTTCACGATCACAGCGTAACAGTGAGAGGTCGTGAACTCTTCGACCTGATGTCAGCAAAAGAATAGCAGCTGTACGCTGGGAAACTTCATATAAATTATTGATACTAGGTGTAGTGTCTTTTAGATACCTTATCAACAACCTAGCGTCCCAAATGGCCAATTTAGGTGATGGTGGTCTAGCTAAGGATATTGCTTTAAGAACATGTCTCACTATATGTGACGAAGATAACTTAATATCTGAAATGGTCTCACAAACAGTTGCAATAACGGATTTATATACCAAAATAGTACGGTAAGCTAATTTTTCACGCAAAAATAAATGTGCCAAAAACCTGGCTACATCAGAGGGTAACGGTAAACGAGAATTTATATCCTTCTCTTGGCACCAAATTGACCATTTGTTCCAAATGGGGGTGTATGTCTTTAGCGTAGATGCACGCCAACATGAAGACAGAAGTGCCTTCTCTTCCGGTGACCAATTTATTGTTAGGGAATCCCACCCAAAACGAGCCAAGCTTCTAACTGAAGACTGTTGATTTGAGGCGGAGGAGATCCGGTCGTTGTGTTCACTAATTTGGTTTCCAGATTCCTTATTTTCTTCGGACGGGCCTGGGCGCGGCTCTTCAAATCCGGTCGCCAAAAGGGTTTCTTCCACTTGGGTACTACTATTATGAAATGTCCTGTTGCCGAGTTGAGGTGATGTAATACTTGAGGTATTAGACCTGGTGGTGGGAAGATCCAGGCAAGGTTGTAATGCCAACATCTGGTGAACGCGTCGTGAAAGCAGGCGTTCGAGTCGGACAAGTCTTGCGTAACATAGTTGGGAACGACGTGCGCTGTCTGAGACGCGAACAGGTCGATTTCTGGATGGCCCCATTTGTCGAATATTACTGATGTCGCGTTTTCCTTCAGGTGCCATTCCGAGCCGGCGTGATTTCGTGACAGGTGGTCGGCTTCGGTGTTGTACACTCTCGGCAGGTGGTGAGGGATGAGTACAATATTTAGGCTGTCCACCAGAGACAGCAGCTCCTTCGTCAGTTTCAGTAGGGGAAGCGACCTCGTTCCGCCCTCGTTTCTGATGTAACATACTACTGTCTTGTTGTCCGTTTGTAGAATCAATTTTGAATTTCTGAGTTCGTCGGCTTTGAATGATATCGCTGCTATCACAGCATGCATTTCCTTCAAGTTGCAGTGCCAACTTCTCTGAGATTTCTCCCACGTCCCTTGTACTGGTTTGTTGTTGACTACAGCTCCCCATTGTACGTCCGATGCATCTGTTATCAAGTAATTTATCGGCATCAGCTCTGGGTGAATCGGTGTTCTCTGGCATACGTTCTGCAGCCACCACTCGAGTTCGGCACGTACTTCTTGAGAGTAACGGACACTTTTGCGAGGATTCTTGCGTAATAGATTGCTGTTGCGTTGCAGATCGCGGCAATGCAGCCTTCCCCGGAGGGTGACGAAGGTTGCAAAGTTCAGGTACCCTAAGAGGCATTGCGCCTGCTTGAGGGACCAACTGCCGGCAGCAAGGCGCTGAAGGAGACTCTAGCGGATTTTGGTCACTTTGTCGGAGGGAAGACACTTGTGATTGAGTTGTGTGTCCCACTTTATCCCCAAAAATTCCATAGACCTGGTCGGTATCAGAATAGACTTTTCCATGTTGACACACCAACCCAGTTTGGTTAAGAACCGTAGTGCCATCGATACTTGAACTTCGAGAACAGACCTTTGTTGGTGAACAATTAGGAAATCGTCTAAATATACAATCAGACGAAGGCCTTTCGCACGTAGCATCTCGGCAACCCAATTTGTAACAGATGAAAACATTCGTGGCGCTGCCGCCAGGCCGAATGGCAGACATGTCATTTGTAGCAGCTGACCATCGTAGCTGATGCGAAGGTAACATCTGTGTTCCCTCTTTATGGGCAGGTGATAATATGCTTGACTGAGGTCCAGTTTGACCATCCAGTCGAAACGTTGCAAGAACTTCGGCATCTGATGATGATGGAAGAGATGAAAGTGTTTGGGTTTCATGAACTGATTTAAACCTTTTAGGTTGAATATAACACGATTTTTTCCATTGGGCTTTGTGATTAGAAATAAGGGAGATATGAAGCTTGGTGTCAGAGGAGCCGGTTCTAAGATGTGTTCTTGTCTCATTTTTTCTATCTCTAATGTCATTTTTGGTGTGAATGGGGTTTGGAATTTTGTCATCAAATCTAGAGTCGGTAAAATAAGGGGTGGTGCTGTTTCGAAGGGTATGCGAGCTCCTAATATCATTCTGAGGATGGACTTGGGCGGTTGCAGAAACTTCCAGGTGTGATAGTAGAGTTTTAGACAGCCGCCCGCAAAATTCAGTGAGTCATTTACGTCTGTAACCACCTTTTCGTGGTTTATCTTTGCGCCCCCCCTTCTTTTTGGAGGCGGAGTCCTCAGCACATTGTCTATTACTGAAATCTTTCTTTTCGTTTTGTTTTGGTTTACTAGCTCGGTTGCGAAATGGTTTATCTTGATAAGATCACGTCGATGGTTCTGGAGATTTCGGTCGATTCGGTCGGGCAGATTTGACATGCTTTTGTAATTTGTCTATACCTCCAATCTTTTGTATATAGTTAGCTAAATTTTGTGGATTGAACATATATTCACTAGAAGGGGGTATTTTATCAATGTCTTCGCGCATATACTTTCCTTTCAATTTTTTTAACAAAGTACGTCTTCGTAGTTCTAATACTTCCGCTCGTTTTCCACACATGATTTGTAATATGTCATGAGACACAGTCGTATAAGAAGAGTCTTTACCGAATAATTCCTTCAATTTATCATAAAGAGCAGTGCATGTAATTGACTCATTCGATTTTGCAGACCAATCGATTAGAAGTTGCAAAGCTGAATTTACAGATTCATTCTGAGCTAAAAAAGCATTTGAAAGCGCGGCGAAGCTACGCTCCATTTGAAACCATCTAAGCGGAGCATATTGGTCTTCCAAAAATCGTAACTCTTCGTTAATTTTTAAATCCACAAAGGCGGGTGAAGCTATATATTTCTTTTGCACATCGGTATATCGCACAGCGTTCCATTCGTTTGAATCGAAACGCTGCATTGAAGAAATTTTCGCAACGCGGTCAGGATTTGCTTTAGCCACTGACGGTTCTTTAATTGAAACTTCTAAATTAGCGATATTGTCAACTTTGGGGGTAGCTATCGGCGGCCGTAAAAAATTGTTTTCCTCTAAGGTCGCGGAAGACAAAGGAACACTACTTGGGCCTGCATTTGTAGTTGGCCTTGGCACATGAGGAGAGGCACATGCATTCATATTTGCATATAAAAAGTTGTTGAGTTGACTCACCAATTGATTGGACAGTTCTTCAAACCTGCGATCAAGCTCCGACTCACGCGATTCAGAGCGCTCGCGCCGCGAACTGGTGCGAGCACGCTTCTTCGGCACCGGGCTTGTCGATTTGGTCTCGCCCTCAGGAGAACTGGATCTCGAAGGCGAACGAGAACCCGATGACTTCGATGATTTCGACGACGACGATGATCCCGAAAGTGTTCTTTTCCGTGGTGACGGCGCGGTTTTAGAATCATTCACGTCCTTATCCATTTCGAACGTGAAACACGTAACTTATTGAACTTTTTACTTTAAAAATCTCAAAAGTTCCAAAAAAAAAAAATACACATAAAAATTAAAAATAACGGTTTTTTGAATTAAACATTAGCGACCATGCGCGCAGTTCGAAAAACGACGCAACAATGATTCAAAATGGCGGCTTGTCTTGGGAGAAACGTAGTTGTGCAGGTTTGCAGCAAGGGGGCGCTTGTGAGGCGCGGTCACGTGACAGAACGGGAGCGACATCTAGCGGCTGGCAGCAGAAAGAGAACGATGTACTCTCATAATGGACTTCAGACGTCAATCGGAACACATAATAATATATTAACCATAATAAATTCTTTTGCACAGAATTTCGCCTGAAAGGTAATAAATAAATTAAAAATCTAGAAAGAATCTGGATTAAAGCATGGCTGAATAATATGGCCAATAATATTCTTTATGTATTTATTAGAAATTAAGATGGTAATCATTATTGGCTGGAAAGCCTGGCATCGACTTCAAATTAAGTACTCATAATAATATATTATTACCTTTTTCCAGATATAACACCAAAGTATGTACTGTTGAGAGAGAAGGAATATATGGAAAAAAACAAGTCGACTACTTTTTTAAAACGTTCAATAGTTATTGTGAGATGCTCAATTATAACTGCAATAAACTTAACACGGGTTACGGTTATCAAAGTAAGTAAGAGATCAATAACGTTAAATTTAAATTCAGTTAATCTATGCTAATATTATAAAGAGAAAAGGTTTGATTGTTTGTCTGTTTGCATCGTATAGGCTGTGAAACTACTGGACCGATTTCAAAAATTATTTCACTGTTGAGAAGCTACAAGATCCCTGAGTAACATAGGCTAATAAATTAAATAGGCTTCGAATCCACTGAACCGATTTTGGTACTTGGCACAAAGATAAAATAGATCTTGGGAAAGAATATAGGCTACGATTTACCCCGGGAAAATTTCTCATTCCCACGGGAAACATTGTTAGAGCGGGCGGAGGTAGCACAAAGATAGAATAGACCTTGCGGAAGTACATAGGCTAACTTTTACCATGGGAAAATTCCTCATTCGACAGCCTATTCGATGCAAACAAACAAACAAACAAACAATCAAACCTTTCCTCTTTATAATATTAGTATAGATTATTATTAATTATGATCATCTTCCCATTGAATGTCAGGAACTTGAGTGAGCATGCAAGCAAAATAAAAATTTTACCTCTATGGGACTTGCAGTAGGTATAGCGACAGGTTGTCAACCTGTCACCGGATGCACTACGAGACAATAGATCCGTGTATCTTTATTTATTTATTTATTACTAGCGTGCTAGCTGTCTGCCCGCGGCTACGCTCGCGTTGTTCTTCGACTTTTCCGTGCACAGTTTCCCGTAGGATTGAGATATTTTTCCGTGGTAAAAACTGTGTAAGATATTTACTGGGATATAAGGTACCACCATGCAAAATTTCATTAAAATTGGTCCAGTAGTTTCGGAGATTAGCCCGTACAATGTACTGAGCAGTATATAAGTTACGATAGTTTTTTAATTATCCCACGGGAACTCTTTAATTTCCCGGGATGAAAAGTATCTAAGATGTTGGGGTATAAGGTATCACCATACAAAATTTCATTTAAATCGGTACAGTAGTTTCGGAGATTAGCCCGTACAAAGAGACAAACAGAGAAACAAAAAAATGGAAAAAATCTGGACTTGTTCTATACCACTTCTTACATCCCCCTGACTCGGTTTTAAGCATTTTTTTTCTATGTACAGATTTTCGATTTTCTAAAACCCGCTTGAAAAATGTACCACCGAAATCAAGAAATTGTTTTAAAGGCGTGAAATTACCCACCTTTTACAATAATACATAGTTTAAGAAACTAAAAAACACGCTTCCTGTCCGCTATATTGGATTTAAGTCAAGTGACTTTTTTTTTCGTATTACTGACAGCAAACCCTTTCATTTGATACCCATATCATGTGGGTGGATCTCAAACAGCCAGTTCGCCATCTTAGGGAAGCCGCCATATTGGATTTGTAATGACGTTTCTTAGCTAGTCATGTATTGTCATTAAAACTAAGAGCGTGTGCAAAATTTCATCCTAATCGAAGACCGGAAAGTGGGTCAAATTAAGATTCCAAGATTTTTTACATACATAATGGGGAGGCCGCCATATTGGATTTGTAATGATGTTTTTAGCTAGTCACGTGTTGTCATCATAACTCAGAGCGTGTGCAAAATTTCATCCTAATCGAAGACCGGAAAGTGGGTCAAGTTAAGATTCCAAGATTTTTTACATACATATAATGGGGAGGCCGCCATATTGGATTTTTAATAACGTTTCTGAGCTACTCATATCACACTACAAAATTATGGTACCAAAACATAAACTTGATGTCTTTCTTAGTGAAAGCTTTTGGCCTGAAGGAGTTCTGTTTCGTCGGTTTGTTAACTTTTTAAAAGGAAAAAAGCAAATGAATATAACTCAATGTAATACTGCTACAAATTCGAATACTTAAAATGGATAAAAGTAATAAATTCAATATAAAAAGTGGTTGCACCTTACTTAGTTTTAATTGCAAAGGTTTTACGCGGTCGATTGATTGTGTGAGGAACTTATGTAAGTCGGCGGATATCATAGCCCTCCAAGAAACTTGGCTGCTACAGCATGATTTGGAAGTTTTGGGCACAGTAAATCCTTAGTTTGCCTACACCGGTAAGACAGCAGTGGATCTATCGACAGGGTTGTTGCGAGGACGTCCCTATGGAGGCGTTGCGTTATTGTGGCATAAAGATAAGTTTCGGTGTGTCTCTGTTATTAATTGTAAAAGTGTACGCCTTACGGGTATCCGAATTGCTATGGGTGATAAATCTATGATAGTGCCGTTACACGATCATGCCGTTTGACGATCCTGACGGTAATAAACACATTGAAAATACTACCGAATTATTAGAGTGCTTAAGTGAAATCTCGGCAATAATAGAAAGTTAACAAGTGATGTAGACTTAGTATATGTTTTGGGCAATTTTAATGCGCATCCGGACACGTACTTTTATAACGAACTACTTAGTTTCTGTAATGAACAGAACCTTATTATGGTAGATATGGAGTTACTTCCGTTAGTCACTTATACTTATGTAAGTGATCTTCTTCTTTTTCTTCTTTGCGAGTCGATGACAAATCGAACTATATGTTTGCCGCCCAAAATCCGGCCATCTGTACTGCACCATCCGTGGCGTCCATCAGGTCCTGCTGAGAACAGGTGACAGGACAGGCAGGACAGGACACCAAGTGGGCCATGGACTGAACTGCTGCTCCGCACATACACTCCAAGTTTGGATCATTAGAGAGTCCCCATCTGAACATGTTTTCTTTGCTTCGGCCAACCTGGGTCCGAAGTCTGTTTAAAGACTTCCAGATTGGCCACGGAAGTCGATGTCCGGCCGGAAGACTCTCAGAGAGCGGGACAAAAGGATCCGGAAGCGAGGTACGCGCACACCACATGTTGCATCTCGCTTGTGAGGGTTCGGCTGTGAGAGGGTCGACACACTTTAAAAAGCTTTTTCGGCTTTTCAACCTTTGCGGCGGTAACTCGTGCCCATGAAGGGGGTGCCGCATGTCGACGTCCATTTTAGCCCTCTCCTGGAGGCCTGCCACAGTTCTGCGAACATCTGGAGGCGCTATGCCAGCCAATGGATACAGCAGCTTGACCGGAGTTGGCTTCAAACATCCAGTGATAAGCCGGCAAGTTTCATTTAAGGCTGTATCCACCAGCTTGGCGTGAGCAGAGCGGCCCCATACGGGGCACGCGAATTCGCCGGCAGAAAAAGCTAGCGCCAGTCCAGAAGTCCGCATCACTTTTGGCGAAGCTCCCCACTCAGTCCTCACAAGACGCTGCAGTATATTGTTGCGAGAGTGCACCTTTCGCTTCAATGCCTCTCAGTTCCTTCTGTAGGTTAAGGACCTATCTAACAGTGTAAGTGATATAAATGGTGGTCGTAGGTGGCTTGACCACTGTCTAGTTACAGAGGTGGCAAGACTGACAGTTGCTAGTGCAAGAGTCCATTATGATGTGTTTTGGTCAGACCATCTCCCTCTGAGTATTAATTGTAATTTGAATAAAGTTGTGTCTAGATATAAGCCTGCTGAAAATGTTTCAAACTGTACATTTTTAAAAGGAGTTATTTGGGGAGAGAGAAGTCAGTCACAAATACAAATGTATCACAATATATGTCATTCAAAATTAAGAGAGATTGACTTCCCTGAGGAGTTACAGTTGTGCTGTGACAATATTTGTATGATGTTTCACATAGATCAGTGATTGATAATTTGTATTATTCTATTGTTTCGATACTTAAGGAGGCCTCCATAGTCAGTAGTGACGCAAGACCTGTCGGCAGAGGTGCCTATGTCACGGGGTGGAATAAACACGTTCGCGGAGCACATCAGCGGGCGAGACTTTCTTTTCAGAACTGGTGTTTATATGGCAAACCCTCATCGGGACCTGTATACGAAAATATGCGCATTCATAGAAAGGAATTCAAAGCTAAATTAAAATATTGTCAAAAAAATTAAGATCAGATCAAAATGGATATTATAGTATCACACCATAAATCAAAAAATTTTGCTCAATTTTGGAAAGCCACTAGAAGGTTGAGTCCAAAAATGTGTCCTCCAGCAAGTGTAAATGGTTTGAGTTCTCCACGTGACATAGCCAATATGTTCAAGGATCAATTCGCTGTTGAGCCAGGGTCTGTGCAGGAGCTGTGTGAGCGGATGCTCGGTGCTGATAGCCATATTAGTGAGAATCCTACGATTAAAGTTACTGCAGCACAGATAGCAAAAATACTAAGACAGATGACCAGAGGAAAGTCTCCTGGACATGATGGCATTAGCATCGAGCACCTGCAGCATGCGGGGGTTCACCTTCCTAGAGTGTTGGCCATGTTGTTTACATTTTGTATTCGGCATAACTACCTGCCGCATGACATGATTAAGACTGTTGTTATTCCTATAATTAAAAACAGGAATGGGGGCGCTTCGGATAAAAATAATTACAGACCCATCTCCTTATCAACTACAATTGCAAAAGTGCTAGACAGTGTGCTTAATAATCACCTAAGTTGCAACATACCTAAAACTGAATATATGACGTAGTAATGCGTATTGCCATTTTGTTGAAATTCAGTCAATTCTTGCAGTTTCAATCCATCAATCTTATGCTGTATTGATGTTAGTTCTCTGTCATGATTTTCAGCGGTGAAGTTCTCTGGCAGTGATACGGTGATAACCTCGTTTAAGTTTGAAGCGTTAGGCATTTTTACAGCAGCCATAGGGTCCAAGTTGATTTGGTTAGTGTAGTCATGTTGTGCGTAGATAAAGAAAGATTCTCCTTTTATGATACAGCCAGAGTCCAGTTTAATCACTCCATTGCCTTTTAAGTGTTTAGTCGTTACGTCATCTAAACATATGATTCGTATGGAGCATTCAGTGCAACATGAAAATAGCCATTCGTCGTGAGTGTGTAATTTGATCCATCGGTCGACACATTGCTTGTTTTCCGACCGGCAGTACGGTTTGTTTTCTTTGCTTATCGAAAGTCTCATGTCACAAAGTGATTGCCCAACTTTCATTGTATATACAGTTTGGTTTAGTGGACATATCATTTGTTCGTGCGTATGTCGTATGCAGGTATATACGTCATGTTCAGTCATTGGAATAACTGTATCCTTCTTCACGTTGATGGCAACATATTTCGTCTCAGTAAATCCCAGTCCTTAGTTTTGGATTTGGCTGCTGTGAAAGCGCGGCGTGAAAGCGTTCTATTCTTTTTCTTCTATGTAATTTTTCTGTTTATCTTAATTCTTTTTTCTTTCTTTTTATAGTGTATTTCTGCCATAACTTAAGCACTGCACTGGAAGCTCGTGTAGATTTTCCGTGTCACACAAAATTCTCTTTATACTACTTATCACAGTTGGAGATGTCGAATGCACATTTAATTTTAATTTATAAGTTGTTATTTTTGTGGGTGTACCCGCGTTACACTCCTGGGTGAGGGCTGAAAACCAGTGTTGCCCTCTGGGCAAATATATACACTGAGCCTTGACCCTTTTACATCACCACACACACATGTGCATGTCTTTAGTTCGTAGTTAAATTGTTATTCTAGGTTAAGTTTACCTGTTTTAATGATATGTTCATGTGTGTTCTTGATGGAATAAACGTTTTATCTATCTATCTATCTATCTAAATGTGTAAATAGTCATGTTTCCTCTTTTCTGGGGGATGTCAATGACTTCGCTGAGTTCAAAGTGATCTCGGTTGAGCAGAGGAATCTTGATTTCCATTATCAAGAGATTCTTCGTAACTTTAGCGTGTACATGTAGTAAACTGTACAAGTCTCGGAAGTTGTCAGCTGGCACCGTGACGTCATCGCGCAAATGACCCGATATAAAATTATTGTTAGATTTACTGTAATTCAACAGTTTCCCCTTTTTTTTATTATTCTTAAGTTTGAATGATTAGAACTTGTATTATTGTTCATTCCTATTTTGTGAGTGCTGTGTACAATATTATTAGGACGTCAGATTTATAGTTGCTGTTCAATTTATTATCGATTATATTTTTAAGTCTGTTGTCTGTTATTGTACCTATTGCAAATAAATAAATAAATAAATAAATAAACGTTCATTTGTTGCTGAATTTCCACAGGCGAAAGTAGGTGTACGTTCAGTCTATTATTATAGATATCGGTCACGATGTCAAGTAATGTATCTTGTGTTCTACGAAGATTATAAATGACGGTGTTAGCGTAGACCAAAGACGATAAGATGTGGTATGCATTTCTGGTTTGAGTCTCAACTCGGCTAATCATGCCACTCATTGACTTAATGTGTTGGTTTATACGCTCAAACTGGGTGTTCATAATCTGTTCGTTTCTCTTGAGTATATTGTTCTTTGCTTCAATCAAGGATGTCTGATTTTTAAACAGGTTGAGTAGATGGTCTTCTCTTTGTTTCACAGTTTCAATATCCTTTTCATATCTTTGAGCGAATCTGTCATCTAACACTCCGAATAGAGTGTTGGCTAAGTAACCAACCCCGTTAATTACACCTCTCTTCGTCCTGCGTAGATGGTGACTATTCGTCAACAAGTCATTATAGTGACGTAATTCCTCGAGTTCGTGTTCAAGTTGCGTAACAGTTGGTGCACAAAAATAGTCTTGACTGCAGATTTTGTGTACGGTGTCAACGTATTGCTTTAACATAATATTAGTCTGCCAGTAGGTTGTCATATTATAGTATACGATCATTTTCCAATTATCCTGGATGATGCGTATATCTGAGATTTTGTCAAAAAACAGCGCATTGTTGTTAAGAGTTGTGTTCGTTGCAAAGGCTTCGATGGTAGACGTTAAACACAGTAGTAGCAACAGAAGCATATTCGTCAGGGTGTTTGATTTGGATCGTCCATCTAGACCTTAGTGTTCGGGGCTCCGTTACGGTGTCAGTTTTCAAATGCGTGTCATTGTTATGTGCGGGCTGTGGATAGTCAGATTCGGAGTTAGTTGGCAATGGTACCAGTTTAATTATAGGCCGTTTTATTTCTCCGTTTTTCATTCTCAGGGTGACGACTCTGACGTGTGACGTCTTTCCCGGGGTGAATGTCAACAATTCGTCCCATAGCCCATTTAGATGGTGGTAGGTTCTCTTCCTTGATGAGAACAATGTCATCAATTTTTAAGTCATCTTTAGGATGGTTCCATTTTGAACGTAGCTGAAGGTGATGTAAGTAGTCTGCAGACCATTTTCGCCAAAAGTCACGATGCATTTTTTCCGTTAACTGCCATCTTGTTCTAACGCATCTTTCGTCAATGTCAGCTAGTGGAGGGGATAGCAGAGGTCCTCCAACTAAGAAATGGCCTGGTGTGAGAACAATTTCTTCGTGGTCGTCTGTCAAAGCGTAGAGTGGTCGAGAGTTTAGGCACGCTTCTATTTGATTGATTAGCGTGGAGAACTCGAAAGTCAATTTTTGTTCGCCAAGGACGCGCTTTATATGGCGCTTGGTACTCTTAACTGCGGCTTCCCAGAGCCCGCCAGCGCTAGGCCATGCCGGTGCGTTCAAGTGCCAAGTTACTCCCATGTCCGAAACGTCAGTTAGAAAGTCATCGTTTATAGTTTGAAGCACCTCCTTGTATTCTCGTTTTAGGACACGTGATGCCCCGACAAAGTTGGTGCCGTTGTCAGTGTAAACGTGCTTTGATGTTCCTCTTCTTGCGCACATGCGCTTGAAAGCTGCCAGGAAAGCCGGTGTGCTTAGGTCAGAGACGAGCTCGAGGTGAACAGCTTTGGTCGAGAAGCATACGAAGACGGCGATGTATCCACGCATAGTCCTAACTCCTCGCCCTTTGTTGGTTTTCAGCTCCACCTGTCCCGTGAAGTCTACTCCAGTATGCGTGAACGGTCGGGAAGGAGTCACTCTCGGCTTCGGTAAGTCAGCCATGATTTGGTTTTGCTGATGATGGTTGAATCGAGTGCATTTCACACAACTTCGTAGGTATTTTACTGACTCAGGCGCGCCGCTACATATTTTTTGACAGTGCGGGTACCACTTAACACCCAGTATTTCTGTCGTAGGTATGTCAGAGTAAGACTAGGTCCACCGTGTAGTGTGCGTAGGTGTGCTTGGTGGACGAGAAGCTCCGTCAACCTTGAGTCCTTGGGAAGGATGATAGGATGTTTTTCATCTTCTGTCAGTTTGGAGTGCTTAAGTCTCCGACGCCGTATTTGGATCAAAACCAAAACCTACTCTTAGGATTTGGTTTTGATCCAAATACGGCGTCAAGGTCAGCAAAGAACTTTTAGTGTTCAGTTTACCATTTTGTCTCAGTTGTTGAATGTCGTTTTGAAACTCCTGCGCTTGAATCGTTCTAATCACGAAAACATATGCATTCTCAATCTCACACGCAGTTAAATAAGGAGCAGTATTGCGTGATACGCTGAATGTATCATCTGTGGTGTCAGGTTGCGCGCTAGGCGTATGACGTAGGTTTGTTGTGAAACGTAACACGCGTGCTATCACTCGAACGACTTGTCTGATTGAGCTGTATTTATTGAGTAACATCGCGCTCACTGTCGTTCCGGCCTGAGCAGTGCATATTTGTGCATGCTGCTTTTTCAATTCCAATTGAGGCATGTCAACTTGGGTTTTGTCGCGTGGGATGTCATTTTTGAGCCACTCAGGTCCTTCCCACCAGAGCGAGTGATCGATCAGCTGTGACGTGGTAAGTCCCCTTGTAGCGCAGTCAGCGGCGTTATCAGCTGAGTCCACGTGACGCCAGCAAGATGTTGGCATTATGTCAAGAATCTCTTTCGTGCGGTTTGCAATGAAAGTCTTCCATCGATATGGGTGTCCTTGGAGCCAACCTAGGACAACTAGTGAGTCAGTCCATCCGTATATTTTGATGTCAACTTAATGCTGCGCCTTTAATACTTTTTCCATCCACTTAGATAGTAAAAGTGCACCGCATAGCTCGAGTCGCGGTAACGTCATCGTGTTCTTACGGGGCGCTAGTTTTGTTTTAGATGCAATTATCCGCACAGTAGTATGTCCTGCGTCATTAGTTGATTTCAAGTAAATAACGGCTGCGTAAGCTCGCTCAGATGCATCACAAAACCCATGTATCTCTATAGATGCGTGCAGGTCACCGATCCACCATGGCACTTTAAATTGGTCTATGTGTTTTAGGTCTTGACGCAATTTATTCCATTCCTGTTTAATCTCCTGGGGTACTTCGTCATCCCATTCTATAGAGACCCACCCATAGTTTTTGAAATAGTAATTTGACTCTTATGGTCAGTGGGGATAGCCAGCCCAGTGAATCGAATATCTTAGAGATGTTAGATAGTAAATTTCGTTTCGTGCAGGTCGATGAACTGTTCAATTCGTCAATTTGATGAAATGTGAATGAGTCAGTAGCGGGGTTCCATTGCAATCCGAGCGCCTTTGTAGAGTTTGCGTTTTTAAAGTCAATAGTGGTTGGATTAATTTGATCCATAGTCAATTGTGAAAGCAATTGTGGGCAGTTGCTCGACCACTTTCGTAGATTTATCTTCGCTCCTTGAAGCATGTCAATAAGTTGTTTCTGAACTTCCTTAGCGTGCTCTATAGTGTGGCTTCCACTTAGTAAGTCATCGACGTAAAAGTCATTTCTTAATGTGTCAGCTGCGAGTGGGTATTTCTCTGCGTCATCGATAGCTAGCTGTTGCATAGTACGCATAGCTAAAAACGGTGCGGCTTTCATGCCATATGTCACAGTACATAGCTGGTATTCTTTGAGAGTATTATACGGGTTATCTTTCCACAGAATCTTTTGAAGATGTTGTTGATCTGGGTGCAAGAGGATGCAGCGATACATCTTTTCACAGTCAGCTGTGTACACGTATCTATAAGTGCGCCATCTGAGTAATAAATCTTGAATGTCCTGTTGTAGTTTAGGACCACATTCCATTAGATCATTAAGGCTTTTTCCCGAAGATGTTTTTGAAGACGCGTTGAAAACAACACGAAGTTTGGTTGTCAGCGAATCTTCCCTGTGTACTCCGTGATGTAGTAAGTAACACATAGGCTCTTTGCGTTCAATGCACTCTCGCATATGACCTAGATTTATATACTCGTTTATAAATTGTGTGTAGCCGTGACGTAGGCTGTCATTATTGGTCAATCGATTCTCCAACTGTTTAAATTGCGCAATCGCACGTGCCTTTGAGTGACCAAGATGTTGTTCGTAGTCTTCTTTCAACGGAAGCTGCACCTCATAGCGTCCATCAGGCAGGCGCTTAGTTGTTTTGACGTGAAGCTCCTCGCAGAACAGTTCTTGTTGCGTCATTTGTGTTTCCGTAGAGTCAACTTCTTCTATTTCCCAGTACTTAGCAATGTCTTCAGTGCAGTTTAGTACAACATTGCAACTAAACGTTTTTACGGGTCCAGATAGAATCCACCCTAATTTAGTCTGCTGGGCGATAGGCTGTTTCTTCGATCCTTTGATTAAACCACTCATAAGAATCTCCGAATAAATCTTTGCGTCAAGTAAGATGTCAACTTGCTTTGAAATATTATAGTCAGGATCGGCTAGTTGGATATGTTGTAAGTGTGAGTATTTTTGGCCTTCAAAAGTAGTTTGCGGGAGGCTGTTCACTAGTTTAGGCATAACTAGGGCGTCAGCGGTAAATACGTAGTCATCATGAATTGACATGCAATGCAAGTTGATGCTTCCTTTACTCCTTTTTGCCGTTATACCCACCCCTGTCACGGAGGCATTAAGGTTTTGTCTGGGCAAGCGTGGCAACGCACCGTCGAGGCCGAGCTGCGAGCAGCGGGGTTGTGCTGGGGAGATGCGGAGCGCGAGGCACAGGACAGGAAGGGGTGGAGACTTCTCACGAAGGCCCTCTGTACCACTGGGGTACCATAGGACATCAACACACACACTGGGCAAGCCAAGCCGTTGAGCGGCGTTCTCAGTGATAAGGGTAGTTTGTGACCCTTGGTTCAATAGCGCACGCAGAGTCAGGTAAGTGTTGTCAATAGCACGTACGCGTATTTGTACGGTCGTCAGTAGAATTTCATCATCTTCACTAGTCACGTTATTTGCAAAACGCTGACGTTGAGGCTGTGAGATCGAAGTCGACCCGGTTGCTGAGGGCGGTTCGATGCTCGGTTCGTGCAACGAAGTATGATGCTCATCATTGCAAATTCTGCATCGCCTAGTCGAATTGCAAATATTTCGTTCATGTACGTAAAGGCAGTTTTTACACAACTGATGTTTCGCAATCAGTTTTAACTTCTCGTCATAAGTCAGAGTGGCGAATTTGCGACATTGATACAAAGCGTGATACGATTTGCACAAAATGCATTGCTTGTTTGTTGCCGTCACGTTAGCTGCCTTGCGAGTCGACGCTTTATAGCCAGCGTTGTAATTCGATTTAGCGCTAGCTTGAAGTGGTTTTGTAGATGACCCAGTTTTTTCTTTCTGGTGCGTTGGCTCGAGTGCAGTGAACTTTGCTTCCAAGAACGTCATGAGCTCATCAAAGTCAGGGAGTTCGCGAGGTGCTTTTCGCGATTCCTTGTAGTCACTTTTTGTTTCAAAGTCAAGCTTTTGAAGCGTCAGGTGGACCAGGAGTGGGTCCCAGGTCGAGGTGTCAACCCCTAAGTTATGGATAGCGTGTACGCATTCCATTGTAGTGTCATGTATGCGTTTGATTTCAGCCGATGTCTGCTTTTCAATAACGCGTTGACTCAGAAAAACGTCAATGTATTTCGTAAAGAGTAATTGGATGTTATTGTAGCGATGATATAATAAATCCCAGGCAGTTTTGTAGTTATGCTCAGAGACAGTCAGGTGTTGGATGCGACGTTGAGCTTCTCCCTTTAGCTTTCCTTTTAGGTGCTGCATTTTCTGTGCGTCGCCCAAAGTAGGATTGGCATGAATGCTAGTCCTGTACAGATCCAAGAAAGTAGGCCACTGAGAGTAATCACCGTAAAAATTAGGTACTTCCACTCTCGGAGTTGATTCATGTTGATGAACCGTACAAGAGATCTTCTTATTTAGGAAGCGTTTCATAACTTTGAACTTTTCCTCGTACGCAGAGAACTCATCTTCGTAAGCTACATCTTCTTCTCCACCCAAGATGTTGTCAATTTTGAGATGTAACTGGTCAATGTTGTTCCATCGCGACTGCAAGCTTCTCAGTTCATCTTCTAGCTCCCATTTTTCCACAATTTTCTCAGTGTCAATGTGATTTATTTGTCTACCTAGAGCACGAAAGTTGGTACGTCGCTCGCTGAGAAGATCGTCGAGGGATGGTCGCTTTACGTCATCGTAGTCGTCCGACGGAGAAGAACAATTTTTAAGTAGAGATCTGACTTTCTCGTAGAGTCCTTTAGTGTCATTAAAAATGTCCTTTGATATGTATTCATGCGATGCGTCAAGGTTACTGCGTAAGATGCTGGTATGATTCATACCAAATTCTGCCCAAAGGCTGTCAAGAGCACTTATCCGCTTGCGAAGATACGTTTCGGTCTTCCTTGCAGCTGAGTCCTTATTGAAGTTAGTATGAACTCTATGGATAGATTCGATGATCTCCTTTTGGCGGGAAAGTAGTTGCATGGTTAGTAGTTGTAAGTTACTAGGTCAGGATGTCACAAATAAAATGAGGGCAAAGTGTGCGTCGTCAGGGAAGCCGCTGTCGACAGGGTGGCGCGGCGGCGTGTGAAGAAATGCATAGAAATTCACTTCACAGTCACAGAATGTCAGTAGTCAGAGTTTCACGAATTGTGAACTTAATTACCGGAGTCACTGGTATCCTTTTGGGGTTCCTTGCTCTCGTAGCACGATCGTTACGCCCGTCTCAACTGAGCTGGTGAGACCCGCTTGTGGGAGGCCAACTCAGCCGATGCGCTTTACGAACGTGTGAGACACAAATTTAACCACCAAAATCTTCACTCCAACGGGATATCATTGGTCGTTAATCGAAGGACCAAAATGAACGAGCTAGGGGCCCGTCCACTTAAATAGTCAAATGTCAGGCTGTAACGGCAAGGTAAACTTAGGTGGCGACAGAGAAGTAACAAAACCAACCGATACAGCGGAGCGTCTTTATTGCATTAACTAATCAATTACATTATTGTACATAGTAGGTCACGTGTGACGTAAGACAGGTCAATGTACTACGTAGCTCGTACACAGAGCGTGTGCAAAATTCTAATCGAAGACCGGGAAGTGGGTCAAATTAAGATTCCAAGATTTTCTTACATACATAGTTACTTACAAGTGAAGCTAATATAAAGCGTGTAATATAAAGCGTATAAAAACACGTTTTTAGCATGCACTAAAAATTACAAAATAATTCGGACATTTAGTATGATGACTCAAGAGTTTTCCCTTTGCCAAATCTTCATTAGATCGCAGGTAAACAGAAACAGTTTCAGTTCGTGATGAACGATAAAACCTATGCGAAATGGTTATAAGTAGGTAATCGATCATCTTTATTAAATATTTACTATGATTTATTATGAAAGAAAGCGTGGAGCGTTTATGTAATCTTTACTCTTTTTGGACAAAACGCTCCACGCTTTCTTTCATAATAAATCATAGTAAATATTTAATAAAGATGATCGATTACCTGATGAAATGGTCTTTGTAGAAGAGTAAAATCACACACACGAAAAAACAGTTAGATAAAACGATGACGGAAGAAACGGTAGTAAGTACGCATGCGCCGGTTGAATCAGGCGTACAGATAAGAAGATATACTACATAGACTCTACCAGTTCTAGATCCCGATAAGAAGGTTTTATTAAAACTGAATACCCGTCTCACTTCATATGAATCTCCTCACCCTAAGGGATCTATCACACAGAGAGCGGTCACGCGGTCAAGCGTTCAAGGCGTTCTTTGTGTTGTATTACGTTACATAGATATACTCACACAGGAAGCGTTCGACCGTTCAACAGCGAGCAAATGGCACGCTCGAACGCAAAACTGACCGCTTGAACGCTTGACCGCGTGACCGCTCTCTGTCTGATAGATCCCTTAGGTCGCCTGGAAGAAATTTCTACTTAGCAATAAGGCCACCTACATGTACACTTTCTTTATAATTATTATTTTTTCGTTAAAATTACTGTTCATTTTTTTAGTTTTAATGAGCAAATACTACATAGACTCTACCAGTTCTAGATCCCGATAAGAAGGTTTTATTAAAACTGAATACCCGTCTCACTTCATATGAATCTCCTCACCCTAAGGTCGCCTGGAAGAAATTTCTACTTAGCAATAAGGCCACCTACATGTACACTTTCTTTATAATTATTATTTTTTCGTTAAAATTACTGTTCATTTTTTTAGTTTTAATGAGCAATTAGTGGAATTAAGTAATTCCCTATTGCTTATGTATTTTAAATAATAGTCTTTCCTATGACATAGTTAATTATTTAATTAATTATTAAGTTATTTTATTAAGACATATTTTGGACATTAACAATATTATGTTAAGTTAATATATTATATTTTCTTAATAATCAATACATATAATAAAACAGTAGAACCCCGTTTGTCTGTACATTGAAAGTAATTGACTAAAATGGAGTCAGGGCGATAGAAGAAGACCAACAGAACACAAATATATGTTTTTGGAATTTTTTGTCTGTCTGTCTGTTTGTTCGAGCACATCTTCGTAACCACTGGATGGATTTTCATGCGGTTTTCACTAATTGATTAGACATATTTCAGGGCAGTGTATAGGCTTTATTTCATCGAAATCGGTGGAGTAGAAAAAAAATTATCGTCGATTTAAATATTTAAGAGGTTATATTTTCATTCCAATTCAAACCTACTTTATAACTTGCACCGATTTTGATGAGACTTTTTTATTCAACTCAGAGTTACTCGGGTTTATAATAAGGATACCCAAAATCACGCTACCCCACTTAGGGGTTAGGCAGGAAATTTAAATTGGGCTGTTTCTTAACAGATTTTGATCAATCATTTTTTATTCGACTGAATGTTATATAGGCAGAAACGTAGGAAATACAAGTAGGCATCTCTCATCTTCCTAGCCTTTTCCCGTATCTCAAAGGGGTTGGCTACCTAATGTCGGAGATTTGACGAGTATGCTGATTTTTACACAAAGCGATTGCCATCTGACCTTTGCGACCTCTGGGTTCCCGGATCCAATCCTAGATTAGGATCAGTAACGACCAGCAGATAGTGACTGGGACCAACGGCTTAACGTGCCCTCCAAAGCACGAAATGATCTTTCTTTTCGGACAATCAGGTGATTCACTCTGCAGTGTCCTAACCAACTGGGTAAACACTTAAAAAGTGTTTTTTTTACCCCCCGGAGATTGAACCCAGGACCTCAGTATTGTGAGCGAAACGCTCTAATCACTACACCACAGGGGCAGTTAATACAAAAAATACACATATTACCTAAGTACATTATTACGAGGAACAATTAATGAATAATGAATGCAGAAAAAAGGTGGCCTTATTGCTTATTTGCAAAATCTCTTTCGTCCAAGTCCAACAGAAACTACATTTGCTCGGATTGTGGTTAAATAAAAGTTAAATCAAGTCATAATTAAAGTACCTAATAGATTTTTTGAAATAATATTGAAATTTAGTACTCATAAATTTCTATAGATATCGCTGTTCAATATTAAAACGCGATATCGTTGTGCTGTCTGATCGTTTGGGATGAATGTACAATGGCAAACAAAAAAGCCATTGAAGCTGTGGACAGAACGCTACGAGACATTCGGCGAGATGAAAGGCCAATGGGGAACGTCACACTGCTCTTTTCTGGAGATTTTCGGCAAACACTTCAAAGTCAAAGTTAAGATCGGTGGTAATTCAAATGCCCAAGAATTTTCAAACGTCTTATTAAAACTTGGAGAGGGAACTCTCCCTGAAGAAGACGGTCGGATTACGCTACCAGAAATACTTGGCAGAGTGGTTTCATCAGAAGATGAACTCATAAGTTCTGCATTCGGTGACCTGTCAAGTATTTCAAATCAGGAAAATTATTGGTTATGTGATCGTGCCATACTCACTCCTAGGAATGACCTGGCCGCTGACATTAATAAAAAAAAAATAACCGATTTAGTTGGGGATAAAGTGGTTTATACATCGTATAACAGTGTTCTTAACCAAGAAGATGCCACACATTATCCAGTTGAGTTTCTGAGCTCCCTTTCTGCAAGTGGTCTTCCTGCGCACAAAATTGCGCTTAAAGTCGGTGTACCGATATGCTGCTAAGGAACCTTAATCCCCCTAAATTATGTAACGGAACCCGACTAAAGGTAACGGCGGCGCTACAAAGAAATATAATGAATTCTCACTGGCTTCGGCTCAGGATAAACTATTTTCATTCCCCGCATACCACTCATCCCCAATAATTTCCCATTTGAATTTAAGCGCACGCAGTTTCCAGTAGCCGTTTGCTTTGCCATGACAATAAACAAATCCCAAGGTTGGACCCTGAAGGCTGCTGGTGTCGACTTAAGGTCTGACTGTTTTTCCCACGGCCAGCTATATGTAGCTTGCTCGCGGGCAAGTAACCCAAACAACCTGTTTATCCTTGCAGAAGGCGGAAAAACGGTTAATGTCGTTTATAAAGAAATTCTTTTAATTACAAAGTCGACGCGGACGAAGTCGCGGGCATCAGCTAGTTATTATTTTATTTTTTTGACATTACATAATTTATTCTTATATTTTATAAATATACTTTTTGTCATTTTTAAGATGCTACTCGTATTTAATTAGCAACCACTAATGACATACCGAATTAGGTACAACTATTTATTAATCTCCCTATTTGTGGGGTAATTTTTACTGTGTAGGCAACCCGAAATGTGACACCTACCGGCATTAAATTATTAATTTTTGAATCTGGAAGGCACGGCAGTGCCCCCGCCAAGTCGAGCGCGAAGCAAACACTGCTGTACCATCCTTTACTGGAACCATTTCGCCGCATTTTCAGGCTCCTATTTGAGAACCTCTGGATAAGACCAGAATGCAGAAATTTTTGTCATCCAGTAAGCTATAATCACATACTTAAAATCCAAAATTTCAAGTGTGTAGGTCATGTAGTTCCGAAGTTAAGCGAAAGCAAAGTTTCGCATTTATGACACTTACTCACTCATGATCATCAAAATAAAAAGCGGCCAAGTGCGAGTCAGAATCGCCCATGAAGGGTCCCGTAGCAGCCAGTAACATAATATAAAAGTTTATGTAGTTCGTTGTGACTTTGATCGATGTTTTAATAATAGTTAAAGGTAAATTGCGGTTTACGATTTATGACGTATTAAAAAAAAAACTACTTACTAGATCTCGTTCAAACCAATTTTCGTTGGAAGTTTTCATGGTAATGCACCATCATATATTTTTTTTAGTTTTATCATTCTCTTATTTTAGAAGTTAGAGGGGGGGGGACACACATTTTTCCACTTTGGAAGCGTCTCTCGCGTAAACTATTCAGTTCAGAAAAAAATGATATTAGGAACCTTAATATCATTTTCGAAGACCTATCCATAGATACCCCACACGTACGGGATTGATGAAAAAATTTTTTTTTAGTTTCAGTTCTATGTATGGGGACCCCCTAAATTTATTGTTTTTTTTTCTATTTTTGTAAGAAAATCTTAATGCGGTTCACAAAATACATCTACTTACCAAGTTTTAACAGTATAAGTATTAAAGTTTCGGAATAAAGTGGCTGTGACATACGGACGGACGGACGGACGGACAGACAGACAGACAGACATGACGAATCTATAAGGGTTCCGTTTTTTGCCATTTGGCTACGGAACCCTAAAAACTAGTACTTCCCATAAACTCAGCGAGCTGAAATTTGGTACAGAGTTAGGGTTTAATGGCTACATAAAGGAAAATCTATGACAACTAGGATAATCGAAGATCTGGAGAACCTGATGACCCTGATTAGAAAACACAAAAGCCCAACCAAACTATTAGAGATCGAGACATACCGCCTTTACAAAAAATATTTAACTTAGTGGGCCGCTTCATTTGATGTCAATAAACGAAGCCCTGAAGTATTAAATTAGAAAAAACATACAAAATCACTAAATTAAAAATTTATTTAGTTGCCAAAACAAATACTCGATGCCAGTTTAAAAAAAGCTACATTTCAATTTAATTTATTTAGTAGATACCTTATGATGATAGGTCATAAAAAGACTCCATCCTTTTATTATTAGCACCCTTTTTTTATGTCCCTTATTTAAATTACTATATCGCCCGCCATGTTAAATACGTGTCAAAAATACTACTTTTATTGTACAAATATGGCACAAAGCGGCCCACGCTTTTTGCACAATATTACTAATATTTACACAAAAATACTAGTCTAGGTGTACTTACCAAATTTCAAATCAATCGGTTCATAATTTCGGAGGAAATAGGTGCTAACAGACGGACGGACGGATAGACACCTGAGTGATCCTATAAGGGTTCCCTTTCATTTATTTTTGTGGTATGGAACCCTAAAAATCTGTATGCACACACACTCAAACAAAGTAACAAATAACTCAATTGGGTAGGTACTATTGGGTAGTTACAATTTTCTCTTGACTACTTTAGTAGAATTTCCTTAATTATTTTTCTAATGTGTATTTTTATTATTTCAGGGGTTTCATTCGTACATCTGGGTGAATGCATAAACGACACGTATATATATCCAGGAGACCGACATATGCAATATTGGGACTATGAACACAAAGACTACGTCGCGAATTTATACTCTCCAATTCCAGGGATATTCAAAAAACTGTCAGAGCGTTTTGTCTATTACAACATAACTATAAATTATCCTCTTTTTATCACAACTCCGCCACTGATATAGCCCCACGACTATTAAAGGACAATTAAAGGATGCGTCTTTTTCGTTAATCGCCACCGATTATTTTATTTCGTTTATTTTTATATGTATTATTATGAAACATTTAAATAATATAATAATTATTATTATAATTAAAATTATTGTGTAGATTAGAATGCACTAAGATACGAAACGAGTTCCAACAATGCACGAACAAATAATGGACTCAATTCTGCGTGGCCGCTAAAATATCTAAATTTAAGTTGATATGTCTCTTTCACAATCTTAACAACGAAAAGCGGCCAAGTGCGAGTTGGACTCGCCCATGAAGGGTTCCGTATCAGCAAGTAACATAATATAAAAGTTCTTGTAGTTCGTTATAACTTTGATCGAAGTTTTAGTAAAGTGAAAGGGAAATTGCGGTAACCGATTTATGACGTATAAAAAAACTACTTACAAGATCTCGTTCAAACCTATTTTCGGTGAAAGTTTTCATGGTAATGTACATCATATATTTTTTTTAAGTTTTATTATTCTCTTATTTTAGAAGTTAGAGGGTGGGACACACGTTTTACCACTTTGGAAGTGTCTCTCATGCAAACTAATTCAGCTTAGAAAAAAATATATTAGAAACCTAAATATCATTTTTTAAGACCTATCCATAGATATCCCACATGTATGGGTATGATAATTTTTCTTTTTTTTTAGTTTCATTTCTAAGTATGGGGACCCCCCATAATTTATTGTATTCTTTCTATTTTTTTGTGAAAATCTTAATGCGGTTCACAAAATACATCTACTTAAAAAGTTTCAACAGTATAGCTCTTAGGCGTTGTCCTAATAGAACGCGATTACGCGATCATCGCAAGTTCGCGCGAACGCGCGATTGTCAAATGTATGAAGAAATCGTTCTATCGCGCGATCGTCTATTAGGACACATATTCGACTTCAATATGTTTGATCGCGCGTTCGTACGAGTAAAATTCGCGCGAACTTGCGATGATCGCGTAATCGCGTTCTATTAGGACAACGCCTTATAGTTTCGGAAAAAAGTGGCTGTGACATACGGACGGACGAGCGGACAGATAGACAGACAGACAGACCTGACGAATCTATAAGGGTTCCGTTTTTTTCCATTTGGCTACGGAACCCTAAAAGGAGACAGGTGACCTACATTTAGACACGTCAAACATCGATTTGACGCGTAATTTAGCAGGAATTTAAAAACATCCCGACTAAATTAAGCTGAATTTGACAGCTACGCTGCTTATTTTAAATATCATTCTTTTAAAATTAAATTCATTCATCTCCCCATCCTTTTCGATTCCCATATGAATGAAAGAGACCAACAACTTAAATTTAGAGATTTTAGCGGCCACGGAAGAATTGAGCCCAATGTATGGCCAGAAAAGTACGACCAATAAATTGATCCAAGAATTGATTGAATTTACTGGATCGAAAGCACGCTAAGCGTACTTTGATCCGTCGAATAAGGGAGAGAATTGGAATGAGCGTATTTAGCTCATCTTGTACATATTATTTTACGTATACTCAAATGTAGTACTTTTTAGGGTTCCGTAGCCAAATGGCAAAAAATGGAACCCTTATAGATTCGTCATGTCTGTCTGTCTGTCTGTCTGTCCGTCCGTTTTTATGTCACAGCCACTTTATTCCGAAACTATAATACCTATTACTGTTGAAACTTGGTAAGTAGATTATTCTGTGAACCGCATTAAGATTTTCTTACAAAGATAGAAAAAAAAAACAATAAATTTAGGGGTTCCCCATTCCCCATACATATGACGGCGCGTTATACTGCGCCGTCTTTTATCGGAGAGAGTGACTCCTTGGTAGCTGGCACTCTAGCGAGCGTCGTGTCTTTGGTGACGTTTGGCTTGACAATGACGTTGACGGCCATGTTGGTTTGTCTCTTTTTAACGGTCAGGCTTGCTGCGTGCCAAGTCTGCGACGAATCACTTATTTCCGATGGTATCATAATTCATATCATATCTTGAGTCGAATAAAATCGTAGATGAACCCGAATAACCAGCAATAGGGCCTCCTGCGCCTTCATCAGAAGTGGGATTACCTAAACATCAAAATGAAGAAAAGAAAACACCCTAACGTGACCAATCTATTGGAACTTCAAAAAGTTTGGAAGCACTGCTGACTTGAGTTTGTATTAAAACCATGAAGGAAGAAAAAATTTTACGCGCCCAAATGGAGTAGTAATCATGCCTATTTTGTATCGAAACCAATGCGGCCGCTCAGAGGGGTGGGAGGGTAGGTGGAAGCGGGAGACGGGATTTATCTTTTAACTCTATCAGTCTCAATTTGTTGCCTAAATGGAAATATTCCTGTATCTGGAGATCGTTTAATTTCTCCAAAAAACTCCAATTAATCATTTTACCGTCTTTGTCGATAAATGTACCATTAGAATGAAAAGCATTCCTAACTAACTTTACCATATGTGGAGGATCCAAGAAAATAAAAACAGGCTCAGAAGTAACTGGATGTGGAAAAGTTACCTTAATATCATCTTTTTCAATATGACAGCCAAGTACAAGACTTTAATGCCAGATTCGTGACATTTTGTTAAACATATATTGACAAGATTGGCTCTCTGTTCACCTTTTACACTATCTACCAAAAAATATGCTACTGGTACCTTGAATGCTGCGTTGATAGCAACGATCAAAATGACTAGCACATCCTTAGCTTGTGCTAAATAACAATCATCGGGTATTTCAGTGCCAAAATCTACGTATCCGTGAAATTTTCTCCCATCCCACTCTACCCGCCTTCTTATAGCCATTTCGTCAAACATGAGGCTACAAACGAGTGGATAATTTGTGTTTTTAGCCATAAGTCCCAGTGCATCAAAGGCTTCCTTAGTGAATCCAGGATTCCCTTCAATACACTGGTACCACTTGCTAAGCGTGGAGGGGTGTGGTAAGCAAGTATCGTACACTCTGCGTACATATGAGTAAGCTTTTGGCGAATAATAATTTAATGTTAAAGCGAACCTCCTTAATGCTGGAGAATATTTAGTTTTGATCAATTTGCCATTTTTTGTTGTCTGTAGTTGACGCTTTAACAATTCATTAGACTCAACGCTAATATTTCCTAAAACAGTGCCTTCTGCTTCTGTTAGCAAATTATTTTTGTGAAAATTTTCGATAATTTTTTCTAAATTTGAGACTTTCAATTTTTTTCTACGAACCGATTCATTTAGACGTTTTATTTTTTTTCTTTGCTCTTCAATTTTGTATTTTAATCTGGTTTCTGTCAATATAGAGCTACCTTCGGAAACATGCGTTGTTGAGTTATGAGGGGAAAACACTTGTTCATCAACCTGTAAGAATGAAAATACCATATTATTTGGACACTGCACAGAAAAACATCAGTTATAAACGTACATACAGCTGTTTTCCAGATGGGATAGCTGGTAGAGATTATGGATTTCTGAGGATGGAAAAAACTACTTTTACATTTACCTTGTGATATAGGTTTTCGGTTGGAATGGCATCTTTATGAAGTCTTTTTCTGTCGGCTTCAGTTAATTCGTAATTACTGTTATTAGTGTAGTGAAACTGGAAAATCCAGTAGTGAAACTGGAAAATCCAGGCAAACAAATAATAATTTTAAGCTAAAAATAGATAATCAAGTTTTGAGTACAGACTTAGACGTAGCAAAAGCTTTTGAAATTTTCTTTGCGGATATTCCTGTTTCAACTACCAATTGTTTAAACTCGTCTCCTACTGCAGCTGAATCTACTCTATAAAATAATGTAGATAAATGTACAAATCATTTTAAATTTAGGCACGTCACTAGTGCGGATGTTATAAAAGCATTCAAGTCTTTAAAAATGAAAAAGACTCCCGATGTCCATGGCCTTTCAGTAAAAATTGTAAGTTCTGTAATAGACTGTATAGCACCTCACCTGAGTTTTATATTCAATCAATGTATAGATAGTGGCGTGTTTCCTGACATGATGAAGCTAAGTAAAGTCATACCTTTGTTTAAAGCCGGCAGCACATCAGACCCCACTAATTTCAGACCCATTTCGATACTGCCGACTCTTAGTAAAATATTTGAAAAGCTTGTGTTAAACCAGTTGCAGGGTCATTTTTATCGTTATAATTTGATGCATGTAAATCAGTTTGGATTTACACGGGGTCGCTCAACAGCCGATGCTGGTGTTGAGCTTATTGATAAAATTTTTGATGCCTGGGAAGACTCAATGGATGCTATAGGTGTCTTTTGCGACTTATCCAAGGCTTTCGATTGTGTCGATCATGACACCCTTGTCAGGAAGCTAAGTCACTATGGTGTGAAGGATCAGGCACTCGGTCTTCTGAAGTCTTATCTTACGGATAGGGTTCAGATGGTCGATGTTAACGGACAAAGGTCTCCTGGGTCTAAAATAGGTATGGGTGTCCCGCAGGGTTCCATTCTTGGTCCTTTTCTATTTTTAGTATATATAAATGATTTACCGTATCTTATAAAGGGAAAACATGGGTTAGTATTGTTTGCGGATGATACATCTTTGATTTTTAAAGTTAAAAGGCAACAGTTAGACTATGACGACGTAAACCATGCTATCCATGACGTAGTTAACTGGTTCACAATTAATAATTTGCTTCTTAATGGAAATAAAACTAAATGCGTGAAATTTGTACTACCAAATGTTACTCCAGTAACAACTGATATATTAGTGAAGGGACAGAGATTGGACCTTGTGGCTTCCACTGTGTTTCTAGGATTTACTTTGGATTCTAAACTACAATGGGATCCTCATATAACTAAATTGTCGAACAGACTGAGTTCAGCAGCGTTTGCAGTAAAGAAAACCGGCCAAGTGCGAGTCGGACTCGCGCACCGAGGGTTCCGTACAAACCTGCAAGGTTTACAAAGTTCGTTCATTACGACAATCGAGTCATAACTATGGTAATCTTATTGCAAATTGAAATTCATAACATTACAATGGGGAAAGATGGAGGAGCATAAATTTAAGACAAAGATCTCTTTATCGTTTAAGTAACTAAGTACTAAGTAAGTATTTCAACTTGATAGCTCTACGCGTTCATGAGGAAAAAAGTAATAAGTTTATATTTATTAAAAAATATATATTTTGTAATGTAACTAAAAATTTAAGGTTTTCGGAATTTTTCCTTTATGTGTGCTATAAAACGTTGCTTCATGCCAAATTTCAAGATTCTAGGTCGACTGGAAGTACCCTTTAGGTTTTGATTCCCTTGCGAGTACTTGCGAGTTTCAAAATATGCAGCTTAAATTGCTGTTTCTTTTGATTGCGTTGACATAGAAGTTTGATTTTGTTACAGCTTAAAGGTATTATAGACCTGAGTATTTGGTATGAATTTCAATTTAATACCTCTACGCGTTTATGAGGAAATGGGTAGTAAGGTTAAAATTATTAAAAAAATATATATTATGTGATGTAACTAAAAATTTATGGTTTTCGTAATTTTTCCTTTATCTATGCTATAAGACGTTGCTTCGTACCAAATTTCAAGATTCTGAGTTCACGGGAAGCACCCTGTAGGTTTTGATTCCCTTGCAAGTGTCGAAAATTTGCGGCATAAACGGCTGTATCTTTTGATTGCGTTGGCTTAGAAGTTTGATTTTTTCACAGCTTCAAGGGACAGTAGACCTGAGTAATTGATATAAATTTCAGCTTCATACCTCCACGCGTTCCTGAGAAAAAGGGTCTTGACAGACGGACGGACAGACGGACAACAAAGTGATCCTATAAGGGTTCCGTTTTTTCCTTTTGAGGTACGGAACCCTAAAAATTAGAGCTCTTACAGACATAGACACTGCAAGATTAGTGTACTTTAGTTATTTTCACAGTTTAATGACCTATGGTATTCTCTTATGGGGTCATGCTGCAAATGTAAACGATATATTTACTCTGCAGAAACGGGCTGTTCGAGCAATTTACAGATTAAAGCCTAAAATGTCATTAAGAGAAAAATTTAAACATATCGGTATTTTGACATTTGCATCGGAGTATATATATAATAATCTTCTGCATGTGAAGAAAAATGTATGTAAATTTTAAAAAAATTGTGACGTACATAAACTTAAATACTAGAAATAAAGACAAATTGGCTTCTTATGATAGTAGACTGCAGAAAATTAAAAATTCTTTCAAGGGCAACTGTATACGCTTTTACAATAGGGTCCCAACTGATATACAAAATTTAACACTAGAGAAATTCAAAATTATTGTTAAGGAGAAATTGATTAAGAAAGCCTATTATAAAATAACAGATTACTTAGAGGATAAACATCCATGGGAATAGTTGCTTGGGTGACAGGCTTTTTCAATCGTACTTTACAAAACATTGTTATTTATTTGTAATTATTATCATAATAACTGTAAAAATATGTTTAAAAGATGCAACGCCTGTGGAGTTTCTTCGGCGAGCTCTTCTCCACAGAAGACAGCCAAATTTTTGAACTCGCCAGAAAAGATAATTTAAATGACATAACTAAGTGATGTAATAATGTCCAAAAGTTAAAAAATAAATTCTTTGAACTCTTTGAACTCTTTAAAATGAGCTGAGCAGATTCTGCTATATTTGGTTGGAATCCAATTTTCGTCTCTCCCGCATGTTGGCACCCATTTACGTTTTTGCGCCGGATCTTTTGGAAAACTGCGATAAATAAATGAAATAAAAAAGTAATTAGCTGATGACTCAATTTTATATTATTTTTTATCGACTACTTCACATCACTAAAAATCAACAACATAATTTTCTGCAAAAACTTGACCACGAAAATTGTAAAAACCAAGCGGTTTACTACTCACCAGAAAAATGTGATACCAGCAAGCTTTGTAGTTTTGCTTGCGGCATGGTTTCGGCACAATTTCACCGCACAATTGACCATTTCGTGTTATTTATTTTATATCTGTGGGGCTATTTTGTAAGGATTCGCGACCCCGTCGCCTATCGCTTACGGAAATCGCAAATGAATAAAATGTGGTATTTTGTAAGCACTGCGGTCGCAATCGCGAATAATCGCGATACAAAGAATGAACGAGATATGAAACGTCAAATCGCGGTGACGTCTTTGAGTCTAATAGTAGACATCACCCAATATCGATAATTACCGGTTATTTTATCCGTTTAATTTATTGTTAGTATTTATCTGGGGGCACGGGAGTGCCCCCGCCAAGTCGAGCGCGAAGCAACACTGCCGTACCATCTTTACTGGAACCATTTCGCCGCATTTTCAGGCCCCTATTTGAGAACCTCTGGATAAGACCAGAACGCAGAAATTTTCGTCATCCACTAAGCTATGATCACATACTAAAAATCCGAAATTTCAAGTCTGTAGGTCATTTAGTTCCGAAGTTAAGCGAAAGCAAAGTTTCGCATTTTCGACACTCACTCATGATCATCAAAATAGAACTAGTACTTCCCATAAACTCAGCGACCTGAAATTTGGTACAGAGTTAGGGTTTAATGGCTACATAAAGGGAAAACTATAAAAACTAGGATAATCGAAGATCTGGAGTACCTGGTGACCCTGATTAGAAAACACAAGAGCCCAACCAAACTATTAGAGATCGAGACATACCGCCTTTACAAAAAATATTCAACTTGGTAGGCCGCTTCATTTGATGTCAAAAATCGAAAGCCTGAAGTTTCTGATGAAGAACCCTCGGCTGGTTTCAGCTGTATTAGAGATATGGTACCTAACTCCCCCTTCTGCTATTGGTACTTAAAAAAATCGACTGTCATTGCAAAAATCCAGCATAGTGGAACACATCTTTTAATTTAATCCAGCCTATAGCATCCCACTGCTGGGCGAATGCCTCCCCTTCTGCTTTTAATACGTATATAAATAAAATTAAAGGAAAACTATGGAAAAGACTAGACTGGCTTTTATACTTATACTTACAAGTTTACAAGAAGATATAGTCGAAAGATCGAACGATTAACTTTATTCTACTCAAACACTCAAACATTATACAAATTAAATAAACAAATTACACTAAAAATATGATGGAGGAGTAGAGGTGATACCCGCACACGTCGTTAGATGGCGCTGACTGTATTCTATAACGCGCTTAAGAAAAGAAAGATTTGTAATAATAAAAAAACAACTTCTAAAAAGAAAAAAAACTATGTGAAATAAGAAAATCTAATAAAATAAATCAATATACCCACGTTTCTACAAAAAGAAGTGAAATCTCACCAAAAACATTCTGTAAAAAACTAGCCAACTCTCGATGGAGCTGCTTGTTTATCTTTAAAAAGTAATGAAATCTAGACAAAGTCGTACCAAGTCTAAGGTTCATTACTGCGATTTCTTTATTATTATAGTTAATGTTGTGTTACTTGGCTGTTGAAGGGTACACAAGGAGTTTTATGAACCAGGTGCTCCATGATTCCATTGCACCAATCTGTCGCCAGAACCGCTACTCATTGACGATGGAAAATCAACGGCCCAGTCACACAACATTAACTATAATAATAAAGAAATCGCAGTAATGAACCTTAGACTTGGTACGACTTTGTCTAGATTTCATTACTTTTTAAAGATAAACAAGCAGCTCCATCGAGAGTTGGCTAGTTTTTTACAGAATGTTTTTGGTGAGATAGTCATTATATTAAAATATAAAGATAATGTTAATTCTAGTATGTTTGTCTATATATTTACTAATATTTCACAAGTAATTTGACAAGCAAAAACATTTCCGTTTAGTTTATAATGGCATAACAGAAAAAAATAACCATATGATTAGGCTGTATGGTTGCGCGTGTTATAGTTTTTCGCGCTATTTTGTAAATTGTATTTGGTTTGTGGATGAAATGCATTCCCTTTCCTTTCTCCCTCCCGCACACGCCTGCTTTCTCTCTCTACGCTGCCTACCCTGCGCGCGAGACTGGAGAGAGTGGCGCCATCAGTCGCTCTATGGCGTTCGCTTCGACCACACGCCTTTCGTATCATATCGTATCGACTCCACGACGCGCTCAGAAACCGCGAGTGTCTCGTAACTAATTTGTGTTATAATAAACTTTGTGAATATACCAGTGAAGAACATTAACTTTGTGCCAGTGCAACACGCCAATCCACCTCCAGGACAGTGCAACACGCTTGGAGCGATAGCGTCGCTAGCCAAGGTCACTTCGCATCCAGGTATGTGCTTCCTTCTGGCGAGTTGACTCCAAACCTTCGAATCCGAATCAGCTCGTCATTTCCCTAATATACTTAATACACAAACCAATTTTCGTGTCGTATTCTTTTCGATTCATTTGTAGAAACTTAGCCGCCATCCTTTCCCTCGCGCTTCGTAAATTTTCAAATACAGTCCCCTGCCCCACCATTTTATGGTCCTAGCGAGCCGGATGATATGTACCATTTTATGGTCCTAGCGATCCGGATATGTACCTATTTATAGCAATTATCAACCGGATTTCGAATTAGTATCGCAATTAGTAGCTATTATTCCATAGGGAATAACGCATCTCGCCCTAAATACCTAGGTTTTATTTGTAGTTTCGTTCGCGCCCTAGGTACTTAGGTATTTACTTCTCGGCTTAGGATTCCTATCTAGTGTATAGGCACGAAGTAGGAACCTAACGCATACTTATAGTTTTGATATTGTCGCTTCGCTCCGCGCGCTTTGTAACAAACTACGTAGGTAGACATTGCGCCCCATTCAACTCGTGTAGTACATTTGTCGCAGTTACTAGGCATAAGAAATACCTTATTTCTTATTTCCTTTAGTTTACACCCTAGTAACTAACTGTACAACTTATTTTTTCGTATTTGTCTCGTTTCGCTGTCGTTTGCTCGGCCTACATAGGTAGATTTAGGTACACAGGTACTCAATTAGCTCGTCGCTCGATCTTGTTTGTTTCGTTTTCTCGCTACGTCCTACGTCGTCGTCGCGCCGCAACTAGCTAAGTAGGCAAATAATAAATAGTGGATTTACATTAGTAACAACCTAATAAACGCTAGTTTAGCTTTATTTAGTGACTGTCGCATCTTATGTATAGTACTAGTAGTGGACAGAGACCCTCGTTAGATATTTATTACTGTGTTTTCTCGTTTTGTTGTCGAACTACATTACTTGCATAGGCAGGTAATTAGTTATTCCCGCATCACAGTAATAGATACTTACGTAGCTTGGTAACACTCGGTTACTGTTTCTGTTCTCCATCGCGTCGCTCGTTAGATATTTATTACTGTTTTTTGTCGTTTTCGTTGTAGAACTACATTACTTACATAGGTAGGTAATTAGTTATCCCCGCACCGCAGTAATAGGTACGTACGTTGCTTGGTAACACTCGGTTACCTACTGTTCTGTTCTCCGTCGTTTCGCTCGTAGGTAGATAATAAATACTTAAGGTGACGTTTCGTCACGAAGGAGTAGGCAAGTTACTACGGTAATCTTACCTATTTATTTACACTTATTGTTTTATCGTTTCGTATATTGGTATATTTGTCGTAATAATGGCTCCTACCAAAGGAAGGGAGATTCAAGTCAAACGTGTCTCGGCTAAAAAAGATATGTTGTACTCTCGCATGCGAGAATTGTATGAACAATCTCTTTCGCTAAACCAATTAGATATTGTCGCGCGCGATTCTTTTCTTAGTGACATAGAATCGTTAGATACTTTGCGTCAAGATTATGAAGAATGTCTTGATCAATTCAATACGCTTCAATTAGAAATGGATTCGGATTTTAAGGTCGACTACGCACCTTTAAAATCATTCGATACGTGGTACAGCCGCGTCAAGCGCGCCGCGAAACTGCTGACATCAGCTGATAATAACTCGAACTCGAACTCGCATAGAAGTGATCGCCCTAAATTGCCGCCAATTCAGATTCCACAGTTTGACGGGGATATTAAAAATTGGCCTTTATTTTTCTCTAGTTTCGAAAATATAATACACAACAATAAGTGTTTAACCGATCACGAAAAATTGTACTACCTACTCGACAAATTGAGTGGTAAAGCCAAGGCCGTCTGCGCAGGCATTACGCCTTGTGCCGAAAATTATTATTTGATTTTAAATACTTTGAAGTCAAAGTATCAAGACGTAAGATTAGTAGCAACCGCCTATTTGGATCAAATATTTAATTTGAAAAATATTTCGTCCGGTAATGAACAAAATTTAGAAATGTTTCTCGATGTTCTCGCTTCATCTGTTCGCGCATTGAAAAACCTTAAGCTCGACAACTTAAGTGATTTTTTGTTCTTGTATCTCGCACTTAAAAAACTCGATCCAGAAACTGTCCGTTTATTCGAAATGGACAACCGCAACGATTCCGATATACCTAGTTTCGACGATTTGGAATCATTCGTTCGCGGACACATTAAAATCTTACAACGTACGTCGCAAGAAGCTCCTAGGAAGTCGAGTAGTACTGCACCGACCGAGCGTCGAATGGAAGTGGCATCGAGACCACATAAGTCCACACATTCGTATGTTAATATCGTATCAGCTTCTTCTTGCTCGTTGTGTAAGATTCAACACGACAACATTACTCAACATCTGTACAGGTGTTCGGGTTTTCAAAAGCTCACTCCTAGCGAGCGTCATAAATTTGTTCGGTCCAACAATTTATGTATAAATTGTTTTAGTGAAAAACATCGCGTTTCGAATTGTACTTCGTATTCTAGCTGTCGTAAATGCTCAAACCAACATCATACCATGTTGCATTTTGAGAACAATAGTGCCGCGTCTAGTGTTTGCACATCTGTGGTAAATAACAGATCGGTTACGCCACCGCTCGCAGCAGCGCCCCCGTTTGCCTCGCACCAGCCTGCGCTGCAACGGGCTCTGCCCACCCCCGCCGCGCCAGCGCAGTCACATCCCTCGCGTCAATTTTCCCGCACCTTTTGCTATCGCGTAAGGTTCAAGGTCACCCATCGCTCGCCGCCTCCGCCGGCCCGCTCGCATTGGAGACAGTTCTTGGTTTCGTTATAGTTGGTTCTGCTCCCACGCGCGTAGATGACTACGCTCCTGTCTCTTACTGCTGCTCAGTCGATCCTTCGGAGTCAGCAGTCCGTAAATTTATGGAAATTGAGGAGGTCAACGTCCCTCCAATTCTTAGCCCAGACGATAAAGTCTGTGAAGAAATTTATTGTCGTACGACTACTCGTGACGTCGATAGTCGTTATGTCGTCGCCCCCCCTTTTAAGGGTGATATTCGCTCGCTTGGTGATTCGCGCCAAAGGGCCGAATCTCGCTTTCTTTGTCTCGAACGCAAAATGCAAGCTTCTCCGAATATGAAGAACGCTTACGATAATATTGTATCGGAAAACCTGGATAAAGGTTATATTTCGCCCGCGCCCCTCGAGTCTGAGGAGTCTTCGTCTCCTTCGTACATCATTCCTCATCACGGAGTGGTTCGTGAGGATACATTTGTCGCTAATAGAGTGACTAAAATTCAGGCTGAATTGTCGCCTCAGAATTTATACCACGTCGCTGGTACTGACAATCCCGTTGATTGTCTTTCTCGTGGTCGTAGCGTCCGCTCTACGAAGTGGAAGCGTTGGAGAGCGGATTATTTGCACACATTGCAATCGCGTCAGAAGTGGAACACCCCTACGTACCCTATTATTGTCGGTACGGTGGTGATTCTTCTCACCGAGAACGCGTCTCCTCTTCATTGGCCCCTTGGCATCGTGGAGGAAGTTTTTCCTGGGGCGAATGGAGTAACTCGTATAGTGCGGGTAAAAACTGCGACTGGTTCCTACATGCGTCCAGTTGTACGTCTCTGCCCACTACCTAATCAATAGTTAGTCTCGCGTTCTTCTTAGGTAGTCTTAGGTTTAGGTTTAGTTAGCTTAGTTTTCTCTTTTGAAGGTAACCCTTCAAGCCGGGGGGGAAATGGTTGCGCGTGTTATAGTTTTTCGCGCTATTTTGTAAATTGTATTTGGTTTGTGGATGAAATGCATTCCCTTTCCTTTCTCCCTCCCGCACACGCCTGCTTTCTCTCTCTACGCTGCCTACCCTGCGCGCGAGACTGGAGAGAGTGGCGCCATCAGTCGCTCTATGGCGTTCGCTTCGACCACACGCCTTTCGTATCATATCGTATCGACTCCACGACGCGCTCAGAAACCGCGAGTGTCTCGTAACTAATTTGTGTTATAATAAACTTTGTGAATATACCAGTGAAGAACATTTGGTGCAAAAGAACTAACTTTGTGCCAGTGCAACACGCCAATCCACCTCCAGGACAGTGCAACACGCTTGGAGCGATAGCGTCGCTAGCCAAGGTCACTTCGCATCCAGGTATGTGCTTCCTTCTGGCGAGCTGACTCCAAACCTTCGAATCCGAATCAGCTCGTCATTTCCCTCATATACTTAATACACAAACCAATTTTCGTGTCGTATTCTTTTCGATTCATTTGTAGAAACTTAGCCGCCATCCTTTCCCTCGCGCTTCGTAAATTTTCAAATACAGTCCCCTGCCCCACCACTGTATGAATGTGTTTTTTTTGCCTTTTATTTAGGTGTAAAACAAAAATATGGCAGACATGGCGGCTATTTATTTATTTTGTTGTTTTTATTGATTTTTCATTATTTACGAATTATAGAGAAGTAAACTATTCTAATATATATATTATAATAAGGAAGCCTATTGTAAAAATGTACTTACCTACATATTTCAAGCCTTACAGCTCGAGTAGGGCGTTTGATCGCAAAATATGCAAAAGTTGGAGGAAATGTGTTTTTCAGTGTTTAGAGACAAAGTTGGAGACCGCGCTGAGGCAAATGAAGTGTACCATAACAAGTTCTTAAGAAACAATAATACTTATTATGAAGGATCTAAGTTCTGGCAGCAGTAGATGTGACGTGTGCAAATACCAGTGATGGCCAAGTGGCGCGCCGAGGAAGATACCTATGGACCTATACCGGGCAGTCGACTGCTGCATGCTATTTCTTCTTGTTATTCTGTTGATAATGGCGATGATAGAGATGTCGGGAAATAATAGCTGCCCTTAAAGCAATCGCCGTCACCACCCGCTCTTACTACCGAATCACTTTCAGTCCATACTTAGGTACTCATTTTATATTTGTTTAGGCTTTTTGGTACCTATGTATTGAACTAACAAATACAAATAAATGTAAGGAAATATAAATACCTATGTTTTATTAATAGTTTTTTTACTTTTTACCAACTTACTGTCTGTAAGCGTATTCTTAGTATTCTTATTACCTAAGTATTTAAAATAGAAGCTAATTGAGGTAGGTTAGGGACTCAAACTCGCTTCTCCTTGGCTATCTAGGCCATACAGGACTACCATGTATATATGTAGGTACAGACAGAAGTCAGCACATACGGTTGAACACTCGCACTACGAAATTCACCCGAACCGCTACGGAATACGGGCGATCTTAAGGTCATAATGTTCAGCCGCATGTGCTGCTTACTGTACCTACATACTTTATTGCACACAAATAATGATAAACTTCATAATAAAAATCATTTATTTAAAGCGAAAGCGGTCTTTTCGCTATATGTGGCAATTTCTATCAGGCAACATTGGGATATACCTATGAGATTTAAAATTAAAAAGTGGCTGGCGCATTTAGAAATAATTTGAATTATCACTACATAGTATAAAACAAAGTCGCTTTCTCCGTCCCTATGTCCCTACCCTATGTAATGTATGCTTAAATCTTTAAAACTACGCAACGGATTTTAATGCAGTTTTATTAATAGATAGAGTGATTCAAGAGAAAGGTTTATATGTATAATACATGCATAATATACTTAAGGATAACCCACAATAACCATATTCCCGTGCGGAGCCGGGGCGGGTCGCTAGTAAGTAATGGCTTATTATTTTAGCGGCGACTAAAAACTGATATGGCGACTAACTGTTGGCAACTAATAAATTAATACGGCTGCAATCAAATGTTTCGGCGTTTATTTAATGTAAATAAGCGGCAACACCAGGCTATCATAAAAACGAAATATTGGCGGCTACTTTAGGGTAGCTAATATACGACTATTGAAATTATAGGTGAGGTACTATAAATAATTACTTGGCGACTAATATTATTATTCTGTCAACTGTTAGTTGGCATACAATAAAGCAAATTCTGGGTCTTAGTAAAGGGCAGCTATAAAATTAAAACGGATCTGGGGGCACGGGAGTGCCCCCGCCAAGTCGAGCGCGAAGCAACACTGCCGTACCATCTTGAGTGCCCCCGCCAAGTCGAGCGCGAAGCAACACTGCCGTACCATCTTTACTGGAACCATTTCGCCGCATTTTCAGGCCCCTATTTGAGAACCTCTGGATAAGACCAGAACGCAGAAATTTTCGTCATCCACTAAGCTATGATCACATACTAAAAATCCGAAATTTCAAGTCTGTAGGTCATTTAGTTCCGAAGTTAAGCGAAAGCAAAGTTTCGCATTTTCGACACTCACTCATGATCATCAAAATAGAACTAGTACTTCCCATAAACTCAGCGACCTGAAATTTGGTACAGAGTTAGGGTTTAATGGCTACATAAAGGGAAAACTATAAAAACTAGGATAATCGAAGATCTGGAGTACCTGGTGACCCTGATTAGAAAACACAAGAGCCCAACCAAACTATTAGAGATCGAGACATACCGCCTTTACAAAAAATATTCAACTTGGTAGGCCGCTTCATTTGATGTCAAAAATCGAAAGCCTGAAGTTTCTGATGAAGAACCCTCGGCTGGTTTCAGCTGTATTAGAGATATGGTACCTAACGCCCCCTTCTGCTATTGGTACTTAAAAAAATCGACTGTCATTGCAAAAATCCAGCATAGTGGAACACATCTTTTAATTTAATCCAGCCTATAGCATCCCACTGCTGGGCGAATGCCTCCCCTTCTGCTTTTAATACGTATATAAATAAAATTAAAGGAAAACTATGGAAAAGACTAGACTGGCTTTTATGTCGCGTCAGGAGGAGGGTTATCAGAAGCCGGAGGGTTTTCGTCCAGCTTGGCTTGTGGGCAAGAATCCACCGGGCGATTATATTCACCCTCAGTCTCGTCCCCCATGATCTCAGGGTTCTCTCAAGCACAAAACGAGCTTATAAAATCACAAAGTTTTTATTGCAATAATTCGAGATACAAATGAGCAAATATAGTCACACTTGTTCGGTACACGTGCACTTAACAGGGGAACAGACAAGTACTTTTGGCTAGGTACGACTTCGAGCGAGTTAGGCTAAGCTAACGTTATATAATTAGATATATAAGTTCTATGTACCCATTTTGTCTCTCAAAGTATATAAAAACAATGTTATCTTTAGCCACAAAACATCCTTTGTCAATTAGCGGCTTCATCATAAATTGCCCAACTTAATGGAAACTGGCAATTAAGATAAAATAAGAAACAGAGGGTTGCTTATAATAACTTATCTGGAATATTCTAAAACAAGGGAATCGGTTCGTCAGCCCTTTCCCACGCATCCCCTGTATCGCGTTAGTATAAATAGATGTAAGCTTAGAGTAAGCGTCATTCTGTATCCAACTTTCAAACTAAAATGTACTAGTTATAATAAAGAATTAAGAAATAAAATTAATTTAGTTTTTAAAAAACCACTCCGTCGTCGCAAAACTGAAATTGGCGCCCTGTACGTGGGGCCCTCGCGAAACTTCCGCGTCGCGAATATAACAGTCACCGCCATCAGCATCACCTGAAGCTGAGCTGCTGCCTGATCGCGACCCAGAGTCTTCGAAGCTACACAGCTGTACGAGGCCCGAACCAAGAAAAAATATTTCAGCAGTACGAATGAGTGGGTTAACCTGCGTACTTCTGGCAACAGTCTGGTAAGTGACGCAGTACTTTCCAATTTCCTATCTGGTGGGAACATTGAGATCCTTTTCTTTTAGTGTTATATACTCGTATCAAATAATTTAAAATGGCTCAACAAAATCCACAAGTTTTAATGTATAATGTACATAACCCCGAAGCTATACCAATTTTCGACGGAAAAACAGAGGAATTATATGTATTTTTAAGGGCTTGCGAATTGTATATTGCGGGACATGATAGAAGTCCTCAAACTATATCCCAAATTTTGTCCAGACTTCGAGGCAATGCGGCACTAATAGTGCATTCCCATGCCCATAATAATAACTGGGACGTCATAAAACACGTCCTTGAAGAGGAGTGTGGTGACGGACGCACCACCTCTATCATTTTAAATGAAATAATTCATTTCCAGAAAGGGCAAAGATCATTTAGTGAGATGCTTTTCCAACTCAAGCAGTTACTCCAATTGGCACGGATCAAAATAGAGCAAACTTACGGTCGAGTAGCCGTCGATCCCATGCTACAAATTTACGAAGAAAATGCAAAAATTGCAATAATAAATCACCTTCCGTTTTATTTAAAAAATTTCTATCATGATAAAACTTTAGCCGAGCTTTCAAAAGAGATTAAAATGTTAGAAGCCCGAGGAGAGTTAAGATCTGTGAAACCTCACAATAATCACAATCATCACGCACATCACGCAGCGCCAAATCAAAAACTATTTTATCCTAAGCCGCCACAATTCCCTCAATTTAGCGGACCTGCCCAAAGGCATACCTATCCGCCAACACCGCGTTCACTAATGCGTAGACAGTGGCAAGCTAATGCGGCCGCTGCTGCTGCAGGAAACTTACCTCGTAATAACTTTCAACCAAATATAGGTTTCCAACCTAGATTCCCACAATTCAATAGAAATAATTATTTTAATAACAATAACCGCCCGTCCAATAGCTCGGACGTAACAATGCGTACCGAACCTAATCGACCGGCGCAGCCACAACGCAACGTAGTCAATATAGGACGTGGCTACGTAGCGGAAGAATTATTCCATCAGGAAAATCCTAACATAAATAATGATGAAAATTTTCAAAGCGCTCCAGCCATGAGCGAGGAGACGTAATTTATCTGAACTCCCAAGACAATAAGGGACTCCCATATATAATAGAACCTAAGCTAGGATTAAAAATTTTAGTTGATACAGGTAGTAGTAAGTCTTTTATGAGAAACGATACGTTTAATAAATATTTCCACGATTGCAAGCTAATAAAAGAACCATTTACGGTGAGAACGGCTCACCAAACGACCTCCCATATAGGAACGGTCGAGACTCCATTTTGGAAAAAATTGTTCGGAAATAAAGATGATCCTATGCGATTTTATATTTTTGATTTTTCTGATAATTATGATGTTTTAATAGGAATAGATACGTTACGCTTAATAGAAGCAGATATAATGACCACGGCAAATAAAATAATTACTCCGCAAAAAGAAATCTCTTTAAATTATTTAGACTTAAGTTTAGTAAATACGGAAGATCAAAATCTCAAATTAATATTACAAAATTATGAAAATTTATTCTCGGACAAATTAGAAAATAGTCACACATCCAAAATAACACATGAAATAAAATTACTAAACGAAGACCCGATTTATCAACGCCCTTATAGGCTCCCTCAAATCCAAAGGGAAGAAGTTCGTCGACAGATCGACGATCTGCTCAAGGATGGTATAATTAGACCATCCAACTCCCCGTGGAGTAGCCCAGTCCACCTAGTACCAAAAAAATTAGATAAATCCGGAATACCGAAATTTAGGATGGTAATCGATTATAGAAAATTAAATGAGCGTACGAAAAGCGATAAATACCCCTTGCCCAATATAGAAGATTTGTTTTCGCAATTAAATGGAAATAACTATTTTTCCACACTAGACTTAACCAGCGGTTATCATCAAATATTAATGAGCCCTGGTAGTATTGAAAAAACCGCATTCTCCACTCCGGATGGACACTATGAATTCTTAAGAATGCCGTTTGGTTTAAAAAACGCTCCGAGTACATTTCAAAGATTAATGAACGATACCTTGCGAGATTTGATAGGTAAAGCTTGTTTAATTTACTTAGATGACGTAATTATTTTTGGAAAAACTAAGCAAGAACACAATCAAAACCTGGAAGCTGTTCTTAGGTCATTAAAACACGCGAACTTAAAAGTAAACTTAAATAAATGCGATTTCCTTAAATCAGAAATAGAATTCTTAGGTCATATACTGACTTCTGAAGGCTTAAAACCCAATCCAAAAAAAATCGAAGCAATTCAGCGTTACCCGATACCTAAAACGGTCAAGGAAATTAGGTCATTCCTAGGACTTGTAGGATACTATAGAAAATTTATTCCAGACCTTAGTAGAATTACAAAACCTTTAACAGTATGTACAAAGAAAGGAGTCAGCGTCAAATTAACACCTGAGTATATAGATGCAGTAAACAAATGTAAGGAAGCTTTAACCAACGCCCCAATATTAAAATACCCAGATTATGAAAAAACTTTTGTCGTAACGACCGACGCCAGCGATAAGGCGTTAGGCGCGGTATTGTCCCAAGAAGGTCATCCAATAGCATTTATCTCTCGAACTCTCTCTAATACCGAAGTTAATTATAATACGACAGAAAAAGAACTATTAGCTGTGTTATGGGCAGTACAACAATTCCGACCTTATATCTACGGTAGGCATTTCATTATCGAGACTGACCACCAACCTATCACATGGGTAACTAAATTAAAAGAACCCAACGCGAAACTTAACAGATGGAAACTTAGACTTCAAGAATACGATTACGAAACCAGGTATAAGAAAGGCAAAACGAATTGCGTTGCAGATGCATTATCTAGAATAGAACTTAATAACTATGAATCGGACGATTCAGAGTCGATGGATGTAGAAGTAGGTACCGTAATGGACGCCTCCTCTGCGGCGACTATTCATAGTAATGCCGACGACAGCGAAAGCGGCATTCCGATAAGAGCGGAACACCCTCACCCGCTTATGAATAGGATATTCATTCATACAATTCAAAAAGATAATGCTTATTACGAGTTAAAACAAAACAAGGATCACCATTTGTGGATCCCTAGTAACGCGATAGAAAAAGAATTTGTAAAATTTGTAAAAGAAAGGTTAAATAAAAATAAATATGCTATAGTTATAGATAAGGAACAAACGTATTTAGAAATTAGCGAAACTTATAGGAAATATTTTAACAAAGAGTCTCTAAAACTAATTAGATATACTAAATTCTTAACGGAAGTAGACAAATACGATGAGCAAAACGAGATAATAACGCGTACACACCTCAATAATAATCGCCATCGCGGTATAGATTCAATGATGACAGAATTAAAAAGAAAATATTTCTGGGCAAACATGAAAAATATGGTAAAGAAATACGTAGACAAATGCGAAATATGTAAGCGAGCTAAATATGATCGACATCCTATCGAAGCACCCATAGAAAGTACAGAAAGTCCTAGCGAACCAATGGAAATATGGCATCTAGACATATTTCACATCAAAGGCAGTAAATACTTAACGATAATAGACAAATTCTCAAAATGGGCACAAGCTGTCCCACTAGCAATTAACACTTCTCCAGAAATATGTAACTGTCTTATAGGAATCTTTAGCACTGTAGGTACCCCAAAAAAGTTAGTGTTAGACAATGAGACTACATTAAATTCAGGTACTATCAAAGAATTGTTAAATATCGATGCCTTAGTTCACAAATGTATTAAGTACAAAATTTTTGAAATCGACTTTTTGATGCCATATGTACTAAAATTTCATGCACTTTCTTTGGCGCGTATGGAAACGTCTAAATTCCGTCTCCTTCTACTAGTAACCTAGTGTCACAAATGTACTATTTTAAACTTATGAATGTCAAAAGATACTAACGATCTTTATTTTTATAAATTCTGAATGAAAAAACTTTAACTGATTTTATCTTACCTAAATTAAAAACAATTCAAGACGCAAGTGTACTATCTGCATTTAAAATTTCTGCGCAAGCATTATCACTGCTACATCAGTATATTATGCACCGTTAGTGCTAAATAACCCAGAAAGTTTTATGTACAAATATATTAAGTACTTTTTGTTCAAAGGGTTTTTCTTTTTATTTAGTGCACAAATGCATTAAATACTGATAAGACATTGTTCCATTAATACATGTAAAATAAGTAGAAAACTAAGTACTTTTAATTCAATTTCCATTTTTAATAGTAAATACATACAAGTACTATATTATTTTAAATTATTTGTGCTTTCAAAAACGGTTTTGGCGCGTAATTTTTAACGGGTAGCGAGAGGTGTGGGGAGAGGGGATGATTAGATTCGGGAGTACGACACGACCCGAAATTATCCGAGCCATTCTGTCGTGCAAAGCCAATACACTGTATCTAAAAAAAGTTGATTTTGAGGAAAAAAATGTTTAAGATTTTTAGCGTTTTTTGCAATTTTGGTAGTGTTTTTACTAAAAAACTACATTTTTTTTAGCTTTGTATAAAGACATTTTAATTTCCTTTTTAGCCATGTATATTTTATTTGTATTGTATTGCTTATTACGATAATATAACGTAGAACTTGTATTGCCAGAACACGGATAAAAGATTATATTAACGCTGTTGTGAAAAGAAACTGTAACTAAAGTTGCAGTTTATTGATGATACTAGACAGTTATGAAATGTAGGTACCATGACAATGTATCTTTGTTTACAGTGTATTGCTATAGCAAAGTTCTTTGGTGGACAATAGAAAATAAATGAAATAAATTATTATTTTCGCATTAGATGTATTTGAATGTAAACTGTAAGTATCAATTTGAAGTTAAACAAGTTAATACAATTTCAACAAAAGTAAGCAGAATGTTTGACTATACTACATTCTAAACTAAGAAAAACTATAAGTACTTATCTATCAAGAAACAAAAACAATTCTGTTAAATTTAAACTTAATTTATGATGTCTGAGTTAATAGCATTACACAGATCTGCAGCATCAGATACTACAAGGTTCTCGTAAAAACTCACTCTTGAGGCTGGCATGGATTTGCACAGTTCAAGTAATGCCTTTTTCTTTAACTCGTTTATACCTCTGGGTTGATTCTCTCTGGGTATCATGTCCAAAAGGTCATTATCTCCTTTTATTATTCTATCTTTTAATTCCTTTTCTACTTTTGGCTTTAAAAATAGAATTTCTTTAAAATCCTGAGTGTAATCATTTTTCGCAAATATGCTAAAATGTCCTCTTCGAAACTGTATTACCTTCAAATTTTGTATATTGAAACCTTTCGGATATGAAATTTTCGAATCATTACTGAACATAATCATATCTCTGTGATTCAATACATCAACGTCTATATTTTTACGTGATTTTTTGATGTTTTTTACGAAATCATTTAAATCGTACACTTCCCTCGATGACTTTAATTTCCTTGCAATTGCAGCATGAACAGCATCTGCTGCCATGAATGTGTGTCCAGGTTCAAAGTATTCTATAGTAAGTGTCTCTATCTGTGTCATACTATCATTTATGGTTCTCACTAACGCCGATAGTAGTGTTTTATTTTTATTTTGAGCGTTACAGTTATCAAGGAAAAAATTAACGCATGATTGGTCCCTGCAATATTTTCTAAGGAAATAAACGTATGCTGTAGCGATATTGTAAGCAAATCTTCCACTCTCGCCTTCGTGCCAAACAATGCAGACTGCTTGCTTGTTCTTTCCAGGTGGTACGAAAGATTCATTAAAAAGTACAAGCTTTTGGGAGAAAAAGTAGTCTTTTGTTTCTAGCAATGGCATACATAATGGCTTTTTGCATATCAACTGTAAAAAGTGATTCTTTTCCTTCCGATTTCTCACACTTTTCTTCAACACTCTTTAAATCTATCCTGGAATTTCTTTTGTTTGCTAGATGTTGGCCCAAATCTTGACAATGATCGCAGTTGCAGGGTCTAGGTAGTGTTTTGTGTTCTATTTCATGATTTTTGCATTTTGTGCAAATATCTTGAACTGGTTCTGCTGTAGATAAGTTAAGCTGTTTAATCATTTTGTGAAAATGAGACCAACTACAAACTTTTATACCTGTATCAATGCAGTGCTGCTTAAAATCTTTGTAAATACTAGTGAAATTGACCCCTACAGGCAAATATTTTCGATAAGGAGCATGTTTTATGTTATAGTGGGATTGAACTGGGTTATATTTCATAATGAAATTTTTCATTTCAGTTTCATATTGCTCAGTAAATGCATTTGCAGGATGATGGTGACCTCTTGGATCTGGTGCAGCACATATCATAGGATTTTTGTTATTGCTTAAATAGTTCGCTTTCAAAACGGACTGGACTGCTTCGTCGTTACTATATCCTAGAGTATGTAAAAAAAATATTTTGCACACTTGAATGTCATTCATTTTCCATATTAATGTGTTGCGTCTTCGAGAAGCTTTTCCTGTAGTTTGAAGTGTGGTACGTATTTTTTGCACATTTCGAGATAAATAATCTCTACGACGTTGTCTGTCTACACTCCAAAATTTCTCCCAGATAGTATCTCTCCTATATAGTTTGTAGTATTTTATCAAAACATTTTCTTTTACAATCACATGGCGGTAAAATAGGATACTTATTCTTCTGTTTATCTAAAATTTGTGATGGATTTCTTACTCTACTTGTCTTTTTTTTTGCAGGTGTAGACTCAACCTGCGAGGTGACAGAGGTGTCGGTCCGGGCTGATGTGTCACGTGAATGAGGCTGAAGATCGTCACTACGATGTACAGACTGCCTTTTCTTCCCTCTCTTTGCAGGAGGTTGAGTCTCAACCTGCGAGGTAACAGATGTGTCGGTCCGGGCTGATGTGTCATGTGAATGAGGCTGAGGATCGTCACTACGACGTACAGACTGCTTTTTCTTCCTTTTCTTTGCAGGAGGTTGAGTCTCAATCTTCGAGGTGATAGATGTGTCGGTTCGGGCTGATGTGTCACGTGAATGAGGCTGAGGATCGTCACTACGACGTACAGACTGCTTTTTCTTCCTTTTCTTTGCAGGAGGTTGAGTCTCAATCTTCGAGGTGATAGATGTGTCGGTTCGGGCTGATGTGTCACGTGAATGAGGCTGAGGATCGTCACTACGACGTACAGACTGCTTTTTCTTCCTTTTCTTTGCAGGAGGTTGAGTCTCAATCTTCGAGGTGATAGATGTGTCGGTTCGGGCTGATGTGTCACGTGAATGAGGCTGAGGATCGTCACTACGACGTACAGACTGTTTTTGCTTCCTTTTCTTTGCAGGAGGTTGAGTCTCAATCTTCGAGGTGATAGATGTGTCGGTTCGGGCTGATGTGTCACGTGAATGAGGCTGAGGATCGTCACTACGACGTACAGACTGCTTTTGCTTCCTTTTCTTTGCAGGAGGTTGAGTCTCAACCTGCGAGGTGACAGATGTGTCGGTTCGTGTTATTTTATCCGTTTTCCAACACCCTAAAAGCCTTTTTTTACCATAAGCAATGTTTGAGTTTTAGTGCTAAATGCCTATCAAAATATTAAATTGTAGTGCACAAATATATTAAATGGGGGGTTTGGTCATTATTTTGCCATTTTCGTGATGATTGAATTATACTAATATTATAATTTTATAATATGTTAGAGTTAAAAGACTACATTTTTAAATAGACGCAAGGTTATTTCATAATACTGCATAGTTTTTAAAATATTCATCTCTAAACTTTAAAAAGTTTAAAAGTGCTCTCCTGTAAAATTTACTTTTTGCTAGTTAATACAACTGTGAACTAAGGCATCGATATGTACAATATCCAAATGCACGTAACTACTCCGGGACACTCTCAATCTAATTCGGATGTAGAGCGATTCCACTCCACCTTATTAGAATTATTAAGAATCCTTTTCAATACTTTCCCAGAGGAAAACTTGAATAAAATAATTAACCTCGCGATAATAGCTTACAATAGTAGCATCCATAGCACCACAGAGCATACGCCGAACGAAGTACATTTCGGTAGACATATGCGATTAGTTGCACCTACAAGCGAGAGTTTAATAACATCAATATACCTAGAAAATCACCGCGAACAAATGGACAAATTGCACAAAATATTAAAAGAAAGAATAAAAGAAGTCAAAGAAAAAGTTAGGGAACGAATAAATAAAAAAAGGAAAGAACCGCCCGATATAAAAGTAGGTCAATCAATTTTTATAAAGCAACACGATAGGAATAAGGATAAAGATAGGTATTTAGGGCCGTACGAAGTAACAGCGGTTTTACCTCACGGCGTGTTAGAATATAAGAAAGGTAGACGTAAGAATAAAATACACATAAATAATGTACGTCTTTCAGGTTGTCAATCACCGGAAGAACCAATGGAGCAACAGAACGATTTACCGTCAACGTCCAGAGGCTAACTAGTGACCAACCATTCGCAATTGCTAACTTAGGAGAAGCCAAATTAGTAGAAGGATATTGGCATGTAATTCATACAGTAAATACGGAAGGACTTACCCAACAACATAGGGTTATCAAGGATAATCTAGATAAATTATGTAAAACGTATTACAATCAAACAGTAGATTATAAGGGTTACGGCGTACGACTGGATAACCTCACCGTAGGAATAGACAAAATAAAATTCCTCATCGACCAAAATCAACAATATATTAATAATTTAATCACCGGGAGATATAAGCGTGGATTAATAAACGGTTTAGGTGCTGTTATCAAGGCCATTACCGGAAATGCAGACAACGACGACATAGTCCGCATGGAAAGGGAAATAGCACAAAATAGGCACTTGCTGAAGGAAAAGATTTCACTAACTGCTAATATCTTAGATGATTTCCAACATAAACTATCAAACCTTAGTAAAACCCAAGAGAAAATATGGGAACAACTTAGTATGTCTTGGTACATAAACCATGAAGCTTACTTTATAAATATAATGTTACACGATGCACAAATTCTGAATGAACTATTGGATCGCCTAGCCACTGCCTTGACGTTTGCGAACCATAATATTTTCCATTATTCTATTATGAAACCGCAATTACTAAAAGAAATAATTAACCATATACCTAGAAGTGAACTGATTACTACAGACGTAATGCGTTTAGAAAAAATACATACAAATATTAACTTTTAAGGAAGCGCAAAATATTCGATTTGTTTTAAAAATTCCGCTTATAGAGCCAATAAATTACGAGTATATAAAACTAATTCCTGTACTCCAAACATCCCAATCATTGTGCCTTTACCCATTATCCCAACCAAAAACTGTACTGCGCTCACAAGATCATGTACTGGAAGCCGAAAGCTGCCTAGAAAACAACCTATGTACTAGAAGCGCCAAAATATTGACACGCTGCGAGCAAGAAGTAATACTACATGCTAACGGAAAGTTATGTAATCTAACAAAAGTTGTTTGTCCTGACGAATACATATACAATATAGACGACGGCAATTACTTGGTATATACCATGAAAGAAGCGGAAATCACATCTAACTGTGACGGCAAGACGAAGACACTGAACATTCGAGGTAGTTCAATTATAAGCAGCAACAAATGCTTAGTTAAATACCAAGGAAGAATATTAACCGCATATTCAGAAACTAAGGCCGACATTCAAGTCCCAGCATTCTCGGAGATTCCAATCATCGACACGAGACTCCCACTACTGTTCGACGACAACAGCCGAGATTTGGAGAAGCAAATACATCATCTGAAGAATTTTGACAATCTACCAAGTGAAACATATGGTTTACCCCTTGGACTCGGTTCAGCAAGTTTAAGCGTTATAATATTAATAATTGTGTGTGTTTATTTAGCTTATAAGATGAGATATTGTAATAAAATTAAAATTAAATCTGGAAAGTTAAACACAGAAGAAGAAGGCGTTCCACTGAGAACACTTCCTGCGGGCGTATTCTCAGTTCCAGGGGAGAGGAGTTAGGCTAAGCTAACGTTATATAATTAGATATATAAGTTCTATGTACCCATTTTGTCTCTCAAAGTATATAAAAACAATGTTATCTTTAGCCACAAAACATCCTTTGTCAATTAGCGGCTTCATCATAAATTGCCCAACTTAATGGAAACTGGCAATTAAGATAAAATAAGAAACAGAGGGTTGCTTATAATAACTTATCTGGAATATTCTAAAACAAGGGAATCGGTTCGTCAGCCCTTTCCCACGCATCCCCTGTATCGCGTTAGTATAAATAGATGTAAGCTTAGAGTAAGCGTCATTCTGTATCCAACTTTCAAACTAAAATGTACTAGTTATAATAAAGAATTAAGAAATAAAATTAATTTAGTTTTTAAAAAACCACTCCGTCGTCGCAAAACTGAAATTAGCGCGAACGGAAAAGTAATGAATCCAGAACAACGATTTCTAATTTTGTTGACTACGGTTTCCCGCCAAAAGGCCATGTCCAAGCGCGGGAATCTTCCACGTGCTTGCGTTCCCTTGTCTATGACAAAATTCGGATACACAGACAATATTAAATCTTACAAATCGATAAAAAAAAACAACAACAAGTAAGTGTTGCTATTGCTAATAAATAACAAAATTAAGGACGTGTGGCGCCACCTGCCAAGATCAATCTGTACAATGAAAAAATAAAACTATTCTAATTTATGGTTAAATCGAGTATTTGACAGTTGGTCAATATTGGCCCGACGCTTGGCCGGTTGGTTCCAACGTCCATCTTCGACACGGCCATCCCGACTTTCACCCGTCCTCGGGTGAATCATCTGCGGACAAGGAAAGATTTCGCACAGTACATATTCGTTCGGATATCCTGACTTAAAATCTAGGATAAATTATTACAACATGAATTTCTGAAGCAAGTTCAAATCAGCAGGTTCCAAAAAACAAAAAATAAAAAGAATTCTAACGATAGGGTCGTACCATACATAAGATCATCATTTTGACTCACTGTCATCTTACAAATTATGTACACTTGACCAGTCCATCGGTCTACATGCCCTGTCAGGAACATGACGTACTCAGTCCGTCGAGTACGGTTTAAACATCCTCAATCAGAACTTCCTCTCCCCACGAGGCACATAAAGACTATATGATGATAGTCAAGTTATGTATTCCCGCTCCAGAAAGTTACTGACGTTACGTTAGTTAACCACCAGCGCAACTAAGGAACGGTTACTTTGGTTACCCACCGCAGTAACAACCATCAACAACAACAAACATTTCTATGCCCTCAATCAGAACTTCCTATCCACGCGAGGCACGTAAGGACTATATGATGATAGTCAAGTTACGTATTCTCACTCCTGAAAGCTACTGACGTTACGTTAGTTAACCACCAACGCAACTAGAGAACAGTTACTTTGGTTATCCACCAAACAAACGGCGACTTAGTTACCCACCAAGCGCCAACACAGTCATTGAGTCAAATTAATAAGTCAAAAATCAACAGTGTTAAATCAGTGAGTCAAATAAACGAGAAGTACAAATAATCAAACATTATCATTGCCATCAGAATCACTCTCAACTTCTATATCCAACTCGACTGGAACCTGGTGATCTGGGACTCTGCGTACACGATCATGAGAGTACTTGTAAGTTCTATTAGAATTAATTGCTTTTAGCAAGTACCTATCGCCTTCTAGCACATCAATGATTTTAAGAGGACCCTTAAATTTTGCATCTAATTTGGTCTGATTCCTTTCCTCATTTTCAATCAAGACAAAATCTCCTATTGCAAACTTTTGCAATTTGGCTTTATTGCTATCGAATCTTTCCTTATCATACTTAGCGGCTTGTCCCATATTCTGAGTCGCCTGCTCTCTCACAGAATCGATATCAATAACTTCATCACAATCTACCACAGCCATTAAATTCAGAGGTCTGGCAACCTTGCCTATCATGAGCTCTAATGGACTCGCTTTTGTCACACGATTGATGGTGGAATTAATTGCAAGCTGAACATCGCCTAGCGCCTCCTGCCATGACCTATCCTTACTAGTCTCTACCGCTGTCAGCATGCTTTTCAGCGTGCCCATCACCCTCTCTACTTGCCCATTGGCACGACTTGATCCAGTTGCAATCAGGTGTAACTGCATATTGTGAGAGTTACAAAACCCTTCAAACTCCTTACTAGAAAAACAACGACCTTGATCTGCGATAACAAGTTGAGGGGCGCCAAATAAGGAGATACCAGCCTTAAGAGCACGAATGCTGCTAGCGGTGTCAATATTTTTTGAATGAACTAGCAAGACATACTTGGTAAACGCATCGATCAAAACAAAAACGTACTCCTTGTTTGCATTTTTCCCACTTAGTTTACCAGAGGCATCAATATGCACAGTATGCCAGGGTACAGAAGTTTTTGGGATGGGATGGAGCTCAGCTTGAACTTTACCAGATTTTGGTTTGGAAATTTTACAGGTGATACAGTTATCAACAAATCTTCTGACGTATTTGGACATGCCCGGGAACCAATAGTGATTGTAAACCTTTTCTAGGGTTTTTTCCCATCCCAAGTGCATGATCGATTCGTGAATATTGTTGATAACTGCCCACCTGAAAGCCCGTGGGACAAATGGAAGGCAACGAGTACGGCCATTCCTCTGGACCTTGCGGTGAAGAATGTTTGACTTCACTACGTAAGTCTTCCTAATATCATCAGGCAGGGATTCGTTCTGCAAATCTGACAAGATTTTGCTGATCTCCTCATCCTTTTCCTGCTCGACTCGAAGCCAGTCAACAGACAGCTCTGCGAGATCGACACGTTTCTGCTCAACACGCGTGATAGGATCGAGCACCGGATTTCTCGAAAGACAATCAACATGGGCCATTCGCTTGCCCTCACGATACTCGATATCAAAGTCGAACGACTGAAGGTAAGCCCACCAGCGGTGTACGCGCGGAGACAAGTCTGCTTTCGTTTTAGAGGCTTTAACAGAGTTGCAGTCAGTAACTACTTTGAATTTACGACCCTGCAAGAAGTGACGGAAATGCTTAACGGCATTGACAACGGCAAGAGTCTCCAACTCAAATGAGTGATAGCGAGATTCAGCGGGAGTAGTACGACGACTGTAGTAGCTGACCACATGCTGTTTGCCGTCGACCTTTTGAATAAGCATCGCTCCATAACCCTCTGCACTTGCATCAGTATGAAGTTCTATGGGAAGCTCCGGGTTAAAGATCATCAGAACAGGTTCGGAGGTTAACTTGGAAATGATATTTTGACGGATCTGCTCATGAGACGATTTCCATTCGAGAGTTTTATTTTTGCTACTAGTGAGCAAGAACAATGGAGCCATTATCGTGGAAAAATCGCGCACGAATTGACGGAAGTACGAAGCCAATCCAATAAATTGGCGAAGTTGGGTAATTGTTGTTGGTGGAGGAAGCTTGGTCAAAGCCTCAATCTTGGTAGGGTTGGGTTGGATTTTGCCATTCTCGACAACAAAGCCAAGGTATTCAACTCGTTTCATAAGAAAGGAGCACTTCGACAAGTTCAGGGAAAATCCAGCCTTAGTCAAAACTTCAAGTACCAACCCAAGCCTCGCCAGACCTTCCTCAACAGTACTAGAGACGATAAGCAGGTCATCAATGTAGGCTACCACGAAAGAGTGAGCCAGGTCCCCAAGAGCCTTAATGACAGCCCGTTGGTACACAGAACTGGCATTCTTCAAACCAAACGGCATAGCTAAATATTCCCACTGGCCGTCTGGTGTGACAAATGCCGTCCGCTCAATAGACTCTTCAGACACGGGAATCTGGTGGTACCCACTCAACATGTCCAAAGCTGTGAACCATTTACCGCCTCCTAGTCTAGCTATCTGATCGTTTATTAAAGGTAGGGGAAATCTGTCGGCCACCGTGTTATCATTCAGCTCACGGTAGTCCACACACATCCTGCTAGCACCGTTCTTTTTCGTAACTAGAACTACAGGACTGGAGAACGGGGAGCAACTTGGCCTAATCACTCCAGCTTCTAAAAGCTCCTTAACTTTACCTCGCACTATCTCCCTATCCTCGGCACCAAGTCTGTACGGACGACGTTGGACAATACTATTCGGATCTATCAAACGAATTTCGAGTTGGCCTGTTGTAACTCGAGACTTGGCTACACCGGAAGGAAACGATTCAGAAAACTCCTGCAGAATGTCAAGCAGTTGCTGCCTACACTCGGCAGGGACGTTTGTGACAATATCATCAAAGCTAACCTCGGCCTCCTTACTGTCTCCTGAACGAGTCAAGCTACATGCATTTACTTCAGCAATTCGGGTAAATACCACTTTGTCAGAGGTCAGGTTTACCGAAAGTCCTAATCCTAAAATCTCTCGTCCTATCATAATGTCGCTTTTCAAGAAGGCGTCTGGCACAACATGAAACAAAATTTCTAAATTCAAACCATCAATCGTTACTTGTGACAGTATTTGTTGGATACTATGTACAGAGGTCTGCCCTATACCAGTTAAGACAACAGTATTGTTAAATCGTTTGCCAGGAAATTTAGCCGCAACACATTCCTTTATGAGAGAGCATTCGGCCCCAGAATCATAATGAAAAGGAAAGGACTCACAAGCCACTTTGAGTTGTCCAGTAGGGTTGCTCACGCAGCACAGGTCCACGCGTCGCTGGGTGGTGTTGCTCGAAGCCGTAGTGGACGCCGAGCTGTTGCTGTTGCGCGTCGCAGCACTGCCACCGGCGCTGGAACCTCCATTGCTGGCACCACGTGGACATCTGCTGGCGTAGTGTCCTGGTGTTCCACATCTGTAACAAACGGCCTCGGCGGTAGGTTTCTGCATAGATGTGGAAGAATTGGAAGAGTTATGAAAATTCAGCGACCTTTTAAAATCCTTCCTTGAACGGCAGTCGCTGGATCGGTGCCCCATCCTTCCACAGTTAAAGCATTTCGGAACTGCAGCTGGCCTGGGACGTTTGTGCTCTGTTGGTCCATCGGTGTTAGTAGTCGGTGGTGCATTAATTTTCCTTTTCAAAAAGGAGAATGCTTGAAGTTCACGTTGCATTTTGTCCCGGGTAGTGATCTCCGTTGTAAAAGCCATGCGTTGAATCCTTCCATCAAACTGGGACACGTGTGCAAGCACCATAGCCATGGTGATCTCTTCCACAGTCAAATCCTTCCATCTAGCCGTCAGGGTCGTCATTAGTCTCGCTGCATATGCGGCCATGCATTCATTTTCTTTGGGCTTGCTGTTCTGCAGGTTAATGAGGGTAGCTGCAGGTGTTTCCGAACAGTCGTAGCGAGCCGCGAAAAGATTCTTAAAATGAGGCCACGTTATCCCAGCAAAAGACACTTGGGCCAACCAACGAGATGCGCTGCCTTTCAGGGCCTTGCTTAGTGCCATGATTAGTGCACTACCTTCCAAGTTTTTCTCGGCTAAGCACAGGTCTACAGTCATACTCCACGCACGTGCATCAGCGTCGGATTTGTCCGGGTCAAAATCAGGCAAAGAAATCTTTGGGGTACTCACAGTTGGTCGCATTGCATCGATTATTGAAAGCACATGGCGGTTTTGTGCATCCAGCAGGGTTTGCAGTAAATCTCCGTCTAATCTCGTAGTTGTTTGTGCTTGAGTGCATCGCACTTCTGATGTCGCGTCAGGAGGAGGGTTATCAGAAGCCGGAGGGTTTTCGTCCAGCTTGGCTTGTGGGCAAGAATCCACCGGGCGATTATATTCACCCTCAGTCTCGTCCCCCATGATCTCAGGGTTCTCTCAAGCACAAAACGAGCTTATAAAATCACAAAGTTTTTATTGCAATAATTCGAGATACAAATGAGCAAATATAGTCACACTTGTTCGGTACACGTGCACTTAACAGGGGAACAGACAAGTACTTTTGGCTAGGTACGACTTCGAGCGCGAACGGAAAAGTAATGAATCCAGAACAACGATTTCTAATTTTGTTGACTACGGTTTCCCGCCAAAAGGCCATGTCCAAGCGCGGGAATCTTCCACGTGCTTGCGTTCCCTTGTCTATGACAAAATTCGGATACACAGACAATATTAAATCTTACAAATCGATAAAAAAAAACAACAACAAGTAAGTGTTGCTATTGCTAATAAATAACAAAATTAAGGACGTGTGGCGCCACCTGCCAAGATCAATCTGTACAATGAAAAAATAAAACTATTCTAATTTATGGTTAAATCGAGTATTTGACAGTTGGTCAATATTGGCCCGACGCTTGGCCGGTTGGTTCCAACGTCCATCTTCGACATACTTATACTTACAAGTTTACAAGAAGATATAGTCGAAAGATCGAACGATTAACTTTATTCTACTCAAACACTCAAACATTATACAAATTAAATAAACAAATTACACTAAAAATATGATGGAGGAGTAGAGGTGATACCCGCACACGTCGTTAGATGGCGCTGACTGTATTCTATAACGCGCTTAAGAAAAGAAAGATTTGTAATAATAAAAAAACAACTTCTAAAAAGAAAAAAAACTATGTGAAATAAGAAAATCTAATAAAATAAATCAATATACCCACGTTTCTACAAAAAGAAGTGAAATCTCACCAAAAACATTCTGTAAAAAACTAGCCAACTCTCGATGGAGCTGCTTGTTTATCTTTAAAAAGTAATGAAATCTAGACAAAGTCGTACCAAGTCTAAGGTTCATTACTGCGATTTCTTTATTATTATAGTTAATGTTGTGTTACTTGGCTGTTGAAGGGTACACAAGGAGTTTTATGAACCAGGTGCTCCATGATTCCATTGCACCAATCTGTCGCCAGAACCGCTACTCATTGACGATGGAAAATCAACGGCCCAGTCACACAACATTAACTATAATAATAAAGAAATCGCAGTAATGAACCTTAGACTTGGTACGACTTTGTCTAGATTTCATTACTTTTTAAAGATAAACAAGCAGCTCCATCGAGAGTTGGCTAGTTTTTTACAGAATGTTTTTGGTGAGATATTATTTATAATTTTAGAAGGTTTTTATTCAAAATGTTTCAAATTATAATTTAAATAAAAATGGCGAACGGCGCGAGCGGCGACTGTTGAGGTTGGGTAGAAGCGGGGTACGTGCGGGCGAGGGGGGACAGAGCGGGCTATTAGCCAATTTGATTTATTTATTTTTGATTTATTTATTTTTTAACTAAAATTTAATTATTTTTTAATTTTTTTTACATTTTGACTTTGACTTTGACGATGACAACTCTGAGGTCAAAATTGGAAAAAAATGGCCGCCATTTTAAACATTTATGTTTCTGAACGGATTGCTCTTAAAATCGATATCTAGGGTCCCCAGTGGTGTCCAATGACGAATCTGAGGTCAAAATTGGAAAATATGGCCGCCATTTTGAACTTTTACGTTTCTCAACGGATTGCTCTCAAAATCGATATCTAGGGTCCCCAGTGGTGTCCAATGATGACTCTAAGGTCAACATTGAAAAAAATGTCCGCCATTTTGAACTATTTTGTTTCTGAACGGATTGCTCTCAAAATCGATATCTAGGGTCCCCAGTGGTGGCCAATGACGACTCTGAGGTCAAAATTTGAAAAAATGGCCGCCATTTTCAACTTTTTTGTTTCTGAACGGATTGCTCTCAAAATCGATATCTAGGGTCCCCAGTGGTGTCCGATGACGAATCTGAGGTCAAAATTAGAAAAAATGGCCGCCATTTCGAACTTTTTTGTTTCTGAACGGATTGCTCTCAGAATCGATATCTAGGGTCCCCAGTGGTGTCCGATAACGAATCTGAGGTCAAAATTGGAAAAAATGGCCGCCATTTTGAACTTTTATGTTTCTGAACGGATTGCTCTCAAAGTCAATATCTAGGGTCGCCAGTGGTGTCCAATGACGAATCTGAGGTCAAAATTGGAAAAAATAACCGCCATTTTGAACTTTTTTGTTTCTGGACGGATTGCTCTCAAAATCGATATCTAAGGTCCCCAGTGGTGTACAATGACGAATCTGAGATCAAAATGGAAAAAAAGCCGCCATTTTGAACTTTTTGTTTTCTGGTCCGAATGCTTCCAAAATCGATATCTGGGGTCCCCAGTGGACTCCAATGACGATTCTGATATGACAATTGCAAAAAATGGCTACCATTTTGAACTTTTTTGTTTCTCGTCCGATTGCTTCCAAAATCGATATCTAGGGTCCCCAGTAGACTCCGATGACGATTCTGACATCAGAACTGCAAAAAATGGTCGCCATTTTGATTTTTTTTTCTCGTCCGATTGCTACCAAAATCGATATTTGGTGTCTTCAATGGACTCCGATGACGTTTCTGACATCAGAATTGCCAAAAAGTGACCGCCATTTTGAATTTTTTTTTCTCTGTTTCGATTGTTCTAAAACTAAAAAAGTTCAAAATGGCGGCCATTTTTTGCAATTCTGATGTCAGATTCGTCACCGGCACAGAACATTTAAAAGAGGTTAGAATGGCGATAATGCGCCGTCCGTATGAAATCCGGTGTCGCCGATTCCACCCCACCTTTCACCTCCACTACATCTGTACTTCAATAAAGATGAAGTTTACGCACATATTTGCAATTTCAAATCTAGCCAATCATAGCGCCGCTCAATCACGCGATTTCAAATGGAAACGAATCATACGCATGCACGCACACTGATGTAGATTTTTATAGCTATGTGTGAGTTAGACAGCGCGATCGTTTCTTTACGTGAAGTATGAGCGTTTTGCTCATAGTTTTGGCGCGCCGGCCCCGCCCACATCGCCTTTCTAACCTCTTTTAAATGTTCTGTGGTCACCGGAGTCCACTGGAGACCCCAGATATTGATTTTGGAAGCAATAAATGTAGAAACTAAAAAGTTCAAAATGGCGGTAATTTTTTGCAATTCTGATGTCAGAATCGTCATCGGAGTCCACTGGAGACCCCAAATATCGATTTTGGTAGCAATCGGGCGAGAAACAAAAAAGTTCAAAATGGCGGCCACTTTTTGCAGTTCTGATGTCAGATTCGTCATTGGAGTCCACTGGGGACCCTAGATATCGATTTTGGAAGCAATCGGACGAGAAACAAAAAAGTTCAAAATGGTAGCCATTTTTTGCAATTGTCATGTCAGAATCGTCATCGGAGTCCACTGGGGACCCCAGATATCGATTTTGGAAGCATTCGGACCAGAAACCAAAAAGTTCAAAATGGCGGCCTTTTTTCCATTTTGACCTCAGATTTGTCATTGTACACCACTGGGGACCTTAGATATCGATTTTGAGAGCAATCCGTCCAGAAACAAAAAAGTTCAAAATGGCGGTTATTTTTTCCAATTTTGACCTCAGATTCGTCATCGGACACCACTGGGGACCCTAGATATCGATTCTGAGAGCAATCCGTTCAGAAACAAAAAAGTTCGAAATGGCGGCCATTTTTTCTAATTTTGACCTCAGATTCGTCATCGGACACCACTGGGGACCCTAGATATCGATTTTGAGAGCAATCCGTTCAGAAACAAAAAAGTTAAAAATGGCGGCCATTTTTTTCAATGTTGACCTTAGAGTCATCATTGGACACCACTGGGGACCCTAGATATCAATTTTGAGAGCAATCCGTTGAGAAACATAAAAGTTCAAAATGGCGGCCATATTTTCCAATTTTGACCTCAGATTCGTCATTGGACACCACTGGGGACCCTAGATATCAATTTTGAGAGCAATCCGTTCAGAAACATAAAAGTTCAAAATGGCGGCCATTTTTCGCAAATTTGACCTCAGAGTCGTCATTGGACACCACTGGGGACTGAATTTCTGCCGCTCACGATTCACAAAATTACGCTCGTGTGGCCTCACCCTTACTCTGTCCTTCGAGCCATTTATCCATGTTTACTACTATCAAGACTAACAACTTAGCTACGGGACCGATGACGAAAAAAAGGCTATATAAAATTATATTTGCATCCTATTTTAACTTTAAATAACGCCCTTAAAGAGTCGCCAAAATTACTTTTTTTGCACTTAATTATATTTAACTACACACCCCATTTATTTTAAATAGAGGCCCTGTAGTGAATTTTTTGAATGCCTATTTGCCTTTTTTTATCTGCCATTATGTTGCTGCTTGAAAATAAATTTAGTTTCCAAAACAAAATACTCGATGCCAGTTTCAATTTAAATACTACCTTCCAATCAATTTTATTTAGTAGCCACTTCATGATTAAAATGTTACCTCACATTAGCCGCCAACCCATTATTTTTAGCACCCATTTTTATTTTTTTTATATGCCTGATTTCGATTAGTTTGTCGCCGGGTTAAATACATGCCGTAAGTAATAAAAAGAACCTAGTTTTATATCATTACACAAAAAATACATTATAATAGGATGCTGATGATGTGTGAATCCAATAATCTTTACCAAACACCATAAGCGTTTGCGTCAGCGGCAAGTCATGAGCTGCCGCAATCATTTGACAGTTCCTCACGCTAATCGACCTTACAAAATGCCGATTGTTCATTTTTGTATGGAAACCATTCACTCACTCGCTATCGTTAACGATCTCGTCGCTATCCCCTTAAACGCTGTTTACAAAATACCGAATATGTCTTTGACAATCGCTAATCACTTTCAAACGTCAAAATTGACACTGTAAAACGTTAGCGGCTCGCTCGCTAACCTTACAAAATAGCCCCACTGATATTTTATGACAGTGATGTTGTCCAAGCCACATGAGCCTACATGCCGTGAACGACAATTTGAAAGAAAAGTGTGAATGTGTGTGTGAGTTGCAAAATTGTATCATAGCCGGCACCCATAGTACGTTTTGATTACTACTATATGGGCGTGGATTTTTTTTTCCTTCATGATTAAAACTTATCGAGTTTGATCCCGATGAATCCGAAGCTGACGCAGAAGGATGGTAACCGAGAACGAGATTTGCTGGACTTTGTCACTGTTGTGGCATACTTGGACATAGAATAAATAGAGCGGCGGCGATGGAGCTACAAATTTTAAGCAAGTTAACGTATGCGAGCATCGCCTATCCACATCTTCATTTGTGATGTCATCTGGTGAGCACATTCCTTTTTATTAGGGTTCCGTAGCCAAATGGCAAAAAACGGAACCCTTATAGATTCGTCATGTCTGTCTGTCTGTCTGTCCGTCCGTCCGTCCGTCCGTATGTCACAGCCACTTTATTCCGAAACTATAATACCTATACTGTTGAAACTTGGTACGTAGATGTATTCTGTGAACCGCATTAAGATTTTGTTACTAAAATAGAAAAAAAAACAATAAATTTAGCGGGTCCCCATACATAGAACTGAAACTCAAAAAAAATTTTATCATCAAACCCATACGTGTGGGGTATCTATGGATAGGTCTTTTAAAATAATATTTAGGTTCTTAATAACATTTTTTTCTAAACTGAATAGTTTGCGCGAGAGACGCTTCGAAAGTGGAAAAATGTGTGTCCCCCCCCCTCTAACTTCTAAAATAAGAGAATGATAAAACTAAAAAAAATATATGTTGTGCATTACCATGAAAACTACCAACGAAAATTGGTTTGAACGAGATCTAGTAAGTAGTTTTTTTTTAATACGTCATAAATCGTCAACCACAATTTACCTTTCACTATTATTAAAACATCGATCAAAGTCACAACGAACTACAAAAACTTTTATATTATGTTACTGGCTGCTATGGAACCCTTCATGGGCGATTCCGACTCGCACTTGGCCGCTTTTTTTATTTGATAGTGGTTCGTGGTACATCTTGCATTTAGTACCGCAGGGACACCACGGTTTGTTCGAAGTTAGTACTTTTCTCATGCATAAATAAAGGAGGCCGAGACGGCGATGGATGACGATAAAGATTTTGTTTCGATCCCTTTCGGGATACAATGCGAGGTTGAAATTGATGCTGACCAAGACTGACTATAACCTGTGGACAATAAATGAAATGAAGTGTGTACATACTGGGGATAGTACTTGTTATGTTAAAGTTGATATGGTCGAAGGAAGGGACAGTGTCGTCCGGGCCATGCCCGAGGGTCTGGTCGAAGGGACACACTCGTCCGCGTCAGTGGTGATGTGGTCGAAGGGACAGTGTCGTCCGGTCCATGCCCGAGGGGCTGGTCGAAGGGACACACTCGTCCGATACAATGGTGATGTGGTCGAAGGGACAGTGTCGTCCGGTCCATGCCCGAGGGGCTGGTCGAAGGGACACACTCGTCCGATACAATGGTGATGTGGTCGAAGGGACAGTGTCGTCCGGTCCATGCCCGAGGGGCTGGTCGAAGGGACACACTCGTCCGATACAATGGTGATGTGGTCGAAGGGACAGTGTCGTCCGGTCCAGGCCCCGCGGGGCTGGTCGAAGAGACACACTCGTCCGGTCCATTGGTGATGATCGTCGAAAGGATAGTGCCGTCCGGTCCAGGCCCCGCGGGGCTGGTCGAAGGGACACACTCATCCGGTCCACGCCCCGCGGGGCTGGTCGTAAGGACACACCCATCTGGTCCAGATTGTGAGAATGACTTGCATCTTTTAAACATATTTTTACAGTTATTATGATAATAATTACAAATAAATAACAATGTTTTGTAAAGTACGATTGAAAAAGCCTGTCACCCAAGCAACTATTCCCATGGATGTTTATCCTCTAAGTAATCTGTTATTTTATAATAGGCTTTCTTAATCAATTTCTCCTTAACAATAATTTTGAATTTTTTGTCTAGTGTTAAATTTTGTATATCAGTTGGGACCCTATTGTAAAAGCGTATACAGTTGCCCTTGAAAGAATTTTTAATTTTCTGCAGTTTACTATCATAAGAAGCCAATTTGTCTTTATTTCTAGTATTTAAGTTTATGTACGTCACTATTTTTTTAAAATTTACATACATTTTTCTTCACATGCAGAAGATTATTATATATATACTCCGATGCAAATGTCAAAATACCGATATGTTTAAATTTTTCTCTTAATGACATTTTAGGCTTTAATCTGTAAATTGCTCGAACAGCCCGTTTCTGCAGAGTAAATATATCGTTTACATTTGCAGCATGACCCCATAAGAGAATACCATAGGTCATTAAACTGTGAAAATAACTAAAGTACACTAATCTTGCAGTGTCTATGTCTGTAAGAGCTCTAATTTTCTTTACTGCAAACGCTGCTGAACTCAGTCTGTTCGACAATTTAGTTATATGAGGATCCCATTGTAGTTTAGAATCCAAAGTAAATCCTAGAAACACAGTGGAAGCCACAAGGTCCAATCTCTGTCCCTTCACTAATATATCAGTTGTTACTGGAGTAACATTTGGTAGTACAAATTTCACGCATTTAGTTTTATTTCCATTAAGAAGCAAATTATTAATTGTGAACCAGTTAACTACGTCATGGATAGCATGGTTTACGTCGTCATAGTCTAACTGTTGCCTTTTAACTTTAAAAATCAAAGATGTATCATCCGCAAACAATACTAACCCATGTTTTCCCTTTATAAGATACGGTAAATCATTTATATATACTAAAAATAGAAAAGGACCAAGAATGGAACCCTGCGGGACACCCATACCTATTTTAGACCCAGGAGACCTTTGTCCGTTAACATCGACCATCTGAACCCTATCCGTAAGATAAGACTTCAGAAGACCGAGTGCCTGATCCTTCACACCATAGTGACTTAGCTTCCTGACAAGGGTGTCATGATCGACACAATCGAAAGCCTTGGATAAGTCGCAAAAGACACCTATAGCATCCATTGAGTCTTCCCAGGCATCAAAAATTTTATCAATAAGCTCAACACCAGCATCGGCTGTTGAGCGACCCCGTGTAAATCCAAACTGATTTACATGCATCAAATTATAACGATAAAAATGACCCTGCAACTGGTTTAACACAAGCTTTTCAAATATTTTACTAAGAGTCGGCAGTATCGAAATGGGTCTGAAATTAGTGGGGTCTGATGTGCTGCCGGCTTTAAACAAAGGTATGACTTTACTTAGCTTCATCATGTCAGGAAACACGCCACTATCTATACATTGATTGAATATAAAACTCAGGTGAGGTGCTATACAGTCTATTACAGAACTTACAATTTTTACTGAAAGGCCATGGACATCGGGAGTCTTTTTCATTTTTAAAGACTTGAATGCTTTTATAACATCCGCACTAGTGACGTGCCTAAATTTAAAATGATTTGTACATTTATCTACATTATTTTTTAGAGTAGATTCAGCTGCAGTAGGAGACGAGTTTAAACAATTGGTAGTTAAAACAGGAATATCCGCAAAGAAATTTTCAAAAGCTTTTGCTACGTCTAAGTCTGTACTCAAAACTTGATTATCTATTTTTAGCTTAAAATTATTATTTGTTTGCCTGGATTTTCCAGTTTCACTATTTATAATTTGCCAAGTAGTTTTCATTATGATTTGACTCGATTTAATTTTATTGTTAATAAAATTTGATTTAGCTACGGCACAAATACGTTTAAATAATTTTGAATAGTTTTTAACATAATCAAGAAAAGCAGTATTTTTGTTATATGATCTTTCCTCATAAAGATCATACAATTTTCGTCTGCTTCTGTGAATTCCCACTGTAGCACAATCTTTAAATGACATTTTATTACCGACTTTTAATAATTTTGGTTTAAACACAGCATCATATTCGTCTTTTGCTAAACTAAATACCGAGTTATATAATTGATTTGGATCCTCACATTAAAGTAGTTTCGGCAACTTTTCTATACTATTTTTTTTTTTTATTATGGCAACAAACAGTCTTATGCTAATACATTATTGTGTTATAATATTACACAAAAAATCTAGACCTTGAGTGCCGACTATAGTTAATTTAAAAAAAATAATATTCGGAACAATTTCGGAGGTTGACTTACATTTCTGAAGAAAACACTTATATATCTAAGTGTATCTGTAAAAAGCTAAATCTAAGAAGAAAGATAGATTTAACATTATTGTCTACATACATCTTCTAAAAACAAAGTAGTAAAAACTAAACTAAAGTTGATAAATAGTCGATAACAACTTTTTTAAACTTAAACATCTTATTTCTAAAAGGATCTGCACAAGACAGCTGCTTATTATATAAAGTGAGACAGCGGTTGAAAAATGCATTCGAGTTATAATTAGACCTGGAAGTTGGAATAAAAAAATAGGTTATTGGTTCTGCGAACACTTTTAAGGGGTATTCTAAATTTAATTTTTTCAAGTAGTGTAGGGGAGTCAATGAGATTGTTTAAGATTTTGAATAGGAACATCAAGTTGACGTCTCAAGCTCAGAGGTAGCATTTTATGTTTAATAAGTGATTCAGAGTAAGATTGTTTTTCAGATTGTGTTCTGTAGCTGAGAGTCCTCAAAAATACTTTTTGTATTCTTTCAATACGATTAATATGACATTCGTAGAGAGGGCTCCATACCACGCAGCTGAAATCAAGTATAGGGCGTACTAAGCTAAAATAAAGTAGTTTGTAAGTTGACTCATACTTGAAAGGTTTGCAAGTGCGTAAAAGGAATCCCAACTGTTTGTATGACTTACGAACTATGTACTCAATATGAGGTATGAAAGATAGTTTTTCATCTAGTATGATACCTAGATCGCGTATTTGGTGAACTCGAGAAAGTTTATGGTTTTGAATTTTATATTCAAATTCAATTGGGTTCCTTTTACGAGAATAAGTTATTAAAAAACATTTGTCAGTGTTTAAAAATAACTGGTTTTGAGAGCAATAATGTGATACAGCTGCAATGTCACGCTGAAGGGAAATACAATCCGATACATTATGAATAATTTTGAAAATTTTAGCATCATCAGCATAGAGGAGCGCGTTACAACTACTGACATGATTACTTAAATCGTTAATATATAACGTGAATAATAAAGGCCCTAAGTGGGACCCCTGCGGGACACCTGATGGCACAGATAGAAAATCTGAAATATAACCTCTGATAGACACAGCCTGAGATCTATTACTGATGTAGGATTTGATCCAACGGAGGAGATCGCCATGCACTCCGGCTGCCCAAAGTTTTTCTAAAAGCAGGTTATGATTAATTTTATCAAATGCTTTGGAGAAGTCGGAGTACATGACGTCTATCTGTAGCTTATTATCTATTGCTTCTAGTAGAATATCTGTAAAGGAGATGAGATTAGTGTCAACTGACCTACCGCGGAAGAAACCGTGTTGGTTTGGTGTAATATAATTGTGAAAAGCAAACGACAATTGCTGTGTAACAATCCGCTCTAATACTTGACCCAATTTGCTTAACTTGGAGATAGGTCGATATTGAGTAATATCGTTTTTCTTATCATTTTTAGGAATTGGCGTAATTAGTGACTTTTTCCATAAGTCGGGGAATATCCCAGCACATACAGATTTATTGAAAATATATGTAATTGGTTGAGTAAGTTCTTTAGCACATTTAGAAATCAACAAGGGATGAATACCGTCAAAACCAGCTCCTTTTGTAACGTTTATTGTTTTTAATTATTTTTCAACAATTTTTTCGGTGATATTAATGGAGTTTATATCTATAGGCGAGTTGGTACTTGAGGAGTCAAACAAGAGAGAGCTTAAGTCTGTACTTGGTGGAACAAAAACTGAGTTAAAATAACTATTAAAAAGATTACAAATTGTGATTCCATCGCTAGAGGACACATCATTATATTTTAGTGTCTGAGGTAACGTGGACCGATTCTTTAAGGGGCTACCCGAGGCTAAGTGGCGCCGCCCTCTGTTAAAAATTAATTACTCGCGAAGTATATTTTTTTTCTAAAATCCGGACGGTCATTTTGAAGTTGGCGTGCTATAGGATATATAGGGGCCATAAACTGTATTTATTATAGTCCGCTGTAGTTACAGATAGAAAAGTTGCTAAAAACGGCCACTTTTGGCAAATTTTCTATCTGTAACTACAGCGGACTATAATAAATACAGTTTATGGCCCCTATATATCCTATAGCACGCCAACTTCAAAATGACCGTCCGGATTTTAGAAAAAAAATATACTTCGCGAGTAATTAATTTTTAACAGAGGGCGGCGCCACTTAGCCTCGGGTAGCCCCTTAAGATTTAGGGTTCGTTTTAATTTTGTCTTCGGTAATTTTCCTATAAGTAAGATAACAACTATTTTCTACACGTTGAGCTTTTGTTCTTAATAGAGAAAAGGTATTGTAGTCTAGTTTATTGCCGTAACGTTTCCATTTCCGGTGGTACTTCCGTTTCTCGTTTAATATCTTAATAAGCGGACGAGTAACCCAAGGTGCGTAATAACTAGATCCAATCATATTTTTAAACGGGACGTAACGCTTTATTAAATCATTCAAGATTGTATAGAAGTACTCAACAACTGAATTTAAATCGTCTCTTAAGCGAAATTCCTCTAGCCAATTAATAGAATTTAATCCCATATTAATAGCATCATAATCTGCCAAGTGAAAAAGTGGTTTTCGTGACTTAGAGTTCGATTTAAATGGAATGTACTTGTTACTGCAGATGCAAACATCAAGCGCGGGATGATGCCTATCCTCCGTGGTTAGAGGTTGCTTACAGCGGCTTATCTCACATAGGGTATTACTAAAAATAAGATCTAAGTATCTACCATTTTCATTTGGAATACTATTATATTGGTTTAAATTTGCTAAACTCATAAAATCCACAGTCGTACATACTAATTCATCGCTACTGCTAGTCAACGTTAAACAACTCAACTCGGTATCAAAATACCACTCTCCGTTAGTAACATTAAAATCGCCTAAAACAATAAATAAGTCATCTGGATAACGCTCAATATAAGTATAAACTCTATTATAAAAAGAAGTTAATCGATCATTGTGGAGACGCCCGTGTGTTATGTAGGTTAAGATTAAGTGAAGTGCCGGTGAGGCAGCACGCGCCTCGGTCCTTAGTCGGACTGGCGGCGGTGCGAAGATTGTTTACTTAAAGGGATACTTATCCATAGCTCGTCGTCAGCGTAATCAGGTGCGCTTGGTGGTCCCGTCGCTTGCGCGGAACACAGCTCGCGGCGCACGGCGATCGCCACTCCACCGCCCCACTTCTTACTGGTGGCAACAACATCCCTGTCCTTGCGGTAAATAACATAATTTTGGTCGAAAAATTCACCGTCATAAAAATCATTGCTGAGCCAAGTTTCGGTCAGGCAAATTATATCATAATCACTTATATTAATTTAGTACTTAAAGAAAATTCGTTTGACTTGGTGCGTAACCCCCTTACATTTTGATATGCTAATGTAAATTTTAAATTAGCCATGGTCGTCATTTAAAAAAAGATTGTGTTCGCAGAAACTAGAAAATACGCATTTTTTGGTTAGAAGTGAGGTCATAAAAAATATAAGCAGCTGACTCGTATGTTGCAGATATTTAAAATTAACATTGATAACCTTAAACAATAATATTATTGTACACAAGTTTTCATCAGTGACAAAGAAATTACATTTAGTATGAAAATAATTTAACAAAACAATACTACCATCCATTACTCTTAATAGCAAGATTGTAAACCTTATTACTATTAATTTAAGCGGTCGAGACGATAAATAAAGAATGTAACAAAGTCATTTAATTTTATCTAAATCGGTTTCATTGGAGATGTGTATCACTTTTGAAGTGTCAGACTTACTTAAAAATATCTTACAATCTCTCACCCATACATACTCAAAACCAAATTCTTTTTTCAGTTCTCGTGCCCGCTTAAGAAGTTTTTTGTTTTGAGGAGTGAGGTGCTCGTTAATGAATATAGGTGTGGAGGGTCCGTTAAAGTTGAGGTCTGTCGTAGTGATATTACGTCGTACCCTGCAAGCCGCCAGGAAGTTATCCTTTGTTCTGCGATTAGTGAAGTGAACAACGATGTTAGGTATTAAACCCGGCTCCTTATCACCATTTACGGCAAACCTTCTAACTCGATAAATTTCATCAATTTCGTGGGAGGCAATGGTGAATCCTATCTTTACACAGAGGGTATTCAAGATAGAAACCAGGTTTTCCCCATTCGTATAAGGTACTCCCGAGATTTCTAGATTTTTTAGACGGTTTCGTTGGTTGTTAATAGTAAGTTGATCCTGCAATGATTTAACTGTAATAGACAACTCTTTTACGTTTTGGGTTACGTCTGATTGCTGTTTACTATTAGATTCCAGCGTGCGCAGGCAATCTCCATGGGATTTAATCTGGCTATTAAGTGCACTTATTTGTGAGAGGGATTGCTGTTGTTTGACATTGAGATCCGTCAAAGATGTTTTTAAGTTATCGCACGTATTTTTAACATCAGCAATATCACTTTGCATACCCTGAACAATTACCTGAAACTGCTTCATCTCAGTGACTAACAGCTCTTTCATTTGCGAAGCAAGATTTTCGAATTTTGTGTTCATTTCAGTGCTGAAGTTACTACCAATGGATTGATTTAAGCTCGCTGTGACTTTATTCATGGTGTAAGAGAAAGAGTCATCCGGTTGTTTGCGCCTACGCGCTTTATTAATATTTAGTTGATCTTCATCCTCATTATTTGACATGTCGGTATTTGAAGCACTTTGCACGGGTGAACAATGATCCTCCATCTGTATTTATTGCCGATTCCACTTTAACAATGGTCGTTCGGTTTCGCACACACACACACTCTCGAACGTTGCTCGATAGCTCCAAGAAAGGGACAACGATATAAGGCTTATTCGCTCGCGGGGCTGAAGTACGACTCCGCACCAATAAATCCGATTATCAGCGATAGTTCAATAGCAATCTTAAGAAGTTAATCCGTAAGAACAATTTCGCGCGTTAAGACTAAAGATTTTTAGAGCGAAGAAAGATGTACGCGTCCACCTCCCAGAACAGTCCGAAGCGAAGTGAAAGTGTTTTCCCTATAACGCATAAGCCTGTTTTCAGTAATAGGCACGCATGTGACATCTTTCCTTTGCTCCTTTTTAATCTCGATATTGAAGGATCCTACCACACCGGAGTGATCTGAACCCAATTTATTTAAAACTGACTTGTAAGTGTAAGGAACATTCGAGTAAATATTGTCAATACACGTTTTAGACGTAGCGGTAATTCGAGTAGGCTCTAAGAAAAGATTCACAAGATCGTGACACAAAAATAACGATTTAATTGAAATAGAAATAGAAATAGAAATAGAAAATTCTTTATTGCCAGTAAAACAATGGTATACTTAAAGCTAGCTACAAGATAATGTTCCTGTTACGGCAATGGGTACTAGTCTCAGCATATGCTAGGCATCATTGCTCAGCGCTGGTTTTCAGACTAGCCCCTCTTAGGTTGTAAGATCTCGTGCGTAATATAGTAAAAAAGATCTTTTGTGGTTTTATACAATATACCTATATAGAAACAATAACAAGGTAAGTAAATTTTTTGTGATAAATAACTTACAATAATGACAGTTACATAGGTACGGTCAAGTGCAAAGTAAGCTGAACGCATGCATCGCGATTCTATTCCCAAAGGGAACAAAGAAAACTTGGACACAAGATCAGTGTGTAGTCCAAAGCGTTCAGCCTAGCGTGCTCCCGGCCGTACAATAGTACTTTTACAGCAGGAAAATGGTCTTTTTACAGATAAAGTATAAGTTTTTTTTTTTTTTTTTTTTTTAACATTTTAGTGACTGTGACTTTTATTTTGTTTGTTAATGTGTGGTGCATGAGTGTGTATGTGTGTAAGTGTGTGTGTATTGTGTGTGTCTATATTTGTGTTTTTGTGCTGGTTGTGCAATGTGCTATTATATACATATATACTATAATATTAGGTGTAATTTATTGACCGAATGAACGCGAAATGTCCCTTCAGACCGCTAATCTCCGTTTTCGCTTGTACATTCTACAATATAGATATAATAAAGATATAATAATACTAATATAATACATTTATGTAAATGGTGTGCACCATTCAGGGCATGGCTCAATATCTGCTGCGTCTTTTATCCCGTGCTTTAACCTGTGTTTCCATTAAATGTTTTTTAACGAGCTTCTTATATGTTATTAAAGACATTGGTTCACGCAAGGGTGGCGGCAAATCATTCCACACCTTCGTTGCCGCAAACTTGAAGCCTCCCCTGAAGAACGCCGTCTTGTGTCTGGGTATAGATAGCATGGTTATCCTATGGCTTCTCAGAGACCTTTTCTGATTATCCTTGACCCATTCCAGTTTTTCATATAGATATGATGGTTTTTCAAATTCAATTGTCTTTCGGACCATGCAAGCCAGATGCAACCGTCTACGGTTTGTCATGTTTAATATATTTTTTTCATTCAAATACGGTGCTATATGTGCACGTTTGGGTATATCATAACAGAATCGCATACACGCATTCTGTACCCGTTGAATTGATTTCCTGGTTTGCTCCAGAAGTCTCGGGCCGTACACTGTATCACCGTAATTGAATAAAGAAAGAACCAGCGACTCTGCTAGGGTCACCCTTACATTTTCAGACAGGTATTTTCGAAGGCCATAAAGCACCTTAAGTCTATAGAAAGCATTGCGGATTTTCAGTCTTACATGTTCTATATAGCGTAACTCTCCATCCATTACTATGCCGAGATTTCTCGCCTCTTCCACTTGCGACACAAGTTCGTTACTTATATAGATTTTCGGATTCTGTTCCGCAATATTATTTCTTTGCCACTTGCTACCCATTATAACATACTGTGACTTAGATGGGTTCAAAACTAGATTGTTCTTGTCAGACCAATGTGATATAGTTTCTAAATCCTCATTAACCTTAATTAACGACTGGCTGAGATCCTTTGGTGCGAAGGAAAAATAAAGTTGGGTGTCGTCCGCATATAAATGTGCATTGCAGTGTTTTAAATTAGTTACAAGATCTGCTGTATATACGATAAAAAGAAGTGGGCTGAGTATGGAGCCCTGCGGCGTGCCACGAGAAATCCTTTTTATGTCTGACTGTACAAGCAACCCCTTGTCTGTTTGAAGTTCAACATATTGTCGTCTGTCTTGGAGAAATGATTTAAACCAGTTACACGAAGACTCAGAAACTCCGTAGCTAGATAGTTTCGCAAGAAGAAGGTCTGCGTTAAGACAATCAAAGGCCCGGGAGAAATCTAACAGAACTAGAATCGTGCCCATGCCTTTGTCTGCTATTATATTCTATTACTTAGGCTATTTATCTCCAACAGATCTACATTAAAATCCCCGCAAACAATGATTCCTTTATTTTTATCACAAATTTTAGACAAAGCTTCATCCATTTTCTTTTCAAATAAATCAAATGATGACGCAGGGGGTCTGTATACGCTCATTACAACAAGCCGCTCGAGTTCTATACAGGCAATTTCAATAGTTTGTTCAACAGATAGGCTCACTATATCTACTCGTTCTTTAAAAGTATAAGTATTGTCAATGAGTATTAAGGAGCCGCCACATTTTGCTTTTTCTCTGTTGAACGAACTTGCAACGTGGTGATTGCTAAAGTTGAACATTAACTGATGCTTTCTAAGCCAATGCTCTGTTATACACAAAATATGAATTTTATTACAGTTAACGAACAACTCAATTTCTAAATCTTTACCTAACATTCCCTGAATATTTTGATGCACCACGTTTAAAATAGGTACATTTACTTTTACTGCGTGATATATTTTTTGGAAAAAAACACTACTGTTTCCCAAGTCAGTGCCAGAGATACTCTCTTTTGTCGTATGGTTTAGTTTAAAATACTAGGAATAGATTCCAAGTATTGGTTATTTATGCTACTACTCTGCTCAATAGAAGCAGATGTCCGGTTAGTCATATTATGATGACTAAACTTTAAAATAAAATAAGACAGTAACTCTGCTATCTGTCTTATAAAAAACTTAGATAGATAATACCTATCCTTAGTCAAATATAAATATTTTCCAATGCATACATTGGTATCAATAAAATTAAATTTGTCACAATGACGACATGTCAATGTGTGAATAAAATTATTTAAACAGTGTCTTTTATTATTCTCATTTTGAGATAATGTCTGGCTGAAGGGAAATGCGAATAAAATAACTTTAGTTACATTTTGTATGGAATTTAAACCAGAGAAATATTTTATGATATCTTTTTTTGAAGCGTTTTCCCTTCTTCCAATTGTTGGTTCTAGAAACCGTTCTGACAACACTTTATTTAATATTTGTGAATAAGTGGCGCCAGGCATACAGTTATTTAAAGCTGCCTGACCCAAACGGCGACTGAGTTGTAAACCTATACTTTTTCCAAGTTCATCGCTGTACATAACATATTTTTCTTTTGTTCGCGAGAAGGAAGTGGTATTAAATTACTATTCTTATCACTATCGGAATTAGACGGTGGCGGCGCCTGCGTCGGAATCAGCTGTTCGCTTGGTTGTTGTGCGAGGGCCGTCGCCGGCGCAGTATAGCTGGCTGGAGCGGAATTTACCTTACAATCACAGTAATGTTGATTGTTGGTTAAAGATATGAAAGTGTCATAGTTATATTTACATGACTCCAACAAACTATCCATAGCCAGCGTGTGTTCCTTGGTCTCATTTTGTGCTGAAGTATATTTGAGTGATTTTTTTTCCAAGGATGAGTTCAAAATACACATTTCCGACTGAAGGCGCCGTGTGTCACAATCATACTTTTCCGTTCTTTTTTCTAAATATAATCTACAACTTTCAATTTCATTAATTAATTCGACACGTTCTTTACTACAATTTACATTTTTACAGAATATTTTATTTTTATTTGCTAATTTCTGTGTCTTTTTAATATAATTATTTAACTTTACGTATTTTTTAAGTTTATTTTTGCTACAGCTCATAGTAGTAACTGATTGTGATTTATTCGGACTATCACACGTGAGATCTATTGTTACGGCAGGTATTTGACTAGGGAGTGAGTTGACAGATGCGACCGGTGGAGTGACCAGCTGCTCGAAGAGTGCCTGGATTTGCGCTGACTCATGTTGGTGAATAGTTGTTTGTAACGCACTGATCTCGTCACGTGCGTCACGTAGGTTCTTCTCCAGCGTAGTGATTCGTCCCAAGGTTTCCTCAAACTCGCTGCCATCCCGGTCGAAGCTGTCCACCAGGCGCTGAAGGCGATCCCTATCGCCTGTCACATCCAGAAGATGGTTGTGCAACTCTGTCAACTCACTCTGTAAGATTTCAGAGTTTAGCCCCCATTGTGCTCTGGCTGCCCTAGACACCATTTTGTATATTTATTTATTTATTTATTTATTTTCATGGGAAACTTACAGCCTATACATAAAAATAAACAAAATCCGTAAATTACATTCGGCCAATTACAGGTTTCCGCCTGTAAAAACTAATTAAGTATAATCGGAGAAACGGTAGCACAGACAGTAGTATAAGAGACCGGTGACAACAATCAATAACAACAAACGATGCCTAAGAAACAACAAGCACAGAAAAAACTGAACAAAGAGACTAAGTCCGAGGGCAAAAGAAGTCGCTACTTATTTTGTGCTTAATGGTGTTAATTGAGTCGTTAAATACATCAACGCCATAATTATCAATTAGTTCATTAATATGTCGCGGTACACGACAAAAGAAAGAGTTTTGCTTGTAGTTCGTAGTAGCTCGAGGTAAAGAAAAACATTGAGGAGATCTATATAAATGCTTAGGAACCTTAATATATTGAGGTCTCAATATATTAATAATACTTAATATATATTAATATATTGAGAGCTTTCTTGCTCGCGCTCTCCAGATGTTTCTTGAAGCTTAAATTACGGTCTATTGTGAGCCCCAGCACTTTGAGATTGTCTGAATAAGACAAGGTTAGGCCCTCCATTATCACTTTGGGATAGTCAAATTTGAGCTTGTTCGTGATCAGTATCATTTGTGTTTTTTGGGGTGCAAATTTCATCTTATGCCTCTTGCCCCACTGTGATACTACATTAAGGGTATTGTTCAGTTCTATTTCTAGTTCTTGTGATGATTTTCCTCGACCGATTATTAGTATATCATCTGCAAAAGCTTGTACATGCGTTTTTATTCCTTTTGTGTTCTCTAGTAGGGGGTCCAATTGCACGTTCCACAGTATTGGACCGCAAGTGGATCCCTGTATACAGCCTTTGTTCGTTTCTTTTTCAATTGTTTCTCCAGCGTATTTCAGTCGTATTTTCCTGTTTGAAAGGTAATTGCAAATCAGTCTAAGTTGGTCCTTGTCTATGCCTTTGTCGTGTAGTTGTTTTATTATTATAGGCCACCAGGCGTTATCGAATGCCCCTTCAATATCTAGAGATATAACAACTACTATTTCTTTCTTTTTTAATCCCTCTTTTACTATTGTTAAAGCATCGTACAGCGCGTCTTCGGTACTTCTTTGAGGTGTAAAGCCATACTGGTATTCAGAAAGCCTGTGTCCATTTCCTAGCGACCATTGGATCCTATTGACGAACATTTTTTCCGGGATTTTCCCTAACAAATCCAGAAGGCCTATTGGTCTATAAGCCTTAGCCTGTGTATAATCGTCTTTACCAGGCTTTGGTAGGACTCTGATGGTAGCGATCTTCCATTTGTCAGGGAAACATCCGAGTGTCAAGCACTTATTGTAAATTGCAAGCAACAGTTCAGGGTCTGTTTTATATGCGTAATCACATATATCGGAAGTTAATCCGTCACTTCCCGGTGCTTTTTTTGGGCTCATACCCTTACATTTTCTAGTTCTTGATGGGTGAAGGGTTGGGTTATTTCTATGTTTGCACTAGTCAAGCTTTCCATGATCTTCCTTGCTTCCTGTCTTATTGCTGATTGTTCGTCGTTGTCAGTTTCGATCTTATCCGCTGGGTAAAATGTGTTTGCCAATAAATCTGCTGACTCTTTTTCTGTCAATATACTTCCAGAGGGTGACTTAAGAAGCTTATCCTCCTCCCTAATAGAAGAAGATTTAATTATGCGATACGTGTGCTGCCATACATTTTCTTTCTCCTGTTTAGTTAGTAGGTCCTTCCAACTCTTTGTGATTGCTTCCTCTATACTATTCACAAATTCGCGTTTTGCTTTTGTAAACTCTTCGATGAGTAAGCTTCTTCTTTGTGGGTTTGCGTGTCTAATTTTTCTTCTTTTTCTGATCATATCTCGTCGTTTCTCTGTTATTTCCTTGCTCCACCACAACTGGCTCTTGCCTGGCTTCTGTGGTTTTTTCATCGGCATAGAAGATCTGCAAGCTGTGTGTATTGCTTCCGTGTAGCTTTCCACTGCATTACTTAGCTCTTCTGGTGTTTGTATGCTGTCTATTTGTGTTTTGCAGAGCCCAATCTTTCCCAATTCTTTTTTCAAATTTTCCTTGAAAAGGTTCCAGTTTGCTTTCTTAGTTACGAAGATTCTGGTTCCTACCTGGTAGAGACTGGTCCTGGTTTCCATTGTCTCTAACGCTATTTTGAAAAGTATAGGTCTATGGTCTGACAGAGTGGAGAAGTTTTCATCGACTCTCCAATCGGATACTCTGGCCTGGATAGTCTGTGAGCAAGCAGTTATATCCACGATACTTGAATATACTTTGCCTCTTCTGTACACTAAAAAGGTTGGAGTACTTCCCGAGTTGGTCACTTCCCAGTTTAATTCTGCGACGGTTTCCATGACTGAAGTGCCTCTCTCGTCATCCTCCCCGGAACCCCACCACAAACTATTGGCGTTTGCGTCCCCCCCCAGCACAATATTTTCTGTATTCATCTTACTCGCAGGTTAGGTTAGGTTAGGTTAGGTTAGGTTTTTTTTTTTTTTTTTTCTTGTTTCCTCCAACATAATCGGAGACCTTTTAAGTCTGTATCGTGCATTATCCGCATATCTATTTTTTTACGTTTTTCGTGGTGTATTTTCAGAATCACTTCTTTCGTCAGATTAATTTTATTGATATTCACATTTTTTTTTATATCTTTGCAAAGTGAGTTTGAGGCTTTACGTGCATGCAATATTATTCGTTTTCATAGGTATTTATTTATTTATTACTATGTATTTTATTTTATTATTATTATTATTATTATTATTATTTTATTTTTTATTTTTTTTTTTTTTTCATGTGCTTTTACGTTTTCTTTTTTCTCTCTATCTTTTTTATGGTTTATGATGCTCAGTATATTATTCAAAATATTATATTGATATCATGGTATTTCTTAAACTGTCTTATTTCTTTTTAACCGACTTCAAAAAGGAGGAGGTTCTCAATTCGAAGCGTATGTTTTTTTTTTGTTTTTTTTGTGTGTTTGTTATAAGATATCTCCGCCAATTGTAAACCGATTTTCAAAATTCTTTTTTTAATCGACCAGGTTTACTTGCAGGGTGGTCCCATAAAAATTTCGCTAAGATCGGATGATTAAATTTGAAGATATGAGGAAATAACTCCTCAATTGACGATGCCGTTATACCCGATCGGTAAATTGTTTTGGCAATATCTCGGCTTCTTATCAATCGATTTCAATATTTTTTGGTTTTATAGATAGAACTTGTACTCAAAATGGTTTCATATAAATTTGAATTATATCTGATGGCGGAGTAGAAGACCAAAACGAAAACTCTTCAATAAATAACAGCACACTCATTGCGTTTCTTTTGTTATAATTGAAATAACAAGAAATATGCGGTTTTGGTTCATATATTCTGCAAACTAGTCATAGATTAAAGATTTGAAAACCCCAAATGAAGATAACAACTTAAGAATTTTTCCGTGGACTAAACGGGCGAGCGTCGTCGGTATCGTAGTGGTTTGGTCAGTTGTTTGCCATTCGGAAAACTTAGGTTAAAGTCCAATCAAGTATAGCAATGTTTTAGAATTTAAAATTCAAACGTAAGACTGTAAAGGAAACATAGTGAGAAAATCTGCATATAATTATGTACGAAACAAAACAAATTAAAGTTTTGTGAGTAACTGTCATAGTAAATTTTCACTAAAAAGGGTAAAATAAAAAGATAATTTAAAAAATATATAAAACCGCCTTCAAGGTCCCTACACTAAAAAGTTACAAATAAAATATAATTCTAGCTGAAAGCATAGAAATTTAATATGGCTATTAATATTCCTTATTTACATATATTGTAACATCATTAAACATGTGTAGACATTGTTATACACTTTATCTTGGAGTCGGTGCCAGCTAATCACCATCATTTCGACCAAAAGACTTCTACTGCTAGCAGTCATCCATAGTGGGTTTAGTACCTAGTACTCTGACCGCGTTTTTTATTTTTTTTATATTCAACGATCTGAGCTTTTTAGATCAGATGTGGTTCCGATTAAATAGCTAGCCTCAACTGGCACCGACTCCAAGGTGAAGAGTATAACAATGTCTACACATGATGTTACAATATATGTAAATAAGGAATATTAATAGCCATATTAAATTTCTATGCTTTTAGCTAGAATTATATTTTATTTGTAACTTTTTAGTGTAGGGACCTTGAAGGCGGTTTTATATATTTTTTAAATTATCTTTTTTATGACTATTGTTGCAATTTTTTCACAAAATTGTAAAAACGTATCTCTTTTTCTACTTTCGATTAGCAGTGGAATGTTCTCAGCGACCAATTTGGTGTCCAATTTTTGCTCTAGGTCATGTCGCTCTCTTCCAAACATTGGACACTGTAAAAGCAGATGAGGCACAGTTTCTCTTACTCCAGGCTCGCAGGCGCAGGATGGGTTCTCTTTACATTTGAAGCGGTTCAAATATTCAGAGAACCCACCGTGCCCTGTCATAATTTGTGTTGTGATGCCTTTTAGTTCGATTTTCCTGAGTATTCCGTACGCGGCCGTTGCATCAGGGAAGAACAATTTTGTGATGGAAGCGGTTTCGCCAGACCTATATCGCATATTCCATTCCCCAAGCGTCTCCCATCGGATTATACGCTTGGCAAATGAGACCGGGCACAAGTCGTAGTCCGGTTTTTTCTTGGAACGCAGGGCGGCCTCCTTTGCCAACTGGTCAGCTCGTTTGTTCCCCTCGAAGCCTGCATGTGCTTTTATCCAGAACAGGGAGACCTCTTTATTCTGGAGTTTACACTGTTTAAAAATATTTCTGGATTCCACAGCCAAAGGATGGGTAGATTCAGGGTTTGATATCGATTGTAGGGCCGCTTTTGAATCACTGAACACGCCAAATGTAGCCTCTTTGCTCTTCAATATTTCTCCTGCAGCTCTGCACAGGGCCAAGTGTTCCGCCTGGTAGACGGTGCAGTAAGACGGCAGCGTAAGTTTGATAGATTTGGTTTCGGCGGTGTTGTTCCACAGGGATACAGCGGCGCCAACCTTCTCCTCAATCCTACTGCCGTCAGTAAAAATTCGCACAGCAAAGTTATTATGGCTGTTGTATTGTTCTTCGTCTACCAGGCATTCGAATTCCATCCTTTCCTGTTCGGCAGGGTGTGGAGCTTTTATTACTGGGGCCATTTGTTCTACGTTCCTGTCTCCCAACACTGACTGGGGCACACCTTTTTTAGCCTCGTAGAGCAGCGCCATCTCTCGAATACGAAGATCCAGAGGGAGAATTCCGGACAGCAACAGAGCCGAGTTCAGGGAGACAGTACGGTAGGCCCTACATAGCTTCTGAGCAAAACCCCTCTGAACCATGTTCAGCTGCTTCCTGACACCCAACTTATTTGCTGCTGCTGCCCACGCACTGGCAGCGTACAATATTGTGGGTTCAATTGCTGCAGTATATATCAGCCTAACAACTTCCGGGTGCAATCCCCAGCCAACGCGAGCAGTCCTGGCTAACAACTTATATCTAGCGATCGCCTTTTTACAAACATTTGCCACGTGTGAGTTAAAGGTCAATTTTTCATCTATTGTAAGTCCCAAAAGTTTTATCTCCTGGGACATTACGATATTTACTCCTCCCATGTTCAAGCGTGGGGTGTCATACTTTAATTTCCGTGTCAACACCATTGCACAAGTTTTATGTGGTGCAAATTTTAATTTATTTCTGATACCCCACTCTTGAACATGTGTGAGAGCGGAATTGGCCTGTTCTTCGATTTCTAGCGCTGTTTTTCCCTCGAATATCATCAACACGTCGTCGGCAAAAGCTTGGCAATAGGTGCCTCTATCTTCCAGCTGTTTCAGTAGTGGATTTAATAGCAGGTTCCAGAGGATGGGACCGCCTATGGAGCCCTGCACGCATCCTTTACTGGAGCTCCTCCTGTGCTCTTCACCAGCATACCTCACTTTAACTATCCTGTCGTTTAAGTAGCTACCTATAACTCTCCTCAAGTTCACAGGACAGTTTTCCTCAGCCAATCGGAGTTTAATTGCCGGCCACCAGGCACTGTCGAAGGCTCCCTCAATGTCCAGTGAAACCAGAGTGACGATTTTCTTTTGATCGAGCTTCTCTCGGATATGGTTCATTAATGTGTAGAGGGAGTCTTCAGTGCCTTTTTGGGGCATAAATCCATATTGGCGAGTACTAATCCTGGGCAATAAGTGAAACTTGAGGCGAGCCACCAGCATCTTCTCGTACACTTTCCCGAAAACTGGCAAAAGTCCAATTGGCCTGTATGACTTTGGCGTAGTGTACGAGTCCTTACCCGGTTTTCTGAGCACAATGATGGTTGCTTCCTTCCAGGACTTCGGGAAGTGATTTAGCTCTAAGCACTTATTTAGGAGTCCCAAGAAGAACTCAGGGTTGCATGCTATTGCTTGGGCTCAAATATCGGATGTGAAGCCGTCGGCGCCTGGAGCTTTTTTGGGATTAAACGACTGTATAGCCCTATGTAGTTCACTGATAGTAAACGGTGGATCATGTTTTTCATCATGGCTCCAACCGTTTACAGAAAGTACGGGTTAAAAAACAGGTAGGAACCCTTGTTTTTTAAAAATAACCTACTGTAGCAACGTAGGAGGAGTCGCTTAAAGTTAAAAAAATATAAAAATAAAGAAATGTCAATGTAAAAAATTTTAGAAATGATCAAGCCTATATGCCTGAGCCACAAAAGGGTGGGTTGGGCGGGGCAATTTTTTGCTTTTCAGGTGCCGGATCTCGGCGTGCGGCACGTCGTTGGATGCGGCTCGCGACGCTGGACAAGATGGTAAGTGTTTTCAGGGTAGCGGTAATAGAAAAAAATTGGGAAATTTAGAAAAAACCCTGAAAAATGGGTGTTTTTGAAAAAGTCAATATGGCGGATGGCGCGCAAGCGCGTCGTCACGCAGTCAGGATGTGAAGAACAATGCACCAGGCTATTGGGAATTTAAATCACGCGAATCGGTTAAGCCGATCGCGAGTTATGCAAATTTGAAATTTAACAATGTATGAAAAAACTGAAATTTCGCTAAAAACTGAAAAATTCGCACAAGATCGCTTCAAAAAGTGCACAGCACACTCGGGTAAAATTAAACACGCAGGAAAAACAAAAAAGTCCGATCAAAATATCAATATTTTCAGTCGAGATATAGTTAGTTTTAAAAATGTCGAGGTTGACCAGGTAGCCTCGGTCGGTAGGTATTCTATAGAATTAAGTTTTAATTTGAAATTTTTTGTTTTTTAGGTGCCTGATCTCGGCGTGCGGCACGTCGTTGGATGCGGCTCGCGACGCTGGACAAGATGGTAAGTGTTTTCAGGGTAGCGGTAATAGAAAAAAATTGGGAAATTTAGAAAAAACCCTGAAAAATGGGTGTTTTTGAAAAAGTCAATATGGCGGATGGCGCGCAAGCGCGTCGTCACGCAGTCAGGATGTGAAGAACAATGCACCAGGCTATTGGGAATTTAAATCACGCGAATCGGTTAAGCCGATCGCGAGTTATGCAAATTTGAAATTTAACAATGTATGAAAAAACTGAAATTTCGCTAAAAACTGAAAAATTCGCACAAGATCGCTTCAAAAAGTGCACAGCACACTCGGGTAAAATTAAACACGCAGGAAAAACAAAAAAGTCCGATCAAAATATCAATATTTTCAGTCGAGATATAGTTAGTTTTAAAAATGTCGAGGTTGACCAGGTAGCCTCGGTCGGTAGGTATTCTATAGAATTAAGTTTTAATTTGAAATTTTTTGTTTTTTAGGTGCCTGATCTCGGCGTGCGGCACGTCGTTGGATGCGGCTCGCGACGCTGGACAAGATGGTAAGTGTTTTCAGGGTAGCGGTAATAGAAAAAAATTGGGAAATTTAGAAAAAACCCTGAAAAATGGGTGTTTTTGAAAAAGTCAATATGGCGGATGGCGCGCAAGCGCGTCGTCACGCAGTCAGGATGTGAAGAACAATGCACCAGGCTATTGGGAATTTAAATCACGCGAATCGGTTAAGCCGATCGCGAGTTATGCAAATTTGAAATTTAACAATGTATGAAAAAACTGAAATTTCGCTAAAAACTGAAAAATTCGCACAAGATCGCTTCAAAAAGTGCACAGCACACTCGGGTAAAATTAAACACGCAGGAAAAACAAAAAAGTCCGATCAAAATATCAATATTTTCAGTCGAGATATAGTTAGTTTTAAAAATGTCGAGGTTGACCAGGTAGCCTCGGTCGGTAGGTATTCTATAGAATTAAGTTTTAATTTGAAATTTTTTGTTTTTTAGGTGCCTGATCTCGGCGTGCGGCACGTCGTTGGATGCGGCTCGCGACGCTGGACAAGATGGTAAGTGTTTTCAGGGTAGCGGTAATAGAAAAAAATTGGGAAATTTAGAAAAAACCCTGAAAAATGGGTGTTTTTGAAAAAGTCAATATGGCGGATGGCGCGCAAGCGCGTCGTCACGCAGTCAGGATGTGAAGAACAATGCACCAGGCTATTGGGAATTTAAATCACGCGAATCGGTTAAGCCGATCGCGAGTTATGCAAATTTGAAATTTAACAATGTATGAAAAAACTGAAATTTCGCTAAAAACTGAAAAATTCGCACAAGATCGCTTCAAAAAGTGCACAGCACACTCGGGTAAAATTAAACACGCAGGAAAAACAAAAAAGTCCGATCAAAATATCAATATTTTCAGTCGAGATATAGTTGGGTTAGGTTTTTTTTTTTTTTTTTTTTTTATATTTCATCGCGTTTCTCTCCGATGTAGAGGTCGGAGGTTTTCTTAGTCTTTTCCATTTTAGTTGACTTTTTCAAGTTTCACATCCATCCCGGATCGGGATGCTTTCGTTCATTGTACGACGTCATTATACAGCAGGCACAGCTGTTGTTTTCTTTTCAGTCATGTTGATGAGATGTTAGTTTGTTTTTTTTTTTTTTTTTTTTTTTATTATTTGTTTATAATTTATCTATTTATTTATTTATTCTTTCGTTTTGTTATTATTTTCTTTTTTAGTTTGTATTATTCGTTCACTTTTAACACTAGATTTAATATAGCTCAGTATATTATCCGTGTTAATTTCTTAGACTATGTTTTATTGCCATCTATTATATTTTTACATATTTTTACGCAGTAATCCAGGAATTCCTTTCTAAAATCTGTGTTTTTCAAAATATTTGCTATTGCATCTTTGTTTAATTTAATGTTTATTTTATTTTCCAGATTGTGTCTACGAAGACCAAACCTTGGGCAGCTTATGAGGAGGTGAGGCACATTTTCCGGTTCGTCAGGGTTACACATGCAGGCAGGTGATTCCTTCTTTTTAAATCTATGGAGGTATTCGGAGAATCCTCCATGACCGGTGAACAGCTGTGTGTGGATCTGGGTTACTTCGATGCTTCTGCAGATTTTATAGGCTTCTGTTGCAGTAGGGAAGAACAGTTTTGTTATCCCAGCTGTACTCTCCTTTTGATATCTGTCGTTCCACATGTCGATAGACTTTTCTCTGATTGAGCGCTTGATGTAGGAAATAGGACACCAATCGTAATCTGGCCTTGTCTTCTTATTTAGTGCCGCATCTTTTGCCAGTTCGTCAGCCCTTTCGTTTCCTATTATACCGACATGTGCTTTGACCCAGAATAGCTTCAGAAGTCTTCCTGTCTCTTTTAGTGACCTTAGGTTCTGCCTAGTTTTGATGACGAGCGGGTTACACGAATCACTGTTTTTCAGCAATTCCAGCGTGGATCGAGAGTCACTATATATGGAGAAGTTCTCATTTCTACTGCCTTGGATCATCTCTGTGGCTCGATATATTGCGTAGAGTTCAGCCTGGAAGACGGTGCAGTACTCTTCCAGTTTAAATTTCCGGTTTTTCGTTTCAGCAGCACCATTCCACCAGGATAGTGCCGCCCCAACTTTACCGTCAATTTTACTACCATCTGTGAAGATGTGTACTGCACCCTCCTCCATGCGTGACTTAACTTCATCTTCGCTTCCGAGACAGTCAAATTCCAGGTCCTCATCACAGACAGGATGGGGTTTCTCGAGGAAGGCGACCTTTTCTTCTACTGAACGATCTCCAAGAATCAGTTGCGGTTTTCCTCTCTTGGCTTCATAGAGGGATGCCACCTCCTTCACCCTCAGATCAAGTGGTAGCAATCCCGTCAGAATGAGAGCTGAATTCATGGAGACCGTCCTGTATGCCTTGCTTATTTTTTGAGCAAATCCCCGAAGGACTGTGTTCAATTGGTTCTTGATGTAGATTTTGTCTGCCGCTTTAGACCACACGCTGGCAGCATAAAGTATCACCGGCTCAATCACCGCAACATAAATCGTTCGGATAACCTCCGGGTTCAAGCCCCAGGTCACCCGTGCTGCACAAGACAACTGTCTGAAGATATTGATTGCCTTCTTACACACGTATGTGACGTGGTTGCGGTATGTCAACTTGTTGTCGATAATAAGTCCAAGCAGCTTTATTTCCTCCACCAATTTGATGTCCTTGCCTTCCATGTGCAACCGTGGGGTATCGAATTTCAGTTTTTTAGTTATAAGCATGGCATTTGTTTTGTGGGCCGCAAACTTTAACTTATTTTTGGTACCCCACCGCTCCACAGCAGCAAGACTTGCATTGGCTTCATTTTCAAGGTCCAAAGCTGTTTTGGCGGAGAAAACCAGGACCACGTCGTCTGCAAAGGCCTGACAGTATGTCTTTTTATTTTCTAATTCTTGGAGCAAGGGATCCAACAACAGGTTCCACAGCGTGGGGCCCGCAATGGATCCCTGAACGCAGCCTTTGGTTGTTCTTTTCGTGAATTCTGCTCCAGCGTACCTCACCGTCACTAATCTGTCATCAAGGTAGCTGGCCATCATCCTCCGTAGGTTGCAAGGGCAGCGCTTATCAGCCAGACGACTTTTTACTGCTGGCCACCAAGCGCTGTCAAACGCACCCTCGATGTCCAGCGAGACCAGGAGCACAAGATTCTTCTCCTTGAGTTTAATATCTATATGCTGGGTTAGGTCATACAGTGCATCCTCTGTGCTTCGTTGAGGTACGAAACCATACTGTCATGGATTCATGTGTGGTAAAGTGTGCCATCTGAGTCTACGCACCAAAATTTTTTCAAGGATTTTACCCAACACTGGCAGAAGTCCTATTGGCCGGTATGACTTTGTATGAGTGTATGACTCCTTTCCAGGTTTTCGCAAAACAATCACGGCTGCTATTTTCCAGCTGCTTGGAAAGTGCGATAATTGCAAACACTTGTTCGCGACGGCAAGGAACAGGTCCTCATCCGCACCAATGGCGGACTGACAGATATCAGCTGTGAAACCATCTGGTCCCGGTGCCTTCTTGGGATTAAAGCTCTTAACTGCATATCTCAGCTCAGAGGTGGTGAAGGGCGGATCCCACACGTCTCCGGGCGTGCGCTCTTTACATTTAGATGCCTCTTCTCTGATTTTTTGATGCTCCAAGTTATCTTTATCTGGCCTGTCGTCGGGAAAGAAGGTCTCTGCAAGCATTTTGGCTGATTCTTCGGGGTTCAGAGTTCTGTCTTTTTCCACCATCGGTACGTCTTCGTGCTTCTTTTTAGTTCTTTGAATCACCCTATAAATGCCGTCCCAGACGCTTTCCTTGTCCTGTCTACCGCAGAAGACTTTCCAGCTTTCTGTCTGGGCTCTCGAAGCTTCTAATTCGTATTCTTCTTTGGCTTTCAGGTACTCGGATACTACCCATGCTCGGCGCTGGGAGGCTGCGCAACGTATTCGCCTTTTCTTCGTGTTCATGTTTCGCTTCAACTGATCCAGCCTTTTGTTCCACCACGGTAAGTACGTTTTATTTACTTTTTTAATGTAAGGTATTGTTTGTTTACACGTTTCTGTAATGAGATCGGTATACTTTAGGATGGTGTTCTCTAATTCTTCAATAGTTGTTATTTTATCTATTTCTGTTTTGTTTAAATTATTTGTTCGAAGTAACTCTTTAAATTTTGACTGAAATTGTTTCCAATTGGCTTTTTTGGTATTGTAAATTCTAGTATTGCTGTATTTAATTTTATTTCTAGCATTTTTAGGTGTCGTAAGCTGAATCAGTATCGCGTTATGGTCCGCGCTTGTCATCTCAGGATCGACCTTCCAATCTTCCACGCAACCAAGCACGTCCTCCGAGCAGGCCGTAATATCCACATGACTTTTATATCGCTTTCCTCCTCTGACAGTGTCGAATGTGGGAACGTCTCCGCGATTGAGCACATGGAGGTTCAGATCTTCTAGGGTCGCTGAAAGGACTTTCCCTCTCTCGTCTTCTTTTTCACTGCCCCACCATGCGCTCCATGCGTTAACGTCCCCACCTATAAGGACTCTGGTTTCCCCTGACCATGCCACAATTTCTCTCAGCTGGCCGAGATAGGGCTCCAATTCAGTGTTGTCCTCGAAGTACACCGATACAGCCACCGTGCTTATGCCATCTATGGTTAGTTTGACTACAACCACGTTCTCAGTAGTCAATGTTGGCACCATGACTGCATCGATGTTACTATCGAATACGGCTATCGCGGTCTTATTTATTTTTTCTCCCACATTCATGTGTTGAAATATTCTTGTGCCGGAGTAGCTTTTCATGACGCCTGTGGAGCCAGTATACGGTTCTTGAATTAGTGCGTAGGCTATCTTTCTGCGGCCAGCTTCGAGTATGAGCTCTTCGGTGGCAAGTTTCTTCCTTTGGAGGTTGGCCTGCGCAATCCTATATTTGGATCTGCTTTCAGCTGTTCCTTCCGCCGGCGTGCCTTTAGCAGTATTCTACCGCTGTTCTTGCCAAGACATCCCACTTTTTCCGGATTGGGCACTCTTTGTCAAAGGCATTATGCCTTGAGTCCTTCTTTGCCAGAAAACAATTGCGGCATTTAGGTTCGTCTCCCAGTGCAACCGCTGGACACTCCGCCCTGGTATGCGGTTCACCACAATGGCTACAAAGCACCGCTGGATTTGTGCATGATTTTCTGCCGTGTCCATAGGCCAGGCACTTGGTACACTGTATTAGTGGCGACTGATCTTGAACTATCACTCTCTGCAGGTCAACGTGAATCTTCCCCGCAGAGGTTAAGCGTTTCCAGATAGTTGGAGGTACCTGAAGCACAACGTGGTTTACCAGGGGGTTTCGGGCTCTTCGTCTGTATTTCAGCTGAATTTCAGCTTTGTCAAACTTTACTCCTTCAAAAAGGTGGCCGTTTTGAGTCTCGATGGCTTCGAGCAGGTCATCATCTTGGATATAGGTCATTACATCTTTAATGATGACTAGTGGATGTTTGTTCGTAGTCTGTTCGACTTTCAGTGCTGTATTCGAGTCTCGTAATTTAGAGGACACCTTTTCGAGTTCGTCTTTCCTTGAGCAGCTTAGCACGACCGACTGGTTCCTGGCTTTCCGCAGGTAATCCACCTTTATTCCAGTTTTCCTTGCATCAACTGCGTCTCTGATCTTATTTATAACCGTATCCGAAGTATCTGTTTCGTTAGGCGAAGAGACTATAATAGAGTGCAGGTTCCCGCGGGGTACGCTAGGTGCAAGAGAATCTGGTTTTCTGCTGGGGACGGCTTGAATAGGCATTGCTGTCACTTGCGCATAGGTGCTATTTCCTTCCAGTCTGGTATCAATATTCTTGAGGAGGGTTTTAGTTTCTTCATGTGCTTTGGCGTGTTCCGTTTGCATTTCTCCTAAGAGCTTATGATTTTGATTTATTTTACTATGGAGATCGTTTTTGTGGTCATTCATGAGGATTTTCTTAACCTCCCTAATCTCGCTCAATATAGCATTGCTCTGATGTGTGCTCTCAGTTTCCTCCTCCTTGTCTGAGTTACCCGTCATCTTGGTTGCCTTCGTATCTCCTGTATCTATTCTCTTTACAATCTCGTACATAGACTTAATGCACTCCAGTACAGTTTTCTTTATAGAAGTTTTAATATTACCGGACAAGTCCATGTTAACCTTGGCCTTCTGCATTATGGCGCGTGCTTCTGCCGTAGCTGATTGCTTTGGCTTAGTCAGCACGTCACTTCCCGCTTTTTGGATTGGCGTTTTCTTCAAGGCTTCAGTGCTATTTTCTGTAGTGTGAGGTGGTGTGTGAACTACGGCCTGCGTTGTTGTTTCCGTTAAGCAGGGAGTGGGGTCGGTGTTTGCCATTTCCCACTCATCAATGCTGCGTCTAACACTTGAAGTCGCCGCTCCCGTCATTGATTTTGAGGGTGACTTAGCAATGCCTACTGGTTTAGGGGTCCTATGACCAAACATGATGCGGTAGCTTGTGAAAAAGTCAACGCGTCAAAAACAAAGCGATAAAAAACAATAAAATATTTTACAAAGTAAAATTCAACGTGTCAAAGACCAAAATTGGTCAGGATGGTTTTACAATAAAAGTAAAGGTTATAAAACTTGTAGAAACCTTAAAACTCAATACAGATAAACGAAATCAATGTTTAAGTCCAAAAAGAAGTAAGATAAAAATAAAAAAGTGGTCGAGCCAATATACCTAAGTCAATTCAGGGTGGGTGGGCGGGGAAATTTTTCGTTTTTCAGGTGCCGGATCACGGCGTGCGACACGTCGTTGGATGCGGCTTGCGACGCTGGACACGATGGTAAGTATTTTCAGGGTAGCGGTAATAGAAAAATTTTTGGCAATTTAGAAAAAACCCTGAAAAATGGGTGTTTTTGAAAAATATGGCGGATGGCGCGCAAGCGCGTCGTCACGCAGTCAGGATGTGAAGAACAATGCACCAGGCTATTGAGAATTTAAATCACGCGAATCGGTTAAGCCGATCGCGAGTTATGCAAATTTGAAATTTAAAAATGTATGAAAAAACTGAAATTTCGCTAAAAACTGAAAAATTCGCGCAAGATCGCTCCAAAAAGTGCACAGCACACTCGGGTAAAATTAAACACGCAGGAAAAACAAAAAAGTCCGATCAAAATATCAATATTTTCAGTCGAGATATAGTTCAGTTGGGTTAGGTTAGGTTAGGTTAGGTTTTTTTTTTTTTTTTTTTTTTTTATATCGCGTTTCTCTCCGATGTAGAGGTCGGAGGTTTTTTTAACTTTTCCAATTTTGAGATTAGTGTTTTTAATTTTTATGCTGTTCCAATTGGGAATTTGTTTTTATGTTTGTTTGACATCTTACGTCCTAGTGTTTGGGTTAAATGTTATTCTTGTTGCTACTTTACATTTATGTAATTATGTTTTATCAAATATTGCCTTTCTTTGTTTGTTCGTCTTACAGCTATTTTATTTTTAACACTTCATTAATATATCTCAGTATATTAACTGTGTTAATTTCTTATCCTATGTTTTATTATACTCTATTACTTTTTTACATATACCGATGCAATATTCTATGAAATCCTGTCTTTTATGTTTATTTTCCATTATTTCTGCTATTGTATCTTTATTTATGTTTGTATCAATTTTATTTTCTATATCATATTTTTCCTTTCCAAACTTAGGACATTCTGTAAGGAGGTGAACTACGTTTTCCGTCGCATCTGGATCGCAAGAACATGAGGGAGAGTCTTTCTTTTTGAACCTATGAAGGTATTCAGAAAAACCCCCATGGCCGGTGAAGAGCTGAGTGTGCACCTGCGTCACGTTTATCTCTCTACATATCTTGTAGGCCTCAGACACGGTCGGGAAGAACATTTTCGTGATTGCTGCCTTGTTTTCCGTGACATACCTCCTATTCCATTCATCAACGGAACGAACTCGGTTGGTTCTTTTGATGAATGAAACAGGACAGCAGTCATAGTCAGCTTTCGTCTTTATGTTTTGGGCCGCTTCTTTGGCCAGCACGTCAGCTCTTTCGTTGCCTAAGATACCTGTATGGGCCTTTACCCAGAAAAACTTAACTGTTTTTCCCGACTGCTTCACTGAACGTAGAATACTCTTTGTTTCGACAGCCAATGGATGAGATGCGTCGCTGCTCTTCAAAAGTTCTAACGTCGATCGGGAATCGCTATATATGGCGAAGTCTGTTTTCTTACTGCCTTGGATCAGTTCTGCGGCCCGATAGATTGCGTATAGCTCGGCCTGGAAGACGGTGCAGTATACCTCCAGTTTGAACTTTCGGCTTTTAGTTTCAACCGCACCATCCCACCAGGATAGTGCGGCTCCAACTTTGCCTGTTATTTTACTTCCGTCAGTGAATATATTTACTGCACCATCCTCCATGCAGAGCTCGACGTCGGTTTCGCTTTCCAAGCAGTCAAAGGCCAGCTCCTCTTCATCGGCAGGATGTGGTCTCGCGAAAAAGCTGGCTCGCTTCTCAACGGAACGATCCGCAAGAACTTCCTGTGGTCTTCCTCTTCTTGCTTCATATAGGGATGCCGCCTCCTTGACACGCAGGTCGAGGGGCAACAATCCCGATATGACGAGGGCCGAGTTCATGGAGACCGTCCTATATCCTCTGCTTATCTTCTGAGCGAAGCCCCTAATGACAACGTCCAGCTGGCTCCTGACGTACATTCTGTCAACCGCCTTTGCCCATACGCTTGCCGCATACAAGATCACCGGCTCAACGACTGCCGTATATATCGTGCGGATGACCTCTCCGTTCAGCCCCCATGTTACTCGCGCTGCACTTGCCAGTTGCTTAAAGATATTGATTGCCTTTTTGCAGACGTGTGTGACGTGGCTCCTATATGTCAGCTTCTTGTCAATTATCAGGCCCAGCAGCTTGATTTCGTCCACTAGACCGATTTCCGCACAACCCATGCGCAGCCTAGGGGTGTCAAATTTCAACTTTTTAGTAATAAGCATTGCATTGGTTTTTTGCGGTGCAAATTTTAGCTTATTTTTGACACCCCACAGCCGCACAGTGTTTAAGCTGGCGTTTGCCTCGGTTTCAAGCTCCAGGGCCGTTTTAGCGGAGAAAACCAATACCACATCGTCCGCAAAAGCCTGGCAATAGGTCTTCCTGCCCTCCAGCTCGTCGAGCAACGGATTAAGCAGAAGGTTCCATAGTGTAGGGCCCGCGATAGAACCTTGTACACAGCCTTGTTCCGTCCTTTTGCTAAACTCGGATCCAGCGTATCGCACGAAAACCCTCCTTTTTTCAAGATAACTACTCATCATTCGTCGCAGGTTGCAAGGGCAGCGCTTTTCAGCCAGTCGACTTTTTACTGCTGGCCACCAAGCACTGTCGAACGCACCTTCAATGTCTAACGAGACCATGAGCACCAGGTTTTTCTCCCTTAACTTTACATCGATATACTGGGTTAAATCATACAACGCGTCTTCAGTGCTTCTTTGAGGCACGAAGCCGTACTGCCTGGGGTTCATATGGGGCAATATATGCCACCTGATTCTTCTAATCAGCATTTTTTCAATAATTTTACCCAGAATCGATAGGAGTCCGATGGGTCGATAGGCTTTTGGGAGGGCATAGTTCTCTTTTCCAGGTTTTCTGAGTATTATGACCGTTGCGATTTTCCATTTTTCAGGGAAGTGGGACAGCTGGAGGCACTTATTCGCGATGGCCAGGAACAGTTCTTCGTCTGTGGCTATGGCGGCCTGACATATGTCCGCTGTGAGACCATCAGGTCCCGGAGCTTTTTTGTGGCTGAAACTTTTTACCGCATATCTGAGCTCAGAAACGGTAAAGGGCGGATCCCATTTGTCGTCAAGCATGCGTTCTTCCGATTTTATTGCCTCCTGCCTTATTTTCCGGTGTTCGGAATTTTCCCGGTCCGCGTTGTCGTCCGGGAAGAAAGTTTCGGCCAAAAGTCTAGCAGAGTCTTCGGGTTCCAGGGTTCTTCCATTTTCCACCAGAGGAATATCTTCATATTTCTTTTTTGTTCTCGCCATCACTCTGTAAATGCCATCCCAGACACTTTCTTTTTCCTGTCTGCCGCAGAAGGATTTCCAGCTTTCGGTCTTTGCTTTCGTAGCTTCGGATTCGTACTCTTCTTTGGCGTTTAGGTATTCAGACACCACCCAGGCTCGGCGATGGGGAGCAGCGCAGCGTATTCTTCTCTTTCTTGTGTTCATTTTTCGTTTCAGCTCATCGAGTTTTTGGTTCCACCAGGGTATAAACGTTTTGTCAACTTTTTTAATTTTAGGGATTGTCTCTTCACAGGTTTCGGTAATTACTTCTATATATTTGTCTACTTTATTTTCTAGGTCGTTAACGTTGTTAATTTTATCTATTTCTGTTTTGTTCACTTGGTTTGCTTCTAGTAATTCTTTGAATTTTGATCGAAATTTGGGCCAATTAGCTTTTTTAGTGTTATATATTCTGGTGTTACCATATCTCGTTTTACTTTGGGAGCCCCTAGCTGTCGTTAACTCAATTATTATAGCATTGTGGTCTGCACTTGTTATGTTCGGGTCAACCGTCCAACCCTCGACGCAGCCGAGCATACCCTCCGAGCAAGCTGAGATATCCACGTGGCTTTTATAACGTTTCCCTCCTCTTATGGTATCAAATGTTGGGGTGTTGGTTAGGTTAGGTTAGGTTAGGTTAGGTTAGGTTAGGTTAGGTTAGGTTAGGTTTTTTTTTTTTTTTTTTTTTTTATTTGTAGTACCTCATTTATTCCTTCACCACAGGGCGAAGACATTATTTTCAGTACTTGGATTATAATTCTTTTTTTTTTTTTTTTTTCTCCTTTGTTCTATTAAGGGGTAGAGGGCTCCGGTCTTTATCGGGAGCCCTGCCACAATATACTTAACATCTAACATTACAAACGATTTACATGTTTTTTTTTTTTTTTTTTTCTATTTATAAGTTTCTTATTTACTATTTATTATCTTATTTCTATCGATATTTCTATATATGATATCCATTATATACAATTATATATTGTTATCATATTTTTCTTACTCTACTTTATTTCTTTTTATTACAGATAGTGCAACTTTTTCACAATATTCTACAAAAATATCTCTATGTTTACTATTTATTATTGACGGCAAGTTTTCGACAATCACTCCAATACCCATTTTCTGCTCTACATTGTACCGTTGTTTGGCAAACATAGGACATTCAAAAAGTATGTGTGGCACGGTCTCCCTTTCGCTCGGATCGCAGGGACATGATGGATTCTCCTTACACTTAAAGCGGTTTAAGTATTCGGAGAATCCACCATGGCCCGTCATAACCTGTGTCATTATGCTTGAGGTCTTCATCTTTCGGATTGTATTATATGCACCAGCAACATCGGGAAAGAAAAGCTTTGTTATAGAAGCGGTTTCACCATTTATATACCGGCTGTTCCATTCTGCTACTGTACTTAGACGAATTGTGCGTCGGACAAATGAGACAGGGCACTTGTCATAATCCGGCTTTCTCTTTGATCGGAGGGCTGCTTCCTTTGCCAGCTGATCGGCTCTTTCATTCCCAGCCAATCCGGCATGGGCCTTAATCCAGAACAGGGACACACTCTTTCCCTGATTGGCACAGCGCTTGATGGCTTCCCTGGTTTCAACGGCTAAAGGGTGTGGAGAGGTTGGGTTGGTTATGGTCTGTAAGGCTGCTCTCGAGTCACTATAAATACCATGCGTGGTTTTTCTGCTCTTTAGCACTTCATGTGCTGCTCTGTTTAGGGCCAGAAGCTCTGCCTGGTATACAGTGCAATAAGATGGCAATGTAAGTTTGAGGGCCTTGGTTTCGGCACCGCCATTCCACAGGGATAGCGATGCCCCAACCTTACCCTCAATCTTACTGCCATCGGTGAAAATTCGCGTCTCAAAACAGCTGTAATTTCGGTATTGCTCCTCATCGGCCAGGCAACCGAACTCTAAGCTGTTTAGCTCTGCTGGGTGTGGGATATCTTTAAATGAAGCCATTTGCTCCACCTCCCTATCTCCCAATAATGACGGCAGGATCCCCCTCTTTGCTTCATATAGCGAAGCTACTTCGCGAATGCGAAGATCGAGGGGGAGTATCCCAGCCAACACCAGAGCCGAATTCAAAGAGACGGTGCGATAAGCCCGACAGAGCTTCTGCGCAAAGCCCCTCTGAACCACGTTTAGCTGCTTGCGGACTCCTAACTTGTTTGCCGCCGAGGCCCACGAACTCGCGGCGTATAGAATCGTTGGCTCCACAGCTGCAGTATATATAATTTTTATAACCTCAGGGTGCAGCCCCCAGCTGACACGCGCCGCTTTCGCCAACTGCTTGTATCGGACAATTGCCTTCCTGCAAACATTCGTCACGTGTTTGTTGAAAGTCAGTTTTTCGTCGATGGTGAGCCCCAATATTTTCACTTCTTTGGACATTCCAACGACGATCCCCCCCATGCTCAGACGCGGTACATCATACTTTAACTTTCGTGTTAAAAGCATAGCACATGTTTTGTGCGGTGCGAATGTCAATTTATTCATGATGCCCCAGGTCCGAACAAATTCGAGAGCGTCGTTGGCTTGTCTCTCAATTTCTAGAGCTGTCTCACCTTCGAAAATCATAACAACGTCATCGGCAAAAGCCTGAGAGTAGTTGCCTCTGCTCGCCAGTTGCTTGAGAAGTGGATCCAGCAAAAGGTTCCATAGGATGGGCCCACCAACTGAGCCTTGGACACATCCTTTGCTGGTACTTCTTTTGTATTCCCGACCCGCAAACCTCACTCTGACCGCTCTGTGATCGAGATAGCTACCGATTGCCCGTCTCAAATTCACAGGACACTCTTCCTCTGCCAGACGTACCATGATAGCAGGCCACCAGGCACTATCAAAGGCTCCCTCTATATCAAGAGACACCAATGTTATTAATTTCTTTTGGTCTAGTTTTATTCGGATGTGTTGCATCAAATTATAGAGGGAGTCTTCAGTGCCCCGTTGTGGCATAAATCCATATTGCCTAGTGCTGATTTTGGGTAGCAAGTGATATTTGAGACGAGCAATCAACATCTTCTCGTATATCTTCCCAAGGATAGGCAAAAGCCCAATCGGTCTGTAAGATTTGGGAACGGTATACGAGTCCTTACCGGGCTTCCTGAGAATCACTACTACAGCTTCCTTCCAGATATTTGGGAAGTATTGGTGCATCAGACATTTGTTTAGTAGGGCCAAGAAAAATTCCGAATCACTAGCAATCGCCTGAGCGCAAATGTCAGCCGTAAAACCATCCGCGCCAGGGGCCTTCTTAGGGTTGAACGACGCTACTGCCCTATTAAGTTCACCTAAGGTAAATGGCGGGTCATGCTTTTCATCATGGCTCCACTCGTTTACTCTCTCAGCCAGTTCACGAGTTCTACTGTGATCTTCGTTATCATCGTCTTGTTTGTCCTCGGGATAAAAAGTTTTTGCCAGAAACTCCACCGAGCCTTCAGCGTCAAGCGGTTGGCCGTCCCGGAACAGCAGTTGATCCTCGTCCCTGGTTTCCGTCCTGCCCATTACTCTATATATGGGTTAGGTTAGGTTAGGTTTTTTTTTTTTTTTTTTTTTTTTCTCTCGTTTCCTCCAACGTTATCGGAGACCTTTTTATTCTTATTCGTGTTTTATCTGCAGTTCTGTTTTTTTTTTTTTTTTACAATTTATGTGGTGTGTATTTTCAGAATTACTTCTTTCGTTTATAATTTATTTAGAAAATCTAAAAATCTTTGCAAGTGGCATTAAAGCTGTACGTGCATGCAGTATTATATTATTCGTTTTCAGGGGTATTATATCTATTTTACTATTTATTTATTAATTTGGTACTTTATTTAAATTTTTATTCTCTCATTTTCTTTTTTCTTGTTTATTTAATCTTATAATATCTTATATGTTTTATGATGCTCACTATATTATTCAAAATATATTGATATCATAATATTTCTTATCCTATTTTATTTCTTTTTATAACTATCGTTGCAATTTTTTCGCAGAATTTCAAAAACGTATCTCTTTCTCTACTCTCCATTAGCAGTGGAACGTTCTCGGCGACCAACCTGGTCTCTATTTTTTGTTCTAGGTCGTGTCGTTCTCTCCCGAACATTGGGCACTGCAAAAGCAAATGAGGCACTGTTTCCCTTACTCCAGGCTCACAGGCGCAGGATGGGTTCTCTTTACATTTGAAGCGATTCAAATATTCAGAGAACCCGCCGTGCCCTGTCATAATTTGGGTTGTGATTCCTTTCAGTTCAATTTTCCTGACTATTCCGTACGCGGCCGTTGCATCGGGGAAGAACATTTTTGTGATGGAAGCGGTTTCGCCAGACCTATATCGGTTATTCCATTCCGCAAGCGTGTCCCATCGGATTATACGCTTTGCAAATGAGACCGGGCACAAGTCGTAGTCTGGTTTTTTCTTTGAGCGCAGGGCTGCCTCTTTTGCCATCTGGTCAGCTCGTTCGTTCCCCTCGAAGCCTGCATGTGCCTTTATCCAGAACAGGGAGACTTGTTTATTCTGTAGTTTGCAGTGTTTTAGAATATCCCTGGACTCCACAGCCAAGGGGTGGGTTGATTCGGGGTTTGCTATTGTCTGCAGGGCCGCTTTTGAGTCACTGAAGACACCAAATGTAAACTCTTTGCTTTTCAGTATTTCTCCTGCAGCCCTGCACAGGGCCAAGAGTTCCGCCTGGTAGACGGTGCAGTAAGACGGCAGCGTAAGTTTGATGGATTTGGTTTCGGCGGTGTTGTTCCACAGGGATAAAGCGGCGCCAACCTTGCCCTCAATCTTACTGCCGTCAGTAAATATACGCACAGCAAAGTTGTTATGACTGTTGTATTGTTCTTCGTCTACCAGGCATTCGAATTCCATTCTTTCCTGTTCGGCAGGGTGAGGAGCTTTTAATACTGAGGCCATTTGTTCCACATTTCGGTCTCCTAACACTGACTGGGGCACGCCTTTTTTAGCCTCGTAGAGCAACGCCACCTCTCGAATACGGAGATCCAGAGGGAGAATTCCAGACAGCAGCAGAGCCGAGTTCAGGGAGACAGTACGGTAGGCCTTACACAGTTTCTGGGCACAACCCCTCTGAACCATGTTCAACTGCTTCCTGACACCCAACTTATTTGCTGCTGCTGCCCACGCACTAGCAGCGTACAATATCGTGGGTTCAATTGGTGCAGTATATATCAGCCTGACAACTTCCGGGTGCAATCCCCAGCCAACGCGAGCAGTCCTGGCTAACAACTTGTATCTGGCGATCGCCTTTTTACAAACATTCGCCACGTGTGAATTAAAGGTTAACTTTTCATCTATTGTAAGTCCTAAGAGTTTTATCTCTTGAGACATTACAATATTTACTCCACCCATGTTCAAGCGTGGGGTGTCGTACTTTAATTTTCGTGTCAACACCATTGCACAAGTTTTATGAGGTGCAAATTGTAACTTATTTCTGATGCCCCACCCTTGAACATGTGTGAGAGCGGAATTAGCCTGTTTTTCGATTTGTTGCGCTGTTTCTCCCTCGAATATCAACAACACGTCGTCGGCGAAAGCCTGGCAGTAGGTGCCTCTATCCTCCAGCTGTTTTAGGAGTGGGTTTAATAGCAGGTTCCAGAGGATGGGACCGCCTATGGAGCCCTGCACGCATCCTTTACTGGAACTCCTCCTGTGCTCTTCACCAGCATACCTGACTCTAACCATTCTGTCGTTTAAGTAGCTACCTATAACTCTCCTCAAGTTCACAGGACAGTTTTCCTCAGCCAATCGGAGTTTGATTGCCGGCCACCAGGCACTGTCGAAGGCTCCCTCAATGTCCAATGAAACCAGAGTCACGATTTTCTTTTGATCGAGCTTATCTCGGATATGGTTCATTAATGTGTAGAGGGAGTCTTCAGTGCCTTTTTGGGGCATAAATCCATATTGGCGAGTACTAATCCTGGGCAATAAGTGAAACTTGAGGCGAGCCACCAGCATCTTCTCATACACTTTCCCGAAAACTGGCAAAAGCCCAATTGGCCTGTATGACTTTGGCGTAGTGTACGAGTCTTTACCCGGCTTTCTGAGCACGATGATGGTTGCTTCCTTCCAGGATTTTGGGAAGTAATTAAGCTCTAGGCACTTATTTAGGAGTCCCAGAAAGAACTCTGGGCTGCATGCTATTGCTTGGGCGCAAATATCGGATGTGAAGCCGTCGGCGCCTGGAGCTTTTTTCGGATTAAACGACTGTATAGCCCTATGTAGTTCACTGATAGTAAACGGTGGATCATGTATTTCATCATGGCTCCAACCGTTTATTGACTCGGATAAATGTCGTGTTTTACGATGATCCACATTATCTTCCTCTTGTCGATCTTCGGGATAGAACGTCTTGGCCAACAGCTCCACCGATCCCTTAGAGTCCAAGCAGCTTCCTTCATTATATAGCAATTGGTCCTCGTCTCTTGTTGTAACTCTCCCCATTATTCTATATATCCCTTCCCATACTCCTTCTCTTTCCTGCTTTCCACAAAAGTCCCTCCAGCTATCTGTTTGGGCTTTTTGTACAGCTAATTCATATTTTTCTTTCTCTTGCAGGTACAAGTCGACAACCATCTGTCTCCGGGCCGGCGCCGCGTTCCTTATTCTTCGCTTCCTGGTCGCTACGTTCTTCTTCATCTCAGCGAGATCTTCGGACCACCATGGCATACTGATCGTTCCTGTTTTCTTCTTATTCGGTATAGTTTCTTTACATACAACTGTTATAGAATTTGTATATACTTCCAATACTGAGTCTATTTGTTCTATACTATTAATGTTTTCTAAATTACTTGCTGTTAAATTGTTTTCCTGCATAATTTGAGCCAGTTTCTCACGAAACTGGTTCCAATTTGCTTTTCTCGTGTTATATATGTAGGAGCGGCCGAGCCCTGAACGTCATCAGACGGGTTTTGCATTATGATTGATTTTATAGTACTTCACTTTGTAGGCGACAAGGAAAACGCGCAAGGCAATTTTACAATGTGGTTATTATATTGTCCAAACTTATTAAACAGTAACAATGTCCAACTAATCTCTAAAATTAAACTGAATATAAATGTCCAAATAAAATCTAACACAATTAATTTTAGAAAGTCTTTGTTTTAAACTAAATAACGAGAACGGTAAACGAATCCGTGGGCCGCGCTCGGCAAAGGCTAAGAACAGAGTGCGGGGACTAGCTTTGCAGCCCCTCTCATAACTTAAGGAATTTTATCACCCACATAGAGAGCCGGCCCACGGCTACGTTCAGCGACATACCAAATTGGTGATGTCACCACCGTTCCCAGGGTATGTTCGACCCATGTACATCCACACGTCCTGTGCGATAAGGTGGCGATAAGCCCTTAACTTAAACAAATCGTTCGTGAGAACTGGGTAATTAAGATTCCAATAGGAGAAGCGAGGCGCCAGATTTCGCGCCGACACGGCGATCCTGACTTTCACACGTCCTCGTGTGATCCAGGCAGGACCCCACCTGCAAAGATTACACCTCCCTTAAAGCTTCCGTTCGGCTATCCTACCAAACTACCGCAAGTACCAGAGTGTAAGGTCTCCACAAATGAGAACTAAGTGTTAAACATTTAGTGTTATGCTAAAATTCAACAATGAAGAACAGATCTAGTCACATTATAAATCAACAACAGATCAAGTCAAAGAACTGATCTAATCACATTATAAATCAACAAACGTAACTGCAATTCTGACACACACTATGACATTATGAACAACGTGTCCACAAGCCATAACCCAACAGCGACGACCCTGTGTGACATTAAGAACAATGTGTTCAGAAGCCACGGAGCTGGCATGACATTATAACTAGAGGTGTTACAAGCCACACCAGTCCACGGAGCTGGCATAACGTTATGACTAGTGGTGTCACAAGCCACACCAGTCCAGGTCTCACATCGCAACGCAACGCTCATCACTGAGCACACCACCGTACCCGTCACATGGGCACTCCTCTAAGCCCGCGCACCCATTGCTCATCGCCGCCCGCTGCCTCCGATACCAGCTCAACTGGGTTACAGACTTGGCCTTGTGATCGGCAACAAGAACAGGTCGCGAACTAAATATGTCCATTTGAATTGCATTACTATTGTTCTCCAATTGCATTAATATTGTTCTCCGCCGACAACGGTCGAACCTGACTGTTCTTCATCATCGTCATCATCATCAGTTAAAAGCTGTCCCAACTCAGGGGGAACGTCACACTCTGGCATTGCTCGTAAACGTTCATGAGCGTATTTAAACGTTCGATTATTATTTAATGACTTCAAGAGATATCTATCTCCATCAAGTAACTCAATGACTTTAAAAGGTCCACGATACTTAGAATCAAGTTTAGTCTGATTTCTTTCATGGTTCTCAATTAAAACAAAATCACCAACAGCAAATTTCTTTAGATTCGCTTTGGTTTTATCAAATCTGCGTTTATCTTGGATTGCATTTTGATTTATGGATTTTGCTGCACGTTCTCTGATTTCATGAATATCTACCTCAGTTTCATCTTGGTCACCCAGGGCTAACAAAGAAAGCGGTCTCGCTACTTTTCCAATAAATAACTCTAATGGAATTGCCTTAGTAACGCGATTGACTGTACAGTTAAGGGCAAGTTGAACGTCGGGAATAGAGTCTTGCCACGTTTTATCTTTTTTTACTTCGACTGCAGTAAGCATGTTTTTCAATGTACTCATAACTCACTCCACTTGACCATTAGCTCTACATGTTCCAGTAGCAATTAAATGTAATTGGATGTTATTGGAATCACAAAATCTACGAAATTGTCTGTTTGCAAAACACCTGATCAGCATCAAGGCAGGTGCAGAAGCAATTACTCTAATCGGAGCACCAAATAAACCGATTCCGAATTGTAAAGCTTAATGGCGTTAAGCGTATCAAGTTTAGTGGAATGATGCAATAAAACGTATAGTAAACGCATCTATCATAACAATGATGTATTCTTTTGTTTGGTTTGTACCACTCAATTTACCAGTAATGTCAATATGAATTGTATGCCAGGGCACAGAAACTTTAGGTATAGGATGAAGTTCAGCTTGAATTTTACCGGATCTGGACTTTGAAACTTTGCACGTTATACAGTTTTCTACAAATTTTCTAACATATTTGTTCATTTTTGGAAACCAATAAAATTCATACGCTTTGTCTAGAGTCTTTTCCCAGCCTAGATGCATTACAGACTCATGAATATTATTAATTACAGACCATCTGAAAGATCTAGTGTAGTGCCTAGATCTAGGAAAACATAAGGTCTTAGAGTTTCGTTGTAGAACTCTATATAAAATACCGTCTATAATTTTTATAATTACTTGACACTTCACTATCAACATCATCGTCATTTAATTTCGAAACAATCGTTTGTAATTCAGGATCACGTTGCTGTTCAGCTTCGAACCACGTTTTAGACAATTCTAATAAGTTTACTCGTTTTTCTTGAACTTTTTCTAACAAGTTCTCATTAGAAAAAGGATTACGGGACAAAAAGTCTACTTGAGACATTTTCTTTGCGTCTTTATAAACAATTTCAAAATCGAATGCTTGTAAGAAAGACGGTGGGCTTCTCTATCTATGAACTCGTGGTGTGAAGTCAAGCTTGTTACGTGTAGCTTGGAGAGAGTTACAATCAGTTACAACAGTAAATGTTCTACACGGTAGAACACGGTGTAAGAAATGACGAAAATGTTTAATCGACTTGACCACTGCTAATGTTTTGAGTTCGTATGAGTGATAACGAGACTCGGGACACGACGTCCTTTTACTAAAATAAGCTACGACGTGCGAATAATCTTGCAATAAATCAATAACTTTGTCACGGTGAAGACCGGAAATGTCTGTGCTAATATTTTCAAAAGTTTTAACACTTTGACTGAAGTCGGTCATTAGATTAACTACATGATTCCTTTTCAAAATAAGACTGTTACTGGAAACTTCAACAGAAAATCCATGTTTAATTAAATCTTGTCCAATAAATACATCGTATTGCATGGCATCATCTGGCACTACATGAAAAAGCAATTCAATAACAAAACGATCAATGGAAACTTGCGACAGTATCTGACATGTACGTACAGCATACATCGCCATTCCCAATGCCCATTAAAGTGACCACAGATGAAAAACGTTTTCCCATAAACTTATTTGCAACACTTTCTTTAATCAGAGAACATTCAGCCCCAGAATCAAAATAAAAATAGAACGACTGACCGTTGTGAGTAAGGCGAGACGTGCCAACAGAACAGAGGTTGATGCGACGCCGCTGCTCCGCCGCCGCCGGGGACTCTCCAGCGCCGCCACCAGTAGCCGCCTCCGCTGCACACAGCGTAGAGATGTGGCCCATCTGTCCACATTTGTAGCATTGTGGAACAGGTCTCTTCTTAGGATCTTCTTTCTTCATGTCTTTTCTTATTGGATTTTGCATAAGTTGTCTCATTTTCTCTCGATTACAGTCTTGAATTCTATTGCCAATTTTCCCACAGCCAAAACATTTTGAGTCCATTATCTTAGGACGTTTCGACGCCTCTTGACCACTTCTAGGCTCTTCATTTCGGCGTTTTAAAAAGCTATACGCTTGCAGCTCTTTTTGTAGATCGTGACGTGTTTTAACTTCTGTAGTGCATGCAAGACGTCGCAGTCTTGGATCTTGTTGTGCCAATACAGCTAGCAGTAGAAACTGCAATGTGCTCGACGTCTACATTTTTCCATCGATTAATTAAGTGGTTCACCTGACGACTAGCATAGGCTCCATAATTTTCATTTTCTTTGATTTTCTCACTATAGAGTTGCATCAGTGTTGCGGCATGCGTTTCAACAGTTGAAAATCGGCTCAGGAAAATTGTTTTAAATTCCGCCCATGTCATTCCAGCGTAAGTTGCTTGCGACAGCCATGAAGATGCATTTCCTTTCATAGCTTTAGTTAGCGCAATAACAAGAGGGGGCCCTCTTCCCTGAAGTGGGGTTTCGTCTAGACACAACTCGGCGGTCGAACACCACGCCTGTGCATCGCAATCTAATTTTTCAGGATGAAATTCAGTGCTGCCTGAATTGCCACACTGCTATTCGTTGACGGGGACTGAATAGCACAGATGAGCGTACACAAATGTTCATTTTGCGCCTCAAACAATCTCTTCCATTCTTGATCATTTTCGCGATTTTCATCACTTTGCACTCGCGAATTAGTCTCACATTGCACTCGCGACGTGTATCCCACCACTGATGTAGGAGCGGCCGAGCCCTGAACGTCATCAGACGGGTTTTGCATTATGATTGATTTTATAGTACTTCACTTTGTAGGCGACAAGGAAAACGCGCAAGGCAATTTTACAATGTGGTTATTATATTGTCCAAACTTATTAAACAGTAACAATGTCCAACTAATCTCTAAAATTAAACTGAATATAAATGTCCAAATAAAATCTAACACAATTAATTTTAGAAAGTCTTTGTTTTAAACTAAATAACGAGAACGGTAAACGAATCCGTGGGCCGCGCTCGGCAAAGGCTAAGAACAGAGTGCGGGGACTAGCTTTGCAGCCCCTCTCATAACTTAAGGAATTTTATCACCCACATAGAGAGCCGGCCCACGGCTACGTTCAGCGACATACCAAATTGGTGATGTCACCACCGTTCCCAGGGTATGTTCGACCCATGTACATCCACACGTCCTGTGCGATAAGGTGGCGATAAGCCCTTAACTTAAACAAATCGTTCGTGAGAACTGGGTAATTAAGATTCCAATAGGAGAAGCGAGGCGCCAGATTTCGCGCCGACATATATTCTAGTTGTTCTTTCTATCTTAATGCCTTTGGATTTTTCTAAGTTAATATTGAACAGTATGCCATTGTGGTCCGAGCTCGTGAGTTCCTCATCCACACACCAATCGTCAACCAGGTTCAGAATATCCGAAGAACAGGCCGTTACGTCCACACGACTGCTATATCTTTTTCCTCCCCTTATCGTATCAAAGGTTGGAACATAACCTTTATTGAGGATTTCTAGGCCCAACTCATCCATTATCCCGGACATACTCTCTCCCCTAGCATCTTCAATTTTGCTACCCCACCAGGGGCTCTTTGCATTTGCGTCCCCGCCTATAATCAATTTTCTTGAACCAAATTGGAAATTTATTTTTCTGAGGTGCTCCAGGTATTGTTCCATAGGGACGTCCGGTTCGAAGTAGTAGGAAACAATGGTGATTGTCCAGGCTTTGGTTCGAACACCCACCACTACTATGTTATCAGTGGTAAGCTGCGGATACTCTATAATGTCCAAATCGTTATCGAAAACAACTATGGCTGCTTTTATGGTTCCTTCTCCAGTTTTGGCGTTCTGGTAGATTCTTAAACCTTGGTAGCTTTTCATTCTTTTTGTTCCACCAGTATAAGGCTCCTGGAGAAGGGCTAGGGCCACCCGGCGCTTTTTGGCTTCCAGTATCAGCTCATTGGTTGCAAGTTGCTTTCTTTGTAGATTTGCCTGGACAATTTTGTACTTGGGGATACACTTTGGCACAACTTTAGCAATATGCTACTGATGCTCGCGCTAGTGAATCCCACTTTTTGCGGACCGGACATTCCCTGCTGAACGCGTTGTATCCGCAGGCTTCTGATTTTGCTCGGCTACAATTTTTACATACCGGTGTCTCACCCGTCAGTCTATCAGGGCAGTCCGCTATGAGATGCAAGCCGCCGCAGTAACAGCATATGTCTGCTGTTTCTTTACAGAAGCGTCTGCCGTGACCGAATCCCAAGCATCGAGTGCATTGCACCAATGGTGATTGGTCCTCAACCCAAACACTTTGAAGGTCAATACGTAACCTTTTTGAAGCTAATGCCCTTTTCCAAATTTTTGGAGAGACGCTTAAAATAATATGTCCTATAAGAGGATTTCGTGCCTTTTTTCGATATTTTATCGTCATTCTGTCTTCTTCGCACCCCAGATTCTGGAAGACATCGTGATTCTGTTTTCTGAGGGCCATGAGAACCTCCTCATCGCTATGCACTAGCAGTACGTCCTTTAAAATAAGGAGTGGGTCCTTATTTTGTACCTCCTCAACGACAAAATTATCTCCTACTGTTTCCAACCTTTCTTTGATCTTTGTCCTTTCCTCCTTGGTTTTACATCCCATTATCACTTTTCTGTCCTTTGCTTTCCTTATCTTTTCCACCTGTACCCAACCATCTTTAGCGTTTACTGCTTTTCTTACTCTTTCCAGTACTTCCTCTCCAGTTTCCCCTTCCTTTGTCGAGGAGACGACCACAGAATGCAACGAGGCACGCTGTGGGGATTGTTCATCAACCCGACCCTCTGCCACAACACTAGCATATGTAGCCTTTTCGAGTCCTTCCTTCTGTTTCTCTATAGCTTCTTTTAAACTATCTATTTTCTTTCCATTTTCTCTTAGCAGTTTAGAGTGTTCATCCAATTTCGCTAGTATTTGGCTATCGTCCCTCTCCTTTTCCACTTCTATTGTTCTTTCAAGGGGGTTCATTGCAGTTGCTTCCGGTTCGTTAAGCTTCGCGTTTCCTTTCGCTTTTCGCTCCTTTGCCAGGTCTGCTGCCAACTCCTTCACGATTTGGAAAAGTCGTTCAACAGCCCTTGTGACCTCTTGTTTTATTTCGGTCTTCAGATTTCTGGAGTTAGTAAGGTGGGTTTTTGCCTTATTATTGCATGCTCGAGCCTCATCCACTTTGCTCGTAAAAATTACAATTTTCGGTGAAGTATGTACGTTCTCCACCGACGTATTCTTTGTTTGTGCTCTATTATCGAGTGAGAGCCTAGGTTTCGGTTTGGGTTTCAAAGGGACCTGTTGAGTCGCCTTTCCAGTTGGCGAGCGAGGTGAATTGTGTGGATTTGTTCCACTTGTTTCGCCCTTTTCCCAGTCTCCGATACTTTTCCTCACTGAAGAGGCTTGCGTCGGACCAGCCTGTTTTTCTGGAGAACGGGATTTGGACTGAAAATCCATCTCACTTGCTGGTTTGGCGGGTGTTCTATAACCGAACATATTGTCCAAAGGTGATTACCAAGGTCTGGGGAATGGTTCTCAGAGCCTAATACAGACTCGTCACTCAAATAAGATGCCGATAACCAAAAGCGGTTAACGACGGTGTCTAATAAATGTAAAAGCGTTACAACAAGTAAGGGTTTAAAAAACAGGTAAGAAACCCTATAGTTTTTAATATAACCAGCAACGAAGACGTTGAAGGGGTCACCTAGAGCTATAAAAGTTGTAAAAACTTGAAAAAGTCAAAGTAAAAAATTGAAAAAATGGTCGAGCCAATATACCAAAGCCTCAACAGGGTGGGTTGGGCGGGGCAATTTTTCGTTTTTCAGGTGCCGGATCTCGGCGTGCGACACGTCGTTGGATGCGGCTTGCGACGCTGGACACGATGGTAAGTATTTTCAGGGTAGCGGTAATAGAAAAATTTTTGGCAATTTAGAAAAAACCCTGAAAAATGGGTGTTTTTGAAAAAGTCAATATGGCGGATGGCGCGCAAGCGCGTCGTCACGCAGTCAGGATGTGAAGAACAATGCACCAGGCTATTGAGAATTTAAATCACGCGAATCGGTTGAGCCGATCGCGAGTTATGCAAATTTGAAATTTAACAATGTATGAAAAAACTGAAATTTCGCTAAAAACTGAAAAATTAGCGCAAGATCGCTCCAAAAAGTGCACAGCACACTCGGGTAAAATTAAACACGCAGGAAAAACAAAAAAGTCCGATCAAAATATCAATATTTTCAGTCGAGATATAGTTGGTTAGGTTAGGTTAGGTTAGGTTAGGTTAGGTTAGGTTAGGTTCCAGGTGGCAATCAGCAGGTCCAAGAACGAAGGCAGGCAGCGTATGCTCGAGGACCTCAATAGGGATCCGTGGGGGCGCCCGTACCGTGCGGCGAGGAATAAACTTCGCCCACAGGTGCCCCCGGTCACGGAGACCCTTCAGCCTCAGCTGGTGGAGAGAGCGGTGACGGCCCTGTTTCCGGACGGGCCTGATCTTACTCCTCCAGTGATGGCGGATCCCAGCGTGGAAAATGAGGCTGTCGAAGAGGTTCCTCAGCTGGAGCCTGCTGAGTTCCGGAGGGCTATGCTCAAACTCCGAGCAAAAAAGACCGCGCCGGGGCCAGATGGCGTTCCAGGTCGGGTACTGGCATTGGCGCTGGATGCGTTGGGGGCTCACCTTACCGAGCTTCTCGACCGTTGCCTAGCGTCGAGCCAGTTCCCGAACTGCTGGAAGGAGGGCCGGTTGGTCCTTATACAGAAGGATGGGCGCCCCTTGGACGAGATTCCCACCACGGGATCGATCCCGTTGCGCCCCATAGTGCTGTTGGATGATGCGGGAAAGCTCTTTGAGCGCATCATTGCTTTCCGCATCATCCGACACATGTATCGGGTGGGCCCCGATCTGTCCGACCGCCAGTTCGGGTTTCGAGAGTGCCGATCCACAATTGACGCGATCATGCGTGTAAAAGCACTCTCAGAGGAGACGGTTGCCTCCGGCAGCGTGTTGCTCGCGGTGTCTCTGGACATAGCCAATGCTTTCAACTCGCTGCCCTTTGCCATCATCCTGGAGGCCCTCAGGTACCACCAACTTCCTCTGTACCTGAGGAAACTGATCGAGGCCTACCTGACCGATAGGTGGGTAGTATGGGTAGGACAGGACGGCAGAACCCACAGGAGAGCGGTGCGATGCGGTGTTCCACAAGGATCGGTCCTAGGGCCGCTTCTGTGGAACATCGGGTACGATTGGGTTCTGCGCGGTGCCTTCCCTTCGGGCCTTGACGTCATCTGCTATGCGGATGATACGTTGGTCACGGCCCGGGGAGAAAGCTATGAGGAGGCGGCAGCGCTCGCCACTACTGGGGTGGAGCTAGTGGTTGGGCGAATCCGAATGTTGGGCCTAAGGGTTGCCCTCAACAAAACCGAGGTTTTGTGTTTTCACGGACCTAGGAGGGGGCCACCTGAAGGTGCCAACATTACGATTGACGGAACACGACTCGAGGTTAAGCCCCAGATGAAATATTTGGGGCTTTATCTTGACTCGAGGTGGAACTTCCGAGAGCACTTCCGGAGATTAGCTCCAAAGCTGATCCAGACCGCTTGTGCTCTCGGGAGGCTGCTCCCCAATATAGGAGGACCAAGTCGGACCTGTCGGCGCCTGTACACGGGTGTGGTCCGTTCGATGGCCCTATATGGGGCGCCAGTGTGGGTCGGGGCTTTGACTGGCCCGAACAGGACTCTGCTGCAACGTTCGCAGCGAGTCTTAGCCGTCAGAGCCATCCGAGGATACCGCACAGTGTCGCACGAGGCGGCTTGCGTGCTCGCTGGTACGCCTCCCTGGGACCTTGACTCTGAGGTCTTGGCGGAGGTGTATCACCGATCAGCGGAGGTCAGATCAGAGGGGAGTTGTCCTCCCCCTGACGAGATCCAGAGGTGGCGGCAGGACGCTCAAAGCGAAATGCTCGTTCGGTGGGCGCAACGGCTCCAAGAGCCAAGCGCAGGCCTGCGGACCGTGGTGGCTGTTCGCCCAGTCCTAAAGGAGTGGGTGGATAGGCGCCACGGCTCGCTAACCTTTCGGCTGGTGCAGATTCTGTCGGGGCATGGATGCTTCGGCAGGTACCTGTGCCGCATAGCCGGCAGGGAGTTGTCGGCGGTGTGTCATCACTGTGCGAACAGTGAGGACACCGCCGACCACACCCTGGAGGTGTGCCAAGCGTGGGCGAACGAGCGATCCGCGCTCGTCTCTGTCGTAGGTGGCGACCTTTCCTTGCCGGCCGTGGTTAAGGCCATGGTCGACGACAGAAGGTCGTGGGAGGCGATGGTCTCCTTCTGCGAGGCAGTAATGTCGCAGAAGGAGGCAGCGGAGCGGACCCGAGAGGACGACCCCCTCTCGGCTCCAATCCGCAGACGGAGAGCAGGGCGAAGAAGGAGGGCTTTTGCCCACCTCCTTCCGCCCTAGGGAAGGCTCATCGAGTGGTCGGCGGGGAAATCCGGCCACTTGAACCAGTAAGGGCCTTCGTGGAGGATGTGGACTGCCTCGTGTTCCCGGCAGCCCACATCAATTCGTAGCTCGGGGTGGATAGCTCCTCCCACCCCGATCGTGGAGGGTTCGCGAAAGCGGACGGCACCGGCGGGTTCGCGGAAGAATGCGAAAGCGTACCCGTGTTCCCGCCTAAAGGTGTGTGGTGGAACACCGCGGGGTTTTAGTCGGTAAGAGTCCGACATAACCCAGCCGCCGCCCCGGGCGTCTGGGTATCCATGAGGATTTCCCCGCGTCAAAAAAAAAAAAAAGGTTAGGTTAGGTTAGGTTTTTTTTTTTTTTTTTTTTTTTTTTTTTTTTTTTTTTTTTTTTTTTTTTTTCTCTCCGTTATAGACGGAGGTTTGTTTTCAAATTTATGAATAAATTTTCTTAATTGTATTAAAGAATTTGGCATGTACTTACTGAAGGTAAGTACTTAAGATAAAAAAAAATTGAGAATAATAGTGTTTTAATCTTATTTATCTAAACTTAAAATTAACACTGCTCATATCAAGTGAGCAACTGACTTAAAAATAATTTTATTTATTTATTTTATTTGAATTTAAGAGCACCATGTTTTTTTTTTTTTTTTTTTTTTTTTTTTATTTATATAAATGTATTTATATATTTGTCTTATTTTACTTAACTTAACTTTTCTATACCTTATTTATGTATTAACACAAGTGAAATATACTTAATATATTTACTGTATTAAATTTCTTAACTAGTTAGTTTTATTATTTCTAATGCTTATTTTGCATACTGTAAGACAAAATTCTAAAAACTTATCTTTTATTTCTTTTTGTTTAATAATATCTGGTATTGTTTCTATTTTGATTTCAGTTTCTATTTCCATTTCTGCCTCAAATCTTGCTTTACCGAAGCGCGGACAATGGACGATAAGATGCGGTATCGTTTCCTCTACTTCTGGGTCACATAGACAAGCAGGTGAATTTTTCTTTTTAAAACGGTGAAGGTATTGTGAAAATCCTCCATGACCAGTAAATAATTGCGTGTGAATGTTGGTAATATTAATATTTTTAACGGTTTTATAGGCATTTACGGCGTTTGGGAAAAATATTTTTGTGATTCCAGCTCTTGTATCTGTGACATATCTTCTATTCCACTCCTCGATCGAGTTCTCTCTTAAGAAGCGTTTGACGAAGGAAAGAGGACACTGATCGAAATCCGGTTTTGTCTTTTTGTTTAGAGCAGCATCTTTTGCTAGTTCGTCAGCTCTTTCGTTTCCTCGGATTCCTACATGGGCTTTCACCCAATACAGCTCCACCTTCTTCCCGTCGCTTTTTATCTCTTTCAGGCTTTTTCTCGTTTCGACAGCTAGTTTATTGCTCGTGTCGTTGTTTTTTAGGAGTTCTAGTGTTGATCTCGAGTCACTAAATATTTTGAAGTTTTGCATTCTTTTATCTGCCTTTATCATTATCGTAGCTCGATAAATCGCAAACATCTCTGCTTGAAAGACGGTGCAGTACTCGGAAAGCTTAAATTTTCGGTTCTTGATTTCGGCACCACCATCCCACCAAGATAGTGCTGCCCCAACCTTCCCATCGATTTTGCTCCCGTCAGTAAAAATTTGTACTGCACCATCCTCCACGCAGGACTGCAATTCGCCTTCGCTACCTAGGCATGCAAAGGTGTGTTCTTCATCTTCAGCGGGGTGCAGTCTTTCTAGAAAGCTGGCTCTTTGCTCTACCGAACGGTCCTTCAGAATCGGCTGTGGCCTTCCTCTCTTTGCCTCGTAAAGTGAAGCTACCTCCTTGATTCTAAGGTCAAGTGGCAGCAGTCCAGTTAGAATCAAAGCCGAATTCATTGAGACCGTCCGATAGGCCTTGCTTATTTTTTGGGCAAACCCTCTCAGAACTGCATTGAGCTGGTTTTTTATATATATTTTGTCCACTGCCCCAGCCCATACACTGGACGCGTAGAGGATAACTGGTTCGATCACTGCCGTGTAAATGACTCTGATTACGTCAGGGTTTAGTCCCCACGTTGCTTTGGCTGCACTGGATACTTGTCTGTATATATTGACTGCCTTTCTACAGATGTAAGAAACGTGGTTTTGGTAAGTCATCTTTTCATCAATAATTAAGCCCAGCATCTTGATTTCCTTGACTAGCTCGATATGTGTGCCACCCATGTGAAGCCGTGGTGCGTCAAACTTGAGTTTTTTGGTGACCAACATAGCGTTGGTTTTGTGGGGAGCGAATTTCAGCTTGTTTTTGACGCCCCACCGCTGCACATGTTCTAAAGTGACGTTGGCCTTCCTCTCAATATCAAGCGCTGTCTTACCCGAAAAGATGAGTACCACGTCGTCCGCAAATGCTTGGCAATGCACATTTGTTTTCTCCAGTTCATCCAGTAACGGGTCCAACAAAAGATTCCAAAACGTGGGTCCTGCTATCGAACCCTGGACGCAACCCTTTGTTGTCTCCTTGGTGTATTCTACACCGGCGTATCTTACCCTCACCCTCCGGTTTTCCAGGTAGTTGTTAACCAGTTTTCGGAGGTTGCATGGACAGCGCTTCTCCACCAGACGACTTTTAATTGCTGGCCACCAAGCGCTGTCGAATGCTCCCTCAATGTCCAGAGAGACGATAACAACCATATTTTTCTTTTTTACTTCTAATTCAATGTGCTGTGCCATGTCATACAGAGCGTCCTCCGTACTTCTCTGGGGGACGAACCCGTATTGTCTAGGATTCATCAACGGCAGCAGGTGATGTCTCAGCCTTCTCACTAACATCTTTTCAAGTATTTTGCCCAGTACCGACAATAGCCCAATAGGTCGGTAGGATTTAGGCTGAGTATAATCCTCTTTATTTGGTTTTCTCAGAATTATCACCGCAGCTTCTTTCCATATTTCAGGAAAATAAGACAGCTGTAAACATTTATTTGCGATTGCCAAAAACAGATCTTCGTTGGAGCTGATGGCAGCTTCGCAGATGTCCGCGGTAAACCCGTCAATGCCAGGTGCCTTTTTGAGGTTAAAACTTCTAGTTGCATACCTGAGTTCCGAGATGGTGAATGGTGGATCCCATTTATCACCCGGCATGCACTCATTTGCACTGGTGGCTGTTTCCCTAGTTCTTTGATGTTCGGGGTCATCCTTATCCACTCGATCCTCGGGAAAGAATGTATCCGCGAACAATCTGGCGGACTGACCCGGTTCCAGAGCTTTACCATTTTCAACCAACGGCAGATCGTCATGGTGTTTCCTGGTTTTGGCAATCACTCGGTAGATGCCGTCCCAAACTGATTCTTTATCCTGCTTCCCACAGAAATGTTTCCAGCCTTCGGTTTGTGCTTTACTTGCTCTTGACTCATATTCTTCTTTTGCTTTCAGGTATTCACTTACAACCCATTCCCGGCGACTTGGTGCAGCGCAGCGGATTCGTCTTCTCTTCGTGATCATCGAGCTTTTCAACCTGTCCAGTTCCTCGGTCCACCATGGTAAGTTTGATTTAGTTACTTTTTTTATTTTAGGTATCGCTTTTTCGCAGGCGTTTGTTACAGCTTCTGTATACTTTGATATTGCGTTTTCTAATGATTTCTTATCAATAATTTTGTCTATTTCTGTCTTGCTTATATTCTTTTCCAAAAGTTGTTTATCTATTTCTACTTTAAATTTTTCCCAATTAGCTTTTCTTGTGTTATAAATTTTTGTGTTACTATATTTAGTTTTATTATTCAACCCTTTCCCAACCGATAGGTCGAAGAGTATGGCGTTGTGGTCCGAGGAGATTATATCTGGGTCCACTTTCCACTGGTCTACTCGCCGGAGCATGCCGTCTGAGCAAGCCGTGACATCTACCGAGCTCGTATATCTCTTCCCGCCTCGTATTGTGTCATATGTAGGGACTTTCCCGCAGTTGAGCACGTGGAAGTTTAGGTCAACGAGTGTTCCGTAAAGGGTTTTCCCTCTTTCGTCTTCCCTTACGCTTCCCCACCACGGGCTCCATGCGTTCATGTCACCTCCAATTATAATATTTCTTTCGCTTGTCTCGCTTATTATACTCTTCAGCTGGTCGAGATATAGCTCTAGCTCTACGTCACCCTCGAAGTACACAGACAAAACCAACGCAGTAACATCTTTTGTCCTTAATTTAGCTACAACTATGTTTTCTGTCGTTAGTGTTGGGCACATTGACATATCGATGTTGCTGTCGAAAACCACAATGGCAGCTTTGTTAACTTTGTCGCTGTTTTTTAGGTTTTGGATGACCCTTGTCCCCGAGTAATTTTTCATTTGACCTGTGTTCCCGACGTAGGGTTCCTGTACCAGTGCGTAGTCAATTTTTCGACGGCCAGCTTCCATTATGAATTCATCTGTGGCGAGTTTCTTTTTCTGAAGGTTGATTTGCATGACATGGCATTTTTCTGCACGACTTTCTCCAGTTTTGTCTACCGGCTCAACCTTAGCAATAAGCAATTGCTGATCGAGCTAAGACGTCCCATTTTTTACGTATCGGACACTCCTTGTCGAATGCGTTATGTGTCGAGATTTTCTTTGCCAGGAAGCAATTTCTGCACTTAGGTTCCCCTTCTGCAAGAAAAGTTGGGCATTCAGATTTTGTGTGCGGCTCACCACAATGGCTACACAGGACCGCCGGCTCATTACAGTACTTTCGGCTGTGGCCGTAGCCCAGGCACTTTGTACACTGTATTAATGGGCTCTGGTCCTGAACGACGACCCTCTGCAGATCGACGTGAATACGACCAGCAGAAGTCAGCCGATTCCATATCGCCGTGGAAACCCGCAAAACCACGTGGTTCGTTAAGGGGTTCCTTGCCTTTCTTTTATATTTCACCTGAATGTCTTCCTTTTCTACGTTAATACCCTCCAGTAGGTTTCCATTTTGAGATGTTATGGCCCTAGTTAGATCATCATCGGATATGTAATTCAATACATCCTTGATGATAATCAGTGGGTTTTTATTTGCAGTTTCCTGGACGTTCAGCTGCGCTTTAGAGTTACGAATCTTATCCGACACTTTCTTTAGTTCGTCTTTTTTGGAGCAACTAATGATGACAGACTGGTTTTTGGCTTTCCTTAGATGGTCGACCTTTACTCCACTAGTCTTGGCATCCACCGCCGTTCTAATTTTCTCAATCACTGAGTCTGAGGTGTCTGTCTCGTTTGGTGACGACACTATGATTGAGTGAAGGTTGTTATGTGTGCTAGTCGTTATCGTTGGTCTTGCCGCTGCCTGTGCATACGAGTATGGTCTCTCTAGAAGAACCTCCATGTTCTCTTTAAGTGTTTTAGTTTCTGTCCAAAACTTCTTTATTTCTTGATTTTGTTCTTCTATTTTATTTTCGATAGCAGTCTGATTATGTTTCATCTGGTTTGCTAATTGCTCCTTACTCTTATTTTCTCTCAGCAAAGCCTTAACTTCTTTTATCTCTTTCAGGATCTCTTCCCTCTTTTGCTCCGCATCGTTAGTTTTAGTGTTCGTCTTTGTCTCCACTTTTTCCGATTTCTCTGCCTTCTTTGCTATTTCGTATAGTCCTTTTATACAACTCATAACTGTTGTTTTTATGGTGCTCTTTATATTCCCCGACATGTCTAATTGCGCTCTGGCTTTTTGCATTAGAGCGTACGCTTCCGATACGGGCCCTGTAGCTGATTTGGCTTTTATAGGCGATTTAAGTTTCGCTTCTATGCTATCTATGCTGCTCCGGACCTGTGCCGTTCCAGCACTCGAGGCTCCCGCTTCGGGGCTGTCATCTTCTATGTCAATTAGCATTTCAGGTCTCGCCGGAGTACGACACACAGCCATGATAATTTATGCAATTAGAGAATGTAAATTTGTATTGTCAGTAGAATAAATGGAATAAATTAATTTATAAAAGGGATATAAAGGTGGTGTAGGAGATTCACCAGCTCTTCCAGACGAAAATGTAGCTCAATAAAGCTAAAATAGAGTATAAAAGTATGGTCGACAAAAAAGACAATACTGTCTTATTACAGTCAACTTAAAAACTAAAAAACTAAAATACTACGCTTAGTCAAGTGAACGCGAGGTCAAATCAGCTTACCAATATCCAGTAAGACTCAAAACAGTCCTGACAATAAAATTAAAAGAAAATAAAATTTTGAAATTTGACTGAGTTGATGTCCCAAAGCCTCAAAAGGGTGGGTTGGGCGGGGAAATTTTTTGCTTTTCAGGTGCCGGATCTCGGCGTGCGACACGTCGTTGGATGCGGCTTGCGACGCTGGACACGATGGTAAGTATTTTCAGGGTAGCGGTAATAGAAAAATTTTTGGCAATTTAGAAAAAACCCTGAAAAATGGGTGTTTTTGAAAAATTCAATATGGCGGATGGCGCGCGAGCGCGTCGTCACGCAGTCAGAATGTGAAGAACAAAGCACCAGGCTATTGAGAGTTTGAATCACGCGAATCGGTTAAGCCGATCGCGAGTTATGCAAATTTGAAATTTTACAATGTATGAAAAAACTGAAATTTCGCTAAAAACTGAAAAATTCGCGCAAGATCGCTCCAAAAAGTGCACAGCACACTCGGGTCAAATTAAACACGCAGGAAAAACAAAAAAGTCCGATCAAAATATCAATATTTTCAGTCGAGATATAGTTAGTTTTAAAAATGTCGAGGTTGACCAGGTAGCCTCGGTCGGTAGGTATTCTATAGAATTATGTTTTAAATTGAAATTTTTCGCTTTTCAGGTGCCGGATCTCGGCGTGCGACACGTCGTTGGATGCGGCTTGCGACGCTGGACACGATGGTAAGTATTTTCAGGGTAGCGGTAATAGAAAAATTTTTGGCAATTTAGAAAAAACCCTGAAAAATGGGTGTTTTTGAAAAATTCAATATGGCGGATGGCGCGCGAGCGCGTCGTCACGCAGTCAGAATGTGAAGAACAAAGCACCAGGCTATTGAGAGTTTGAATCACGCGAATCGGTTAAGCCGATCGCGAGTTATGCAAATTTGAAATTTTACAATGTATGAAAAAACTGAAATTTCGCTAAAAACTGAAAAATTCGCGCAAGATCGCTCCAAAAAGTGCACAGCACACTCGGGTCAAATTAAACACGCAGGAAAAACAAAAAAGTCCGATCAAAATATCAATATTTTCAGTCGAGATATAGTTAGTTTTAAAAATGTCGAGGTTGACCAGGTAGCCTCGGTCGGTAGGTATTCTATAGAATTATGTTTTAAATTGAAATTTTTCGCTTTTCAGGTGCCGGATCTCGGCGTGCGACACGTCGTTGGATGCGGCTTGCGACGCTGGACACGATGGTAAGTATTTTCAGGGTAGCGGTAATAGAAAAATTTTTGGCAATTTAGAAAAAACCCTGAAAAATGGGTGTTTTTGAAAAAGTCAATATGGCGGATGGCGCGCAAGCGCGTCGTCACGCAGTCAGGATGTGAAGAACAATGCACCAGGCTATTGAGAATTTAAATCACGCGAATCGGTTAAGCCGATCGCGAGTTATGCAAATTTGAAATTTTACAATGTATGAAAAAACTGAAATTTCGCTAAAAACTGAAAAATTCGCGCAAGATCGCTCCAAAAAGTGCACAGCACACTCGGGTAAAATTAAACACGCAGGAAAAACAAAAAAGTCCGATCAAAATATCAATATTTTCAGTCGAGATATAGTTAGTTTTAAAAATGTCGAGGTTGACCAGGTAGCCTCGGTCGGTAGGTATTCTATAGAATTATGTTTTAAATTGAAATTTTTCGCTTTTCAGGTGCCGGATCTCGGCGTGCGACACGTCGTTGGATGCGGCTTGCGACGCTGGACACGATGGTAAGTATTTTCAGGGTAGCGGTAATAGAAAAATTTTTGGCAATTTAGAAAAAACCCTGAAAAATGGGTGTTTTTGAAAAATTCAATATGGCGGATGGCGCGCGAGCGCGTCGTCACGCAGTCAGAATGTGAAGAACAAAGCACCAGGCTATTGAGAGTTTGAATCACGCGAATCGGTTAAGCCGATCGCGAGTTATGCAAATTTGAAATTTTACAATGTATGAAAAAACTGAAATTTCGCTAAAAACTGAAAAATTCGCGCAAGATCGCTCCAAAAAGTGCACAGCACACTCGGGTCAAATTAAACACGCAGGAAAAACAAAAAAGTCCGATCAAAATATCAATATTTTCAGTCGAGATATAGTTAGTTTTAAAAATGTCGAGGTTGACCAGGTAGCCTCGGTCGGTAGGTATTCTATAGAATTATGTTTTAAATTGAAATTTTTTCGCTTTTCAGTTAGGTTAGGTTAGGTTAGGTTAGGTTAGGTTAGGTTAGGTTAGGTTAGGTTAGGTTAGGTTAGGTTAGGTTAGGTTAGGTTAGGTTAGGTTAGGTTAGGTTGGGATGTTTGGTGGTCGCCTCCTAGAGTGGGAGGTGGGTAGTAGTCGTGTGGGTTCTTGTACCTCACGAAGGCTACCTGCTTCCCCGGCACATCCCGGGCAACGCAGTTGGCGAGTGGAGATTGGTTTACCAATTTCCTCTTTCCAGCTGTGGCTAAGAATCACCAAAAACCCCAAGCCCTGGTGTTACCAACCGTGCCTGTGGCTGCGTGGCTGAGGGGGAGCTCAGTCGCGAACGGTGGGGCCCTGATATCTGGTGCCCTCAGGGTCTATTTGTAGCCGGCCCCCCGCATGCGGGGCTCTGCGGGGTGGTGTTGTTATTTCCCTAGCTTCTCGTGGGAACAGTATGGATGTTAATGTAAAACTTAATGACGTTAGTGGAAGAAAGAATAGGGCAGCGGTGGTTTCCCGCTTGCCCACAACCTCGAAGGGGTCTGAGTCTGATTCGGACGCGATGTCCATGGGACATTGTAACGGTACCAACCTGGGTCCCGTACAGATTTCACAAATGTTTTATAAAAATTACGTTATAAATTAATTACATGCTTATTAGTTGAAAAGTCTAAAAGGATCGTTCCATAATGAATTATCTAGCAAATTAACTCTGTTATTCAGTCTTTATAGTATGATTAAAATAATAATTATAGATTCAAAGTAATACGTTCAATTTTCTAAATAAGAGTAGAATATTAGCAGGGAGTTATTATCCTCCACTAGTTTGGGCAAAGCTTCTTCAATTTGACGATAGTTGGCGTTATTGACATACAAATATTCACTTCCGTATTCTAGTTTCGAATAGTTAGTAATTTTCGTCAATTATAGATATATTTAATAGAAAATAAACATTTAATTAGACAAAAATATTATAAAATCATGCCGGAATTATTTAAATTATTTTATGTAATTTTATTATTAATTTTCTAATTATTATGTATTATGATCATTTTATTTAGTGGGCAAGCAATAAAATACAAAGGAAATCGAAATCAACCATTTTGAAATCTCTAAAAAACAACGCGATCATAAAAAATATTGGAAAATTATTTTAAATAGATATAGTGGACTTTTCTTTTATTGGATCGCTGGAGCATTCTTTGGCGGGACGGGCGAGAGGAGTCATCGTGTTTCTACAACAAAGCTAAGTATTTTTGCATATTCCAAAATATGTGAAAGCTTGGATTTAGGAGAATCTCCAGCTATTTCTATGTTTTATACTAGTATTTATTCAAATTATTAGTATTTTTACCCATATATAATTCCTTCAAATATCTAAGTTCTTTATATAAAGTGCTTTTGTTATTTTTCAGATATAACTGGACTTGGGAGCTCCCTTATGTCTTGAATGTATTCCTAAATTAACCTAAAATTGTACTAATATTACTTTATGTATATTTCTTCTGCATAGACATATCTGTAGAGACTCCTAGATCATCCTCAATATAAATTTACAGGAATCAAAATTGAACAAGTACTTATATTGGAGATGATGACTGATGTTGGTTTAGCAGTAAAGCGGAGAGAGCAGCCATCCAGACTCTTCTTCCTTAAACTCCGGACTCCGGGTATGATTAATAATTTCCATTTAACTATCAAATACAGAGTTCCTATTTTCTTGCTTGTCCCATAAATAAAACAACTAGATATTTCTATAATTAGATATTTAATTTCATAATCCTAGAAAGTAATCATAATCAAGTAAATTCATTATATATCCTTTCTCTATTCAATACAGTTTTAATTTAGATACTTAATATCTCTTTCTAATCAGTATTTACTTTCCTACATATTTACTTTATAATCTTTACCTTTATACATACCAATTTACATACATTTTATTCATCTCCGGGGAGCTTATAAGTCATTGCGGTTAGTACTGGGTTATTTACATAGCTAGAATTAACAAAATTCTCACTAAAAGATTCAGGGTTACACGTATGCGGTTCATAATGTAGAGTCTTTCCACTAGACGTTCTCTGGCCTTATTTAAGTAAGATCACAATCACCGTTTTAAACATAATTGATTAGTAAGTTTTCATTTAATTTAAGTAGGACGGTTATAAACTTTAGAAGGTTCTTTATGAAGGGGTGGGGTGTTACAATTTGATAGCCGTGACCAGTATAAAAGTTTATTGGGTGTCGTTCACCACATTTATTTTCCTAGTTAGGTCTATCCAGGATTACGGCTTGTATACAATTTGGTGTCTTAGTCCAGGATAACAAGTGGGTTGCGATAATCAGTATTTTATTATTGAGCTTAGTTTATTTACTTTTCATTATTATGTCTGGTGCTTAGCACTAGAATCTTATTATCTGTTAGCTTATTAGAATCTTATTAGTTCAATATCAATTCTCTTTCTGATTTATTGATAATATTTTTATTCTGAGGTATGTGAGTTTAATCTGTCTATTATGAAATTTTCATATAATTTACATAGAATCACTTTGCTGTACATAGAAGGATTTTAACTAGATTACTTTGAAATTTTATTAGCTTTCTGGAGGTTTCTAAAAGCAGGAGCAAATGAAACAAAACACTGCTTACTTACCAGTTTTAATAATTTTTATTAAAATTATAGGTTTTAACTAACTAAAGGCATATTTATAGTCAACAAATTCACTTTTTACATAATTTGTTTAATTTTCACTTCACTTTTAAACAAATAGATACACTATCTTCATTAATTTTGATGGAAGTCCAGGTCAGAGTCAGCCTTGGGGTTCATGGACTCTGTTAGTTGAACTTGATAAGGGACAAACTATCTTCTTGTTCAGTTTCATTGCTTTTCCTCTTGGTTTATCTGAAAAATAAGGTTAAAAGAATATTAATATTTAGCTAGTAGCATAGTAAAGTGATGGGGATTATCTGAAAGCTTCAGTTTATAACTTAAACAAGAGAAACAGAAGGTTTTACTTGAAACTTCTATGTCGGTTCATAGCAGTTTTTCAATGTAAACTTTTTAGGTTATTGAATCTTTGAACAAGTGATTTCTTAATAGAAAACGTAGTTCTGCATTTTGTTATTATTATTTAAATAAACTCACCTTCTTAAATGTGGCGAAATTGTGGATTATAATCTATATAATGAGAACAAAACAAACAAATTACTTTTTTTTGCTTTCATTCAATTTTTCTAAAGGGAAAGGAAAGGCAAAAAGTATTGAGTCATACAGCCTGAACATTAATTTATTAAAATTATTTATCAAAAACTTTATTGTTTAGAAAAGTAAATAAAAATAATTAAAGCGAATAATTAGGAAACGCAGTAAAATTATTATTAAAATAAAAGTAAAATAATCGGATTAGTTATAAGAAAAGTGACTACGTATACAGTCACAATTTGTTGTTCGTGAAATGGAAAGTGAGAATTTTGTTATAGGGTATGTGTTAAGTTTATTTTATTCAGGAATTTAAATTAATGGGGGTTGATATTTAGAAAAAAAAAAAAAAAGATTACTGGTTATTCTATTTATTTACTACTTAGCTTGTGAGGTTCGAGGTTGACTAGCTTCGCGGATCTGGGTGTCGGAATCATTGAGCTGCCTGGGACTTCTGGCGTGCGTGGTTTGTGTAGCGACTGCATCTATAGATGGAGGCCGGAACCAGCGGAGTAACGAGCTTTCCGAAGCACGGAGTCAACTTTCTTTACGGACGTTCGGATGATTAGGCCTGTGGAGTCTTAGCCATACGGGAAAAGGTTTCGCATAGTGTTATTTGATTTTGTTCGCGGGATTCGAACTCGAAACTTTATAGAGTGAGACGAATATTTGACTACTCGATCATGGAGACTTTTACGGGTTGTTGATATAGGATAAAGTATTGAGAAGCGAGTTAGATTGCGGATTGGTCAGAGAGTTACAAAATTAAAAGATGGGGGGTTGTAGAATTATAATAAATGCAAAATTGCTCTTTAATGACAGCTATACATTTTCCATCTCATTTAGACGGGGTTCTTCATCAAACTTTCTATGTATGTAACATTGGTAGTGAATGTTTTTATGCAATTACGGAAATTCATAATAATAAAAATTAAGTACAAAGTTATAAATGGGAAAAAGGGAAAATAATCTAGGAAAAATAAAATATAATTTTAAGGAGACAATTAATTCATTCTAATAATAGATAACGGATTAAACAGATGAAGTGTCGGTGGTCTAGTGGCGGGGGCCGTTGGCTTCCGTTAGGAGGATCGCGGGTTCGATCAGTGGAGGAAATGATTTGTATTTGTATTTGTGTTCGGAACGTTTCTACTAACGTGTTTTCGATTTTCGAATTTATAAGTATGTATGTTTGTTTGACGCTTTTACCGTGAAGGAAGACATTGAGGGAAAAATTGCGCGTGCCTGCGGAGTAATTCAGGGGTTGTAAGGAATATTTGAATTGTATTGTATTGATGTGTATTTGAGTGTGAGGTTGATCAACTCGCACTAGACTGGGAACTGTTCGTTCTGATTTCGGAATAGGTTCTTAACTCCCTCGGTGGGGACGTATATGAGCAGACAATGATGAACGAAAAACAAATTGCGTATTTTATATAGAGGTTTGGATAATTATTTGTATTCGTGATTCGGTACAAGGTCATTCTGAGCAAGCTAATTTTTGATTAAAATTCTTAGTCACTCTCGCATTTATAATATTTTTATAGTGAATTTGTCTTTGTCTGTATGTTGCGCTTTCACGCCGGAACGGCTGAACAGATTTTGATGAAATTTGGTATGGAGATAGAATAGACCTTGGAGTAGGAAAGTCGAAAACCAATGGGACGAGCAGCTAGGTACTAATAAAACCAAATATATAGATACTCGTAATAAAAACAAATACCTAGATTAGTTAAAACAAACTTTAACATTTTTGAGTCGTCTTATCGGAGGGTTGATTAATAAATAATGAATAATGTTCTTACAATTTGAATTCAATAATTTTTATCTGACTGCAAAGGAAGGGTTAAATTTTTCACGCGAATCTGTATATGTTTGTATTATGTATGTGGAATTTCATAAATCCTCGATTTATCCAGACGGCTGGACGGATTTTAAAGAATGAGGTGTCTATTGGTTCGTCTGAACTGTGTGATGGTTATAGGCTAGATTTTTATTGTGGTTTTATTTGAGAAGTTTAAATAATATTAAATGTACTAGATACGCGTTGAAAACTATTTAAAGAATTAATAAAATGGGGGTTGATTGTTTTAGCTTTTGACAATTTAAATATTAACTGATTTATATAAACTTTAACATAGAAATTTGAATGATTTGTTTTGATTTTACAATATAAATGTGACGCTCTTCGAGTTAGTTCTGATTCAAACATGATTTTGAAAACCTAGAAATTGACTTTTTAAAGTATTTAATAAAATTAATTTGAACTAGTGGAAACATTTTGTAACATTACAGTCGTCATTTATTTTGTTGTGATCTGTCTGGCACTCAGGAAAAGAAAGGGGAGCGAAGTTTGTTTACTTGAATTATTTGGGTTGAATTAAAATAATTAAATATTCTTACAAGTGTTGAGCGGACTAATGTTCTCAAGTTATTTTATCTATCATGTAAATAATTGTATTTCAATTTTCGTTGTGAGAAGTTAGTGCCTTGAAGCAATCGCGAGAAAGTGAAAAAGGGGAAGGAAAATTAGAGTGAAACTATTAGTTGACTATAACCACTTATCGTAGTCAGCGGGTCGAGTTTTAGTGAATGAGTAAAATTGCTTATTTACTGGAATTTGACTTGTTGACTGGGGTTTTTGTGTTGGTTATAATAGAGTTTGAATGATGGGTTGAAACTAGGCAATAGTTGTTCGAACAATGAAGTAATTTATTGGTCTTTAACCCTTATTACACATCACATATCCATGCGAGAATCCAGTTTAGTCTCGTACTAAATGGATGCACAAGCAAGTTATTTATTGGTTCCTTGGTGTTAGGTTAACTATTAGACATTGAGTATTTTATTTACTCTGATGTCTGGAAGGAGTGTTTTATACCCCCTATAAATAACTTCATACTCTACATGTTCTAACACTGATAAATTCGGCAACTACACATGCTCCAAAAAACTGATAAATTCTGATGTTGTCAGGTTTATGAACTAGGATATTTGGACATGGGATAATTATCTTGGTAACCATGTGAGGGTTTCATGATTTTTTGCAGGGGATGTGTTGCTGTTCTCATAGTAAATGAAAAATTGATTTGCTTTGAGTTCGGCGACACATAGCTACTAGAGCTGACGGACTCACAACCCGATTTCCTTGTAGGGCAAGAATTAGGATTCTCTGCGGCCTTGATTTTTATGTTATGGTCATTGTCAGTGGTTCATAATATTGCCACCACTTAGCATTTATTTGTCTTTTGGTTTAAATACACACTACACCAAAAAGATTACATATTTGGGTTAAAAGTTAATAAATTTTAGTTCATTAATTTATAGTAAATTTTTAATGATATATATTTAATTTCTGAAATGAATCTTTGTAATAGGGGAAAATTTGCTCCGTTTAGCACTTAAATCTCTGCGCAAATTTTGGGGGTTGACTGTAACGGTACCAACCTGGGTCCCGTACAGATTTCACAAATGTTTTATAAAAATTACGTTATAAATTAATTACATGCTTATTAGTTGAAAAGTCTAAAAGGATCGTTCCATAATGAATTATCTAGCAAATTAACTCTGTTATTCAGTCTTTATAGTATGATTAAAATAATAATTATAGATTCAAAGTAATACGTTCAATTTTCTAAATAAGAGTAGAATATTAGCAGGGAGTTATTATCCTCCACTAGTTTGGGCAAAGCTTCTTCAATTTGACGATAGTTGGCGTTATTGACATACAAATATTCACTTCCGTATTCTAGTTTCGAATAGTTAGTAATTTTCGTCAATTATAGATATATTTAATAGAAAATAAACATTTAATTAGACAAAAATATTATAAAATCATGCCGGAATTATTTAAATTATTTTATGTAATTTTATTATTAATTTTCTAATTATTATGTATTATGATCATTTTATTTAGTGGGCAAGCAATAAAATACAAAGGAAATCGAAATCAACCATTTTGAAATCTCTAAAAAACAACGCGATCATAAAAAATATTGGAAAATTATTTTAAATAGATATAGTGGACTTTTCTTTTATTGGATCGCTGGAGCATTCTTTGGCGGGCCGGGCGAGAGGAGTCATCGTGTTTCTACAACAAAGCTAAGTATTTTTGCATATTCCAAAATATGTGAAAGCTTGGATTTAGGAGAATCTCCAGCTATTTCTATGTTTTATACTAGTATTTATTCAAATTATTAGTATTTTTACCCATATATAATTCCTTCAAATATCTAAGTTCTTTATATAAAGTGCTTTTGTTATTTTTCAGATATAACTGGACTTGGGAGCTCCCTTATGTCTTGAATGTATTCCTAAATTAACCTAAAATTGTACTAATATTACTTTATGTATATTTCTTCTGCATAGACATATCTGTAGAGACTCCTAGATCATCCTCAATATAAATTTACAGGAATCAAAATTGAACAAGTACTTATATTGGAGATGATGACTGATGTTGGTTTAGCAGTAAAGCGGAGAGAGCAGCCATCCAGACTCTTCTTCCTTAAACTCCGGACTCCGGGTATGATTAATAATTTCCATTTAACTATCAAATACAGAGTTCCTATTTTCTTGCTTGTCCCATAAATAAAACAACTAGATATTTCTATAATTAGATATTTAATTTCATAATCCTAGAAAGTAATCATAATCAAGTAAATTCATTATATATCCTTTCTCTATTCAATACAGTTTTAATTTAGATACTTAATATCTCTTTCTAATCAGTATTTACTTTCCTACATATTTACTTTATAATCTTTACCTTTATACATACCAATTTACATACATTTTATTCATCTCCGGGGAGCTTATAAGTCATTGCGGTTAGTACTGGGTTATTTACATAGCTAGAATTAACAAAATTCTCACTAAAAGATTCAGGGTTACACGTATGCGGTTCATAATGTAGAGTCTTTCCACTAGACGTTCTCTGGCCTTATTTAAGTAAGATCACAATCACCGTTTTAAACATAATTGATTAGTAAGTTTTCATTTAATTTAAGTAGGACGGTTATAAACTTTAGAAGGTTCTTTATGAAGGGGTGGGGTGTTACAACATGCGTCGGGGTCAGATTCCGACCTTTCGCACACGGAGACAGTGGTCTCCAACCCGTCGTCTGTGGCTTCTGGCTCTCGGTCCAAGCGTTCCAAGGTTACTGACAGTGAGTCGGACCTTGGAACGGTTGCGACGAAGCCCCAACACGTTGCCAAGCGAGGCAGAGGGCGGCCGCCCACTACGGGGCATTATATGGGCCTCGCAAAGGCAAAAGAAGAGGCGAATAAAGCCAAGAGGGCCGAGCTGGACCTCGAGGCTGAACAGGAGGTAGCAAACACCGTGAGGGAGCTGGCTCGTATACCCGCCGACTCCCTTGCGGAAAAGCTGACTAGCGGAGTCACAACAATTAGGGAGGTGGCTTCAAAGTCAAAAAATCTAAAGGGCACATTTATCTCTGCCCTGAAGACGGCTGCAAGCCACATTGAGGAGGCAGCAACGGCCCTATCCGTCAGAACATCGACGGAGGAGGTGCAGGCACTGCGTTCGGAGAACACGGACTTGCGGACGCAAATGGAGGGGCTCCGTAATGAGGTAGTCGCGCTCAGAAATGAGATCGACCGCCTACGTTCGGAGCGAGTCCGCACACCGGTGCCGGTGCCTGCATCTGCTCCTCAAAAGGAACGTTGCAGGGATGAAGAGTGGCGGGCTTCCATGATGAGAGACATCGGCTTCATGGTGGAAGCCAAACTTGCAGGCCTCGAAGACCGCCTCCTCCCTGAGACGAGGCTGCGTCCTCCTCTGAGGGCGGATGCTAAGTCTGGCTCTCGTCCGAGTGGCGGTGGGAGCAACGCGCCCACACGAGGTACGGAAACCCAGGTTTCTGAACCTCAACAGGAGACTTGGAGCCAAGTGGTACGGAGAAAAAAGAAGCCGCAACAGGTTGCAGCTACCACAACCGCCCCTCAGGCGTGGCCTCCGGTGAGTCATGTACCTAGTACAAGACCGCGCGGAAAGGCGACGCCCAAAAAGGCTAAGACAGCGAAGGACAAACTGCGGCCACCAAGATCGGCTGCAGTGGTCATAACGCTGCCCCCGGAGGCTACAGAGCAGGGTCTCACTTACCAAAATGTGCTGATCCAAGCAAAAGCGTCGGTAAATTTGGCCTCATTGGGAATAAATGGGGTCAACTTCCGGCTAGCCGCCACGGGAGCACGTGTTTTGGAGATACCTGGCACAGATACAGAGGGGAAGGCTGATTTGCTCGCGGCTAAGCTGCGTGAGACCCTGCCAGAGGCGGTAAAAGTCGTCCGGCCAACAAAATGTGCAGACTTGCGCATTTCTGGGCTGGATGACTCGGTGGGAGCAGCAGATATCGTGGCCGCTATCGTTCTGGCAACGAAGTGCTCGCAAGAGCATGTCAAGGTGGGGCCCATCCGAGTGGGCTTTTTCGGCATGAGCAGCGTCCTCGTGCAGTGCCCAGTGGCGGCAGCTAAAAGCCTAGCGCAAAGCGGCCGCCTTCTGGTGGGCTGGAGTGCTGCACGAGTGCAGGCACTGGAGCCGAGGCCAATGAAATGCTTCAAGTGTTTCGAGATTGGTCACACTGCGCTCCAGTGCCGCTCCCAAGTAGACCGGAGCAAGAACTGCTTCAGGTGTGGCAAGCCCGACCACCTTGCGGCAGAGTGCACGGGTGACCTGCACTGCCCAATATGTGCGGCAGCCGGCAGACCGGCAAATCATGCACCTGGGGGTCGCAAGTGCAGGCGGCCGAGAAAATCCAAGAGAGTACCTGCTAAGACCCCAGGTACTCGGACAGAAAAGACACAGGAGCCGCCCCGGGAGGCGATGGAGACCGGTCATTAATGGCTGCTCCCCACCGCTTCCTCCAGGGGAATTTGAACCACTGCGCAGGTGCGCAGGATCTCTTCCTGCAATCCATGCTGCAGTGGTCAGTGGTTGTTTCCGTCGCCGCAGAGCCCTACTTTGTGTCTTCCCAGCCCAATTGGGCGGGGGACACCGGGGGCTCTGTAGCGATAGTCGTCAGGGCTGGCTCGGGGTCCCTAAGAGTGGTGGACAGAGAACCCGGTTTTGTCACCGCTGTCTGGCACGACATCTTGGTTGTCGGAGTCTATCTCTCCCCAAACTGGCCTCTCACACAGTTCGAGGATCTACTTGAACGTGTGGGAGCGGCAGTAAGGCGGTCGTCCTCGAGGAACATTCTCGTCCTCGGGGATTTTAATGCCAAGAACGTGTTGTGGGGGTCTCCGGCGACTGACATTCGCGGCGAGACAGTGGCGGAATGGGCAATGTTGTGCGGCCTCGTGCTGCTCAACCGAGGCTCAGTACACACGTGCGTGCGACCGCAGGGCGGGTCTATAGTGGACTTAACGTTCGCTAGCCCTGCGCTTGCATCACGTGTGTCAAACTGGCGCGTCATAGTGGATGAGGAGGCTCTTTCGGATCACCGATATATTCGGTTCGAATCCTCCGCATCGGCGGCGGTTAACATGGCGCGCCAGCAAGGGGAGGCAAGCCAGCCAGCCTTTCCAAAGTGGTCACTCGCTCATCTCAACGAGGAGCTGTTGGCGGAGGCTGCTATCGTCCAATCTTGGACGATGCAGCCTAGCGAGTCAACTGGGGTGAGTGAGGAGGCCATGCAGTTTAGAGGCGCTCTGACGCGCATTTGTGACGCTGCTATGCCCCGCGCCAAGTGCCGTCCATCTAGGAGGCAAATGTACTGGTGGACTCAGGAGATTGCTGATCTCCGCACGACATGCGTTGAGGTGCGTCGTGAGTCCACCAGATACAGGCGCTTACGAAACCGGAGCGATGAGATGGCGGACCTGCTCCACAGCCGGTACCTGGAGGCAAAGAAAGCTCTCCAGGTAGCAATCAGCAGGTCCAAGAACGAAGGCAGGCAGCGTATGCTCGAGGACCTCAATAGGGATCCGTGGGGGCGCCCGTACCGTGCGGCGAGGAACAAACTTCGCCCACAGGTGCCCCCGGTCACGGAGACCCTTCAGCCTCAGCTGGTGGAGAGAGCGGTGACGGCCCTGTTTCCGGACGGGCCTGATCTTACTCCTCCAGCGATGGCGGATCCCAGCGTGGAAAATGAGGCTGTCGAAGAGGTTCCTCAGCTGGAGCCTGCTGAGTTCCGGAGGGCTATGCTCAAACTCCGAGCAAAAAAGACCGCGCCGGGGCCAGATGGCGTTCCAGGTCGGGTACTGGCATTGGCGCTGGATGCGTTGGGGGCTCACCTTACCGAGCTTCTCGACCGTTGCTTGGCGTCAAGCCAGTTCCCGAACTGCTGGAAGGAGGGCCGGTTGGTCCTTATACAGAAGGATGGGCGCCCCTTGGACGAGATTCCCACCACGGGATCGATCCCGTTGCGCCCCATAGTGCTGTTGGATGATGCGGGAAAGCTCTTTGAGCGCATCATTGCTTTCCGCATCATCCGACACATGTATCGGGTGGGCCCCGATCTGTCCGACCGTCAGTTTGGGTTTCGAGAGTGCCGATCCACAATTGACGCGATCATGCGTGTAAAAGCACTCTCAGAGGAGACGGTTGCCTCCGGCAGCGTGTTGCTCGCGGTGTCTCTGGACATAGCCAATGCGTTTAACTCGCTGCCCTTTGCCATCATCCTGGAGGCCCTCAGGTACCACCAACTTCCTCTGTACCTGAGGAAACTGATCGAGGCCTACCTGACCGATAGGTGGGTAGTATGGGTAGGACAGGACGGCAGAACTCACAGGAGAGCGGTGCGATGCGGTGTTCCACAAGGATCGGTCCTAGGGCCGCTTCTGTGGAACATCGGGTACGATTGGGTTCTGCGCGGTGCCTTCCCTTCGGGTCTTGACGTCATCTGCTATGCGGATGATACGTTGGTCACGGCCCGGGGAGAAAGCTATGAGGAGGCGGCAGCGCTCGCCACTGCTGGTGTACAGCGAGTGGTTGGGCGAATTCGAATGTTGGGCCTAAGGGTTGCCCTCAACAAAACCGAGGTTTTGTGTTTTCACGGACCTAGGAGGGGGCCACCTGAAGGTGCCAACATTACGATTGACGGAACACGACTCGAGGTTAAGCCCCAGATGAAATATTTGGGGCTTTATCTTGACTCGAGGTGGAACTTCCGAGAGCACTTCCGGAGATTAGCTCCAAAGCTGATCCAGACCGCTTGTGCTCTCGGGAGGCTGCTCCCCAATATAGGAGGACCAAGTCGGACCTGTCGGCGCCTGTACACGGGTGTGGTCCGTTCGATGGCCCTATATGGGGCGCCAGTGTGGGTCGGGGCTTTGACTGGCCCGAACAGGACTCTGCTGCAACGTTCGCAGCGAGTCTTAGCCGTCAGAGCCATCCGAGGATACCGCACAGTGTCGCACGAGGCGGCTTGCGTGCTCGCTGGTACGCCTCCCTGGGACCTTGACTCCGAGGTCTTGGCGGAGGTGTATCACCGATCAGCGGAGGTCAGATCAGAGGGGAGTTGTCCTCCCCCTGACGAGATCCAGAGGTGGCGGCAGGACGCTCAAAGCGAAATGCTCGTTCGGTGGGCGCAACGGCTCCAAGAGCCAAGCGCGGGCCTGCGGACCGTGGTGGCTGTTCGCCCAGTCCTAAAGGAGTGGGTGGATAGACGTCACGGCTCGCTAACCTTTCGGCTGGTGCAAATTCTGTCGGGGCACGGATGCTTCGGCAGGTACCTGTGCCGCATAGCCGGCAGGGAGTTGTCGGCGGTGTGTCATCACTGTGCGAGCAGTGAGGACACCGCCGACCACACCCTGGAGGTGTGCCAAGCGTGGGCGAACGAGCGTTCCGCGCTCGTCTCTGTTGTTGGTAGCGACCTTTCCTTGCCGGCCGTGGTTAAGGCCATGGTCGACGACAGAAGGTCGTGGGAGGCGATGGTCTCCTTCTGCGAGGCAGTAATGTCGCAGAAGGAGGCAGCGGAGCGGACCCGAGAGGACGACCCCCTCTCGGCTCCAATCCGCAGACGGAGAGCAGGGCGAAGAAGGAGCCTCCTTCCGCCCTAGGGAAGGCTCATCGAGTGGTCGGCGGGGAAATCCGGCCACTTGAACCAGTAAGGGCCTTCGTGGAGGATGTGGACTGCCTCGTGTTCCCGGCAGCCCACATCAATTCGTAGCTCGGGGTGGATAGCTCCTCCCACCCCGATCGTGGAGGGTTCGCGAAAGCGGACGGCACCGGCGGGTTCGCGGAAGAATGCGAAAGCGTACCCGTGTTCCCGCCTAAAGGTGCGTGGTGGAACACCGCGGGGTTTTAGTCGGTAAGAGTCCGACATAACCCAGCCGCCGCCCCGGGCGTCTGGGTATCCATGAGGATTTCCCCGCGTCAAAAAAAAAAAAAAAAAAAAGGTTAGGTTAGGTTAGGTTAGGTTAGGTTAGGTTAGGTTAGGTTAGGTTAGGTTAGGTTAGGTTAGGTTAGGTTAGGTTAGGTTAGGTTAGGTTGGGATGTTTGGTGGGATGTTTGGTGGTCGCCTCCTAGAGTGGGAGGTGGGTAGTAGTCGTGTGGGTACTTGTACCTCACGAAGGCTACCTGCTTCCCCGGCACATCCCGGGCAACGCAGTTGGCGAGTGGAGATTGGTTTACCAATTTCCTCTTTCCAGCTGTGGCTAAGAATCACCAAAAACCCCAAGCCCTGGTGTTACCAACCGTGCCTGTGGCTGCGTGGCTGAGGGGGAGCTCAGTCGCAAACGGTGGGGCCCTGATACCTGGTGCCCTCAGGGTCTATTTGTAGCCGGCCCCCCGCACGCGGGGCTCTGCGGGGTGGTGTTTTTATTTCCCTAGCTACTCGTGGGAACAAGATGGATGTTAATATAAAACTTAGTGACGTTAGTGGAAGAAAAAATAGGGCAGCGGTGGTTTCCCGCTTGCCCACAACCTCGAAGGGGACTGAATCTGATTCGGACGCGATGTCCATGGGACATGCGTCGGGGTCAGATTCCGACCTCTCGCACACGGAGACAGTCGTCTCCAACCCGTCGTCTGTGGCTTCTGGCTCTCGGTCCAAGCGTTCCAAGGTTACTGACAGTGAGTCGGACCTTGGGACGGTTGCAACGAAGCCCAAACACGTTGCCAAGCGAGGCAGAGGGCGGCCGCCCACTACGGGGCAGTATATGGGCCTCGCTAGGGCAAAAGAAGAGGCGAATAAAGCCAAGAGGGCCGAGCTGGACCTCGAGGCTGAACAGGAGGTTGCGAATACCGTGAGGGAGATGGCACGTATACCTGCTGACTCCCTTGCGGAAAAGATGGCTAGCGGAGTCACAGCAATTAGACAGGTGGCTTCCAAGTCTAAAAACTTGAAGGGCACATTTATCTCTGCCCTGAAGACGGCTGCAAGCCAGATAGAGGAGGCAGCAACGGCCCTATCGGTCAGAACATCGACGGAGGAGGTGCAGGCATTACGTTCGGAGAATACGGACTTGCGGACACAAATGGAGGGGCTCCGTAACGAGGTAGTCGCGCTCAGAAATGAGATCGACCGCCTACGTTCGGAGCGAGTCCGCACACCGGTGCCGGTGCCTGCATCTGATCCTCAAAAGGAACGTTGCAGGGATGAAGAGTGGCGGGCTTCCATGATGAGAGACATCGGCTTCATGGTGGAAGCCAAACTTGCAGGCCTCGAAGACCGCCTCCTCCCTGAGACGAGGCTGCGTCCTCCTCTGAGGGCGGATGCTAAGTCTGGCTCTCGTCCGAGTGGCGGTGGAAGCAACGCGCCCACACGAGGTACGGAAACCCAGGTTTCTGAACCTCAACAGGAGACTTGGAGCCAAGTGGTACGGAGAAAAAAGAAGCCGCAACAGGTTGCAGCTACCACAACCGCCCCTCAGGCGTTGCCTCCGGTGAGTCATGTACCTAGTACAAGACCGCGCGGAAAGGCGACACCCAAAAAGGCCAAGACAGCAAAGGACAAACTGCGGCCACCAAGATCGGCTGCAGTTGTCATAACGCTGCCTCCGGAGGCTACAGAGCAGGGTCTCACCTATCAAAATGTGCTGATCCAAGCAAAGGCTTCGGTAAACTTGGCCTCATTGGGAATAAATGGGGTCAACTTCCGATTAGCCGCTACAGGAGCTCGTGTGTTGGAGATCCCTGGCACTGATACAGAGAAGAAGGCTGATTTGCTTGCGGCTAAGCTGCGTGAGACCCTGCCAGAGGCGGTAAAAGTCGTCCGGCCTACAAAATGCGCAGACTTGCGCATTTCTGGGCTGGATGACTCGGTGGGAGCGGCAGATATCGTGGCCGCTATCGTTTTGGCAACAAAGTGCTCGCAAGAGCATGTCAAGGTGGGGCCCATCCGAGTGGGCTTTTTCGGCATGAGCAGCGTCCTCGTGCAGTGCCCAGTGGCGGCAGCTAAAAGCCTAGCGCAAAGCGGCCGCCTTCTGGTGGGCTGGAGTGCTGCACGAGTGCAGGCACTGGAGCCGAGGCCTATGAAATGCTTCAAGTGTTTTGAGATTGGCCACACTGCGCTCCAGTGTCGCTCCCAAGTAGACCGAAGCAAGAACTGCTTTAGGTGTGGCAAGCCCGACCATCTTGCGGCAGAGTGCACGGGTGATCTGCACTGCCCAATATGTGCGGCGGCCGGCAGACCGGCAAATCATGCACCTGGGGGTCGCAAGTGCATGCGGCCGAGAAAGTCCAAGAGAGTACCTGCTAAGACCCCAGGTACTCGGACACAAACGACACAGGAGCCGCCCCGGGAGGCGATGGAGACCGGTCATTAATGGCTGCTCCCATTCGCTTCCTCCAGGGGAATTTGAACCACTGCGCAGGTGCGCAGGATCTCTTCCTGCAATCCATGCTGCAGTGGTCAGTGGATGTTTCCGTCGCCGCAGAGCCCTACTTTGTGTCTTCCCAGCCCAATTGGGCGGGGGACATCGGGGGCTCTGTGGCGATAGTCGTCAAGGCTGGCTCGGGGTCCCTGAGAGTGGTGGACAGGGAACCCGGTTTTGTCACCGCTGTCTGGCAAGACATCTTGGTTGTCGGAGTATATCTCTCCCCAAACTGGCCTCTCACACAGTTCGAGGATATACTTGAGCGTGTGGGAGCGGCAGTAAGGCGGTCATCCTCGAGGAATATTCTCGTCCTCGGGGATTTTAATGCCAAGAACATGTTGTGGGGGTCTCCGGCGACTGACATTCGCGGCGAGACAGTGGCGGAATGGGCGATGTTGTGCGGCCTCGTGCTGCTCAACCGAGGCTCAGTACACACGTGCGTGCGACCGCAGGGCGGGTCTATAGTGGACTTAACGTTCGCTAGCCCTGCGCTTGCATCACGTGTGTCAAACTGGCGCGTCATAGTGGATGTGGAGGCTCTTTCGGATCACCGATATATTCGGTTCGAATCCTCCGCATCGGTGTCGGCTAACATGGCGCGCCAGCAAGGGGAAGCAAGCCAGCCACCCTTTCCCAGATGGTCTCCCTCTCACCTCAATGAGGAGCTGTTGGCGGAGGCTGCCATCGTCCAATCTTGGACGATGCAGCCCAGTGAGTCAACTGAGGTGAGTGAGGAGGCAATGCAGTTCAGGGGCGCTCTGACGCGCATTTGTGACGCTGCCATGCCCCGCGCCAAGTGCCGTCCATCTAGGAGGCAAATGTACTGGTGGACTCAGGAGATTGCTGATCTCCGCACGGCATGCGTTGCGGCGCGCCGTGAGTCTACCAGATACAGACGTTTACGAAACCGGAGCGACGAGATGGCGGACCTGCTCCACAGCCGGTACCTGGAGACAAAGAAAGCTCTGCAGGTGGCAATCAGCAGGTCCAAGAACGAAGGCAGGCAGCGTATGCTCGAGGACCTCAATAGGGATCCGTGGGGGCGCCCGTACCGTGCGGCGAGGAATAAACTTCGCCCACAGGTGCCCCCGGTCACGGAGTCCTTACAGCCTCAGCTGGTGGAGAGAGCGGTGACGGCCCTGTTTCCGGACGGGCCTGATCTTACTCCTCCAGCGATGGCGGATCCCAGCGTGGAAAATGAGGCTGCTGAAGGGGTTCCTCAGCTGGAGCCTGCCGAGTTCCGTAGGGCTATGCTCAAACTCCGAGCTAAAAAGACTGCGCCGGGGCCGGATGGCGTCCCAGGTCGGGTACTGGCATTGGCGTTGGAATCGTTGGGGGCTCACCTTGCCGAGCTTCTCGACCACTGCCTAGCGTCAAGTCAGTTCCCGAACTGCTGGAAGGAGGGCCGGTTGGTCCTTTTACAGAAGGATGGGCGCCCCTTGGACGAGATTCCCACCACGGGATCGATTCCGTTGCGCCCCATAGTGCTGTTAGATGATGCGGGAAAGCTCTTTGAGCGCATAATTGCCTTCCGCATCATCCGACACATGTATCGGGTAGGCCCCGATCTTTCTGATCGTCAGTTCGGGTTCCGGGAGTGCCGATCCACCATTGACGCGATCATGCGTGTTAAAGCACTCTCGGAGGAGACGGTTGCCTCCGGCGGCGTGTTGCTCGCGGTGTCTCTGGACATAGCCAATGCGTTCAACTCGCTGCCCTTTTCCATCATCCTGGAGGCCCTCAGGTACCATCAGCTCCCACTGTACCTGAGGAAATTGATCGAGGCCTACCTGACCGATTGGTGGGTAGTATGGGTCGGACAGGACGGCAGAACCCACAGGAGAGCGGTGCGATGCGGTGTTCCACAAGGATCGGTCCTAGGACCGCTTCTGTGGAACATCGGATACGATTGGGTTTTGCGAGGTGCCTTACCTTCGGGCCTTGACCTTATCTGTTATGCTGATGACACGTTGGTCACGGCCCGGGGAGGATGCTACGAGGAGGCGGCAGCGCTCGCCACCGCTGGTGTACAGCGAGTGGTTGGGCGAATTCGAATGTTGGGCCTAAGGGTTGCCCTCAACAAAACCGAGGTTTTGTGTTTTCACGGACCAAGGAGGGGGCCTCCTGCAGGTGCCAACATTACGATTGATGGAATACGACTCGATGTAAAGCCCCAGATGAAATATTTGGGACTTTACCTCGACTCAAGGTGGAACTTCCGGGAGCACTTCCGGAGATTAGCTCCAAAGCTGATCCAGACCGCTTGTGCTCTCGGGAGGCTGCTCCCCAATATAGGAGGACCAAGTCGGACCTGTCGGCGCCTGTATACGGGTGTGGTCCGTTCGATGGCCCTATATGGGGCGCCAGTGTGGGTCGGGGCTTTGACTGGCCCGAACAGGGCTCTGCTGTACTCTTCGCAGCGAGTCTTAGCCGTCAGAGCCATCCGAGGATACCGCACTGTGTCGCACGAGGCGGCTTGCGTGCTCGCTGGTACGCCTCCCTGGGACCTTGACTCCGAGGTCTTGGCGGAGGTGTATCACCGATCAGCGGAGGTCAGAGCAGAGGGGAGCTGTCCTCCCCCTGACGAAATCCAGAGGTGGCGGCAGGACGCTCAAGCCGAAATGCTCGTCCGGTGGGCGCAACGGCTCCAAGAGCCAAGCGCGGGCCTGCGGACCGTGGTGGCTGTTCGCCCAGTCCTAAAGGAGTGGGTGGATAGGTGTCACGGCTCGCTAACCTTTCGGCTGGTGCAGATTCTGTCGGGGCACGGGTGCTTCGGCAGGTACCTGTGCCGCATAGCCGGCAGGGAGTTGTCGGCGGTGTGTCATCACTGTGCAAGCAGTGAGGACACCGCCGACCACACCCTGGGGGTGTGCCAAGCGTGGGCAAACGAGCGATCCGCGCTCGTCTCTGTCGTTGGTGGCGACCTTTCCTTGCCGGCCGTGGTTAAGGCCATGGTCGACGACAAAAGGTCGTGGGAGGCGATGGTCTCCTTCTGCGAGGCAGTAATGTCGCAGAAGGAGGCAGCGGAGCGGACTCGAGAGGAGAATCCCCTCTCGGCTCCAATCCGCAGACGGAGAGTAGGGCGAAGAAGGAGGGCTTTTGCCCACCTCCTTCCGCCCTAGGGAAGGCTCATCGGGTGGTCGGCGGGGAAATCCGGCCACTCGAACCAGTAAGGGCCTTCGTGGAGGATGTGGACTGCCTCGTGTTCCCGGCAGCCCACATCAATTCGTAGCTCGGGGTGGATAGCTCCTCCCACCCCGATCGTGGAGGGTTCGCGAAAGCGGACGGCACCGGCGGGTTCGCGGAAGAATGCGAAAGCGTACCCGTGTTCCCGCCTAAAGGTGCGTGGTGGAACACCGCGGGGTTTTAGTCGGTAAGAGTCCGACATAACCCAGCCGCCGCCCCGGGCGTCTGGGTATCCATGAGGATTTCCCCGCGTCAAAAAAAAAAAAAAAAAAAAAGGTTGGGATGTTTGGTGGTCGCCTCCTAGAGTGGGAGGTGGGTAGTAGTCGTGTGGGTACTTGTACCCCACGAAGGCTGTCTGCTTCCCCGGCACATCCCGGGCAACGCAGTTGGCGAGTGGAGATTGGTTTACCAATTTCCTCTTTCCAGCTGTGGCTAAGAATCACCACAAACCCCAAGCCCTGGTGTTACCAACCGTGCCTGTGGCTGCGTGGCTGAGGGGGAGCTCAGTCGCAAACGGTGGGGCCCTGATACCTGGTGCCCTCAGGGTCTATCTCTAGCCGGCCCCCCGCATGCGGGGCTCTGCGGGGTGGTGTGTTTATTTCCCTAGCTTCTCGTGGGAACAGTATGGATGTTAATGTAAAACTTAATGACGTTAGTGGAAGAAAGAATAGGGCAGCGGTGGTTTCCCGCTTGCCCACAACCTCGAAGGGGTCTGAGTCTGATTCGGACGCGATGTCCATGGGACATGCGTCGGGGTCAGATTCCGACCTTTCGCACACGGAGACAGTGGTCTCCAACCCGTCGTCTGTGGCTTCTGGCTCTCGGTCCAAGCGTTCCAAGGTTACTGACAGTGAGTCGGACCTTGGAACGGTTGCGACGAAGCCCCAACACGTTGCCAAGCGAGGCAGAGGGCGGCCGCCCACTACGGGGCATTATATGGGCCTCGCAAAGGCAAAAGAAGAGGCGAATAAAGCCAAGAGGGCCGAGCTGGACCTCGAGGCTGAACAGGAGGTAGCAAACACCGTGAGGGAGCTGGCTCGTATACCCGCCGACTCCCTTGCGGAAAAGCTGACTAGCGGAGTCACAACAATTAGGGAGGTGGCTTCAAAGTCAAAAAATCTGAAGGGCACATTTATCTCTGCCCTGAAGACGGCTGCAAGCCATATTGAGGAGGCAGCAACGGCCCTATCGGTCAGAACATCGACGGAGGAGGTGCAGGCACTGCGTTCGGAGAACACGGACTTGCGGACGCAAATGGAGGGGCTCCGCAATGAGGTAGTCGCGCTCAGAAATGAGATCGACCGCCTACGTTCGGAGCGAGTCCGCACACCGGTGCCGGTGCCTGCATCTGCTCCTCAAAAGGAACGTTGCAGGGATGAAGAGTGGCGGGCTTCCATGATGAGAGACATCGGCTTCATGGTGGAAGCCAAACTTGCAGGCCTCGAAGACCGCCTCCTCCCTGAGACGAGGCTGCGTCCTCCTCTGAGGGCGGATGCTAAGTCTGGCTCTCGTCCGAGTGGCGGTGGGAGCAACGCGCCCACACGAGGTACGGAAACCCAGGTTTCTGAACCTCAACAGGAGACTTGGAGCCAAGTGGTACGGAGAAAAAAAAAAGAAGCCGCAACAGGTTGCAGCTACCACAACCGCCCCTCAGGCGTTGCCTCCGGTGAGTCATGTACCTAGTACAAGACCGCGCGGAAAGGCGACGCCCAAAAAGGCTAAGACAGCGAAGGACAAACTGCGGCCACCAAGATCGGCTGCAGTTGTCATAACGCTGCCCCCGGAGGCTACAGAGCAGGGTCTCACTTACCAAAATGTGCTGATCCAAGCAAAAGCGTCGGTAAATTTGGCCTCATTGGGAATAAATGGGGTCAACTTCCGGCTAGCCGCCACGGGAGCACGTGTTTTGGAGATCCCTGGCACAGATACAGAGGGGAAGGCTGATTTGCTCGCGGCTAAGCTGCGTGAGACCCTGCCAGAGGCGGTAAAAGTCGTCCGGCCAACAAAATGTGCAGACTTGCGCATTTCTGGGCTGGATGACTCGGTGGGAGCGGCAGATATCGTGGCCGCTATCGTTCTGGCAACGAAGTGCTCGCAAGAGCATGTCAAGGTGGGGCCCATCCGAGTGGGCTTTTTCGGCATGAGCAGCGTCCTCGTGCAGTGCCCAGTGGCGGCAGCTAAAAGCCTAGCGCAAAGCGGCCGCCTTCTGGTGGGCTGGAGTGCTGCACGAGTGCAGGCACTGGAGCCGAGGCCAATGAAATGCTTCAAGTGTTTCGAGATTGGTCACACTGCGCTCCAGTGCCGCTCCCAAGTAGACCGGAGCAAGAACTGCTTCAGGTGTGGCAAGCCCGACCACCTTGCGGCAGAGTGCACGGGTGACCTGCACTGCCCAATATGTGCGGCAGCCGGCAGACCGGCAAATCATGCACCTGGGGGTCGCAAGTGCAGGCGGCCGAGAAAATCCAAGAGAGTACCTGCTAAGACCCCAGGTACTCGGACAGAAAAGACACAGGAGCCGCCCCGGGAGGCGATGGAGACCGGTCATTAATGGCTGCTCCCCACCTCTTCCTCCAGGGGAATTTGAACCACTGCGCAGGTGCGCAGGATCTCTTCCTGCAATCCATGCTGCAGTGGTCAGTGGATGTTTCCGTCGCCGCAGAGCCCTACTTTGTGTCTTCCCAGCCCAATTGGGCGGGGGACACCGGGGGCTCTGTAGCGATAGTCGTCAGGGCTGGCTCGGGGTCCCTAAGAGTGGTGGACAGGGAACCCGGTTTTGTCACCGCTGTCTGGCACGACATCTTGGTTGTCGGAGTCTATCTCTCCCCAAACTGGCCTCTCACACAGTTCGAGGATCTACTTGAACGTGTGGGAGCGGCAGTAAGGCGGTCGTCCTCGAGGAACATTCTCGTCCTCGGGGATTTTAATGCCAAGAACGTGTTGTGGGGGTCTCCGGCGACTGACATTCGCGGCGAGACAGTGGCGGAATGGGCAATGTTGTGCGGCCTCGTGCTGCTCAACCGAGGCTCAGTACACACGTGCGTGCGACCGCAGGGCGGGTCTATAGTGGACTTAACGTTCGCTAGCCCTGCGCTTGCATCACGTGTGTCAAACTGGCGCGTCATAGTGGATGAGGAGGCTCTTTCGGATCACCGATATATTCGGTTCGAATCCTCCGCATCGGCGGCGGTTAACATGGCGCGCCAGCAAGGGGAGGCAAGCCAGCCAGCCTTTCCAAAGTGGTCACTCGCTCATCTCAACGAGGAGCTGTTGGCGGAGGCTGCTATCGTCCAATCTTGGACGATGCAGCCTAGCGAGTCAACTGGGGTGAGTGAGGAGGCCATGCAGTTTAGGGGCGCTCTGACGCGCATTTGTGACGCTGCTATGCCCCGCGCCAAGTGCCGTCCATCTAGGAGGCAAATGTACTGGTGGACTCAGGAGATTGCTGATCTCCGCACGACATGCGTTGAGGTGCGTCGTGAGTCCACCAGATACAGGCGCTTACGAAACCGGAGCGATGAGATGGCGGACCTGCTCCACAGCCGGTACCTGGAGGCAAAGAAAGCTCTCCAGGTGGCAATCAGCAGGTCCAAGAACGAAGGCAGGCAGCGTATGCTCGAGGACCTCAATAGGGATCCGTGGGGGCGCCCGTACCGTGCGGCGAGGAACAAACTTCGCCCACAGGTGCCCCCGGTCACGGAGACCCTTCAGCCTCAGCTGGTGGAGAGAGCGGTGACGGCCCTGTTTCCGGACGGGCCTGATCTTACTCCTCCAGCGATGGCGGATCCCAGCGTGGAAAATGAGGCTGTCGAAGAGGTTCCTCAGCTGGAGCCTGCTGAGTTCCGGAGGGCTATGCTCAAACTCCGAGCAAAAAAGACCGCGCCGGGGCCAGATGGCGTTCCAGGTCGGGTACTGGCATTGGCGCTGGATGCGTTGGGGGCTCACCTTACCGAGCTTCTCGACCGTTGCTTGGCGTCAAGCCAGTTCCCGAACTGCTGGAAGGAGGGCCGGTTGGTCCTTATACAGAAGGATGGGCGCCCCTTGGACGAGATTCCCACCACGGGATCGATCCCGTTGCGCCCCATAGTGCTGTTGGATGATGCGGGAAAGCTCTTTGAGCGCATCATTGCTTTCCGCATCATCCGACACATGTATCGGGTGGGCCCCGATCTGTCCGACCGTCAGTTTGGGTTTCGAGAGTGCCGATCCACAATTGACGCGATCATGCGTGTAAAAGCACTCTCAGAGGAGACGGTTGCCTCCGGCAGCGTGTTGCTCGCGGTGTCTCTGGACATAGCCAATGCGTTTAACTCGCTGCCCTTTGCCATCATCCTGGAGGCCCTCAGGTACCACCAACTTCCTCTGTACCTGAGGAAACTGATCGAGGCCTACCTGACCGATAGGTGGGTAGTATGGGTAGGACAGGACAGCAGAACTCACAGGAGAGCGGTGCGATGCGGTGTTCCACAAGGATCGGTCCTAGGGCCGCTTCTGTGGAACATCGGGTACGATTGGGTTCTGCGCGGTGCCTTCCCTTCGGGCCTTGACGTCATCTGCTATGCGGATGATACGTTGGTCACGGCCCGGGGAGAAAGCTATGAGGAGGCGGCAGCGCTCGCCACTACTGGGGTGGAGCTAGTGGTTGGGCGAATCCGAATGTTGGGCCTAAGGGTTGCCCTCAACAAAACCGAGGTTTTGTGTTTTCACGGACCTAGGAGGGGGCCACCTGAAGGTGCCAACATTACGATTGACGGAACACGACTCGAGGTTAAGCCCCAGATGAAATATTTGGGGCTTTATCTTGACTCGAGGTGGAACTTCCGAGAGCACTTCCGGAGATTAGCTCCAAAGCTGATCCAGACCGCTTGTGCTCTCGGGAGGCTGCTCCCCAATATAGGAGGACCAAGTCGGACCTGTCGGCGCCTGTACACGGGTGTGGTCCGTTCGATGGCCCTATATGGGGCGCCAGTGTGGGTCGGGGCTTTGACTGGCCCGAACAGGACTCTGCTGCAACGTTCGCAGCGAGTCTTAGCCGTCAGAGCCATCCGAGGATACCGCACAGTGTCGCACGAGGCGGCTTGCGTGCTCGCTGGTACGCCTCCCTGGGACCTTGACTCCGAGGTCTTGGCGGAGGTGTATCACCGATCAGCGGAGGTCAGATCAGAGGGGAGTCGTCCTCCCCCTGACGAGATCCAGAGGTGGCGGCAGGACGCTCAAAGCGAAATGCTCGTTCGGTGGGCGCAACGGCTCCAAGAGCCAAGCGCGGGCCTGCGGACCGTGGTGGCTGTTCGCCCAGTCCTAAAGGAGTGGGTGGATAGACGTCACGGCTCGCTAACCTTTCGGCTGGTGCAAATTCTGTCGGGGCACGGATGCTTCGGCAGGTACCTGTGCCGCATAGCCGGCAGGGAGTTGTCGGCGGTGTGTCATCATTGTGCGAGCAGTGAGGACACCGCCGACCACACCCTGGAGGTGTGCCAAGCGTGGGCGAACGAGCGTTCCGCGCTCGTCTCTGTTGTTGGTAGCGACCTTTCCTTGCCGGCCGTGGTTAAGGCCATGGTCGACGACAGAAGGTCGTGGGAGGCGATGGTCTCCTTCTGCGAGGCAGTAATGTCGCAGAAGGAGGCAGCGGAGCGGACCCGAGAGGACGACCCCCTCTCGGCTCCAATCCGCAGACGGAGAGCAGGGCGAAGAAGGAGGGCTTTTGCCCACCTCCTTCCGCCCTAGGGAAGGCTCATCGAGTGGTCGGCGGGGAAATCCGGCCACTTGAACCAGTAAGGGCCTTCGTGGAGGATGTGGCCTGCCTCGTGTTCCCGGCAGCCCACATCAATTCGTAGCTCGGGGTGGATAGCTCCTCCCACCCCGATCGTGGAGGGTTCGCGAAAGCGGACGGCACCGGCGGGTTCGCGGAAGAATGCGAAAGCGTACCCGTGTTCCCGCCTAAAGGTGCGTGGTGGAACACCGCGGGGTTTTAGTCGGTAAGAGTCCGACATAACCCAGCCGCCGCCCCGGGCGTCTGGGTATCCATGAGGATTTCCCCGCGTCAAAAAAAAAAAAAAAAAAAAAAAAAAAAAAAAGGTTAGGTTAGGTTAGGTTAGGTTAGGTTAGGTTAGGTTTTTTTTTTTTTTTTTTTTTTTTTTTTTTTTTTTAATTTTAATACCTCCAACATGATTGGAGACTGTTTTTACGTTATGCATTCTATTGTTTTAAATATTATAGGTTTCTTCGTCTTCTTTATTTAATTATTATTTTTTGTACTATTTGTTTTCGCATCTTAATATTTATGATTTACGTGGTGTTGTGTATACGTTAGTTATTTTACATCTTTTATTATATGTCTGTTACATATATATTTCAATATATATATACATCATATGTTTCTTTTCTATTTATTTCTATTTATTACCCTATTTGCAATTTTTACACAGTATTTCAGAAATTCCTGTCTTTTTTCTCCATCCTTCATAATACTTTTTACATTTTCGCAGACCAGAGCCTCACCGATTAGATGTTCAGCTTCGTATCTATGTAGGCCATACACCGGACATTTGAAGAGGACGTGTTCAATGGATTCATCGACTTCTTCGCAGATGCACGATGGACTCTCCTTGCACTTGAAGCGATTCAAGTACGCGGAGAATCCACCGTGCCCTGTCATCACTTGCGTCAGAACCATGGTGAGCTCAATTTTTCTTGTTAATTTAAAAGCCTCTATAGCATCAGGGAAGAATATTTTCGTTACCCTTGCTGTGTCGCCGGTCTTATATCGCTGATTCCACTCGACTAAGGACTCCATTCGTATTTCGCGTTTTGCGAAGGAGATCGGGCATTGGTCGTAGTCCGGTTTGGTCTTTTTCTTAAGGGCTGCTTCCTTTGCAAGTGTATCCGCGCGTTCATTTCCCTCCAACCCTGCATGTGCCTTTATCCAAAACAGTGTAATTTCCTTGTTCTGGTATTTTGCAGTTTTGATGTTTTGGCGTATTTTGTGTGCCAAGGGATGGAGGGAATACGGGTTCGCAACTGTCTCTAGCGACGATTTTGAGTCGCTATATATTCCGAAGCTATTTTTTTTACTTTTGAGGATTTCTTCTGTTGCCCTATGGATGGCCAGTAGTTCAGCCTGATAGACTGTACAGTAGGATGACAGTTTCAATTTGAGGGCTTTAGTTTCGCTATGGTTATCCCATATGGATAAGGCCGCTCCAACTTTGCCCTCAATCTTACTGCCATCCGTAAATATCCGGACAGCTTGGTTGTTAAAAGCTGCTAACTGTTCGTTATCTATCAGGCTGATGTGGTCCAGATTTTCGTGTTCTGCAGGGTGCTGGATATCAATGTACGCTGTCCTTTTCTCTACCTCACGGTCAGCTAGCTCTGGCCTGGATATTCCTCTCCCTACCCGGAATAATGCTGCCGCTTCTCGTATTCTTAAATCTAAGGGGAGAAGCCCAGCAAGCACCAGTGCAGAATGCAGAGACACCGTACGATACCCACGACATATTTTTTGGGCAAACACTCGTTGCACGGCATTAAGTTGCCTTTGGACCCCCAGTTTTTCCGCTGCCGGCGCCCAAACGTTTGCGGCGTACATAATTACTGGTTCCACAACCGCTGTGTATATGGTCCTGACCACTTCGGGATGGAGGCCCCAGCTCACTTTTGCAGCTCTGGATAGCTGTTTTGAGATGTTTAAAGCCTTTTTGCATTGTATAGCCACATGGTTGTTGAAAGTGAGTTTGTTATCTATAGTCAATCCCAAGATTTTGACTTCGCCAGACATTCCAATGTTGATCCCACCCATGGTCAGCAGTGGGGAGTCAAATTTAAGCTTGTTTGTTACCACCATTGCGTTTGTCTTATGTGGGGCGAACTTGAGCTTATTTTGGACCCCCCACCCCTGGAGGGGTCCAAAATAAGCTCAAGTTCGCCCCACATAAGACAAACGCAATGGTGGTTAGGTTAGGTTAGGTTAGGTTAGGTTAGGTTAGGTTAGGTTAGGTTAGGTTAGGTTAGGTTAGGTTAGGTTAGGTTAGGTTAGGTTAGGTTAGGTTAGGTTAGGTTAGGTTAGGTTAGGTTAGGTTAGGTTAGGTTAGGTTAGGTTAGGTTAGGTTAGGTTAGGTTAGGTTAGGTTAGGTTAGGTTAGGTTAGGTTAGGTTAGGTTAGGTTAGGTTAGGTTAGGTTAGGTTAGGTTAGGTTAGGTTAGGTTAGGTTAGGTTAGGTTAGGTTAGGTTAGGTTAGGTTAGGTTAGGTTAGGTTAGGTTAGGTTAGGTTAGGTTAGGTTAGGTTAGGTTAGGTTAGGTTAGGTTAGGTTAGGTTAGGTTAGGTTAGGTTAGGTTAGGTTAGGTTAGGTTAGGTTAGGTTAGGTTAGGTTAGGTTAGGTTAGGTTAGGTTAGGTTAGGTTAGGTTAGGTTAGGTTAGGTTAGGTTAGGTTAGGTTAGGTTAGGTTAGGTTAGGTTAGGTTAGGTTAGGTTAGGTTAGGTTAGGTTAGGTTAGGTTAGGTTAGGTTAGGTTAGGTTAGGTTAGGTTAGGTTAGGTTAGGTTAGGTTAGGTTAGGTTAGGTTAGGTTAGGTTAGGTTAGGTTAGGTTAGGTTAGGTTAGGTTAGGTTAGGTTAGGTTAGGTTAGGTTAGGTTAGGTTAGGTTAGGTTAGGTTAGGTTAGGTTAGGTTAGGTTAGGTTAGGTTAGGTTAGGTTAGGTTAGGTTAGGTTAGGTTAGGTTAGGTTAGGTTAGGTTAGGTTAGGTTAGGTTAGGTTAGGTTAGGTTAGGTTAGGTTAGGTTAGGTTAGGTTAGGTTAGGTTAGGTTAGGTTAGGTTAGGTTAGGTTAGGTTAGGTTAGGTTAGGTTAGGTTAGGTTAGGTTAGGTTAGGTTAGGTTAGGTTAGGTTAGGTTAGGTTAGGTTAGGTTAGGTTAGGTTAGGTTAGGTTAGGTTAGGTTAGGTTAGGTTAGGTTAGGTTAGGTTAGGTTAGGTTAGGTTAGGTTAGGTTAGGTTAGGTTAGGTTAGGTTAGGTTAGGTTAGGTTAGGTTAGGTTAGGTTAGGTTAGGTTAGGTTAGGTTAGGTTAGGTTAGGTTAGGTTAGGTTAGGTTAGGTTAGGTTAGGTTAGGTTAGGTTAGGTTAGGTTAGGTTAGGTTAGGTTAGGTTAGGTTAGGTTAGGTTAGGTTAGGTTAGGTTAGGTTAGGTTAGGTTAGGTTAGGTTAGGTTAGGTTAGGTTAGGTTAGGTTAGGTTAGGTTAGGTTAGGTTAGGTTAGGTTAGGTTAGGTTAGGTTAGGTTAGGTTAGGTTAGGTTAGGTTAGGTTAGGTTAGGTTAGGTTAGGTTAGGTTAGGTTAGGTTAGGTTAGGTTAGGTTAGGTTAGGTTAGGTTAGGTTAGGTTAGGTTAGGTTAGGTTAGGTTAGGTTAGGTTAGGTTAGGTTAGGTTAGGTTAGGTTAGGTTAGGTTAGGTTAGGTTAGGTTAGGTTAGGTTAGGTTAGGTTAGGTTAGGTTAGGTTAGGTTAGGTTAGGTTAGGTTAGGTTAGGTTAGGTTAGGTTAGGTTAGGTTAGGTTAGGTTAGGTTAGGTTAGGTTAGGTTAGGTTAGGTTAGGTTAGGTTAGGTTAGGTTAGGTTAGGTTAGGTTAGGTTAGGTTAGGTTAGGTTAGGTTAGGTTAGGTTAGGTTAGGTTAGGTTAGGTTAGGTTAGGTTAGGTTAGGTTAGGTTAGGTTAGGTTAGGTTAGGTTAGGTTAGGTTAGGTTAGGTTAGGTTAGGTTAGGTTAGGTTAGGTTAGGTTAGGTTAGGTTAGGTTAGGTTAGGTTAGGTTAGGTTAGGTTAGGTTAGGTTAGGTTAGGTTAGGTTAGGTTAGGTTAGGTTAGGTTAGGTTAGGTTAGGTTAGGTTAGGTTAGGTTAGGTTAGGTTAGGTTAGGTTAGGTTAGGTTAGGTTAGGTTAGGTTAGGTTAGGTTAGGTTAGGTTAGGTTAGGTTAGGTTAGGTTAGGTTAGGTTAGGTTAGGTTAGGTTAGGTTAGGTTAGGTTAGGTTAGGTTAGGTTAGGTTAGGTTAGGTTAGGTTAGGTTAGGTTAGGTTAGGTTAGGTTAGGTTAGGTTAGGTTAGGTTAGGTTAGGTTAGGTTAGGTTAGGTTAGGTTAGGTTAGGTTAGGTTAGGTTAGGTTAGGTTAGGTTAGGTTAGGTTAGGTTAGGTTAGGTTAGGTTAGGTTAGGTTAGGTTAGGTTAGGTTAGGTTAGGTTAGGTTAGGTTAGGTTAGGTTAGGTTAGGTTAGGTTAGGTTAGGTTAGGTTAGGTTAGGTTAGGTTAGGTTAGGTTAGGTTAGGTTAGGTTAGGTTAGGTTAGGTTAGGTTAGGTTAGGTTAGGTTAGGTTAGGTTAGGTTAGGTTAGGTTAGGTTAGGTTAGGTTAGGTTAGGTTAGGTTAGGTTAGGTTAGGTTAGGTTAGGTTAGGTTAGGTTAGGTTAGGTTAGGTTAGGTTAGGTTAGGTTAGGTTAGGTTAGGTTAGGTTAGGTTAGGTTAGGTTAGGTTAGGTTAGGTTAGGTTAGGTTAGGTTAGGTTAGGTTAGGTTAGGTTAGGTTAGGTTAGGTTAGGTTAGGTTAGGTTAGGTTAGGTTAGGTTAGGTTAGGTTAGGTTAGGTTAGGTTAGGTTAGGTTAGGTTAGGTTAGGTTAGGTTAGGTTAGGTTAGGTTAGGTTAGGTTAGGTTAGGTTAGGTTAGGTTAGGTTAGGTTAGGTTAGGTTAGGTTAGGTTAGGTTAGGTTAGGTTAGGTTAGGTTAGGTTAGGTTAGGTTAGGTTAGGTTAGGTTAGGTTAGGTTAGGTTAGGTTAGGTTAGGTTAGGTTAGGTTAGGTTAGGTTAGGTTAGGTTAGGTTAGGTTAGGTTAGGTTAGGTTAGGTTAGGTTAGGTTAGGTTAGGTTAGGTTAGGTTAGGTTAGGTTAGGTTAGGTTAGGTTAGGTTAGGTTAGGTTAGGTTAGGTTAGGTTAGGTTAGGTTAGGTTAGGTTAGGTTAGGTTAGGTTAGGTTAGGTTAGGTTAGGTTAGGTTAGGTTAGGTTAGGTTAGGTTAGGTTAGGTTAGGTTAGGTTAGGTTAGGTTAGGTTAGGTTAGGTTAGGTTAGGTTAGGTTAGGTTAGGTTAGGTTAGGTTAGGTTAGGTTAGGTTAGGTTAGGTTAGGTTAGGTTAGGTTAGGTTAGGTTAGGTTAGGTTAGGTTAGGTTAGGTTAGGTTAGGTTAGGTTAGGTTAGGTTAGGTTAGGTTAGGTTAGGTTAGGTTAGGTTAGGTTAGGTTAGGTTAGGTTAGGTTAGGTTAGGTTAGGTTAGGTTAGGTTAGGTTAGGTTAGGTTAGGTTAGGTTAGGTTAGGTTAGGTTAGGTTAGGTTAGGTTAGGTTAGGTTAGGTTAGGTTAGGTTAGGTTAGGTTAGGTTAGGTTAGGTTAGGTTAGGTTAGGTTAGGTTAGGTTAGGTTAGGTTAGGTTAGGTTAGGTTAGGTTAGGTTAGGTTAGGTTAGGTTAGGTTAGGTTAGGTTAGGTTAGGTTAGGTTAGGTTAGGTTAGGTTAGGTTAGGTTAGGTTAGGTTAGGTTAGGTTAGGTTAGGTTAGGTTAGGTTAGGTTAGGTTAGGTTAGGTTAGGTTAGGTTAGGTTAGGTTAGGTTAGGTTAGGTTAGGTTAGGTTAGGTTAGGTTAGGTTAGGTTAGGTTAGGTTAGGTTAGGTTAGGTTAGGTTAGGTTAGGTTAGGTTAGGTTAGGTTAGGTTAGGTTAGGTTAGGTTAGGTTAGGTTAGGTTAGGTTAGGTTAGGTTAGGTTAGGTTAGGTTAGGTTAGGTTAGGTTAGGTTAGGTTAGGTTAGGTTAGGTTAGGTTAGGTTAGGTTAGGTTAGGTTAGGTTAGGTTAGGTTAGGTTAGGTTAGGTTAGGTTAGGTTAGGTTAGGTTAGGTTAGGTTAGGTTAGGTTAGGTTAGGTTAGGTTAGGTTAGGTTAGGTTAGGTTAGGTTAGGTTAGGTTAGGTTAGGTTAGGTTAGGTTAGGTTAGGTTAGGTTAGGTTAGGTTAGGTTAGGTTAGGTTAGGTTAGGTTAGGTTAGGTTAGGTTAGGTTAGGTTAGGTTAGGTTAGGTTAGGTTAGGTTAGGTTAGGTTAGGTTAGGTTAGGTTAGGTTAGGTTAGGTTAGGTTAGGTTAGGTTAGGTTAGGTTAGGTTAGGTTAGGTTAGGTTAGGTTAGGTTAGGTTAGGTTAGGTTAGGTTAGGTTAGGTTAGGTTAGGTTAGGTTAGGTTAGGTTAGGTTAGGTTAGGTTAGGTTAGGTTAGGTTAGGTTAGGTTAGGTTAGGTTAGGTTAGGTTAGGTTAGGTTAGGTTAGGTTAGGTTAGGTTAGGTTAGGTTAGGTTAGGTTAGGTTAGGTTAGGTTAGGTTAGGTTAGGTTAGGTTAGGTTAGGTTAGGTTAGGTTAGGTTAGGTTAGGTTAGGTTAGGTTAGGTTAGGTTAGGTTAGGTTAGGTTAGGTTAGGTTAGGTTAGGTTAGGTTAGGTTAGGTTAGGTTAGGTTAGGTTAGGTTAGGTTAGGTTAGGTTAGGTTAGGTTAGGTTAGGTTAGGTTAGGTTAGGTTAGGTTAGGTTAGGTTAGGTTAGGTTAGGTTAGGTTAGGTTAGGTTAGGTTAGGTTAGGTTAGGTTAGGTTAGGTTAGGTTAGGTTAGGTTAGGTTAGGTTAGGTTAGGTTAGGTTAGGTTAGGTTAGGTTAGGTTAGGTTAGGTTAGGTTAGGTTAGGTTAGGTTAGGTTAGGTTAGGTTAGGTTAGGTTAGGTTAGGTTAGGTTAGGTTAGGTTAGGTTAGGTTAGGTTAGGTTAGGTTAGGTTAGGTTAGGTTAGGTTAGGTTAGGTTAGGTTAGGTTAGGTTAGGTTAGGTTAGGTTAGGTTAGGTTAGGTTAGGTTAGGTTAGGTTAGGTTAGGTTAGGTTAGGTTAGGTTAGGTTAGGTTAGGTTAGGTTAGGTTAGGTTAGGTTAGGTTAGGTTAGGTTAGGTTAGGTTAGGTTAGGTTAGGTTAGGTTAGGTTAGGTTAGGTTAGGTTAGGTTAGGTTAGGTTAGGTTAGGTTAGGTTAGGTTAGGTTAGGTTAGGTTAGGTTAGGTTAGGTTAGGTTAGGTTAGGTTAGGTTAGGTTAGGTTAGGTTAGGTTAGGTTAGGTTAGGTTAGGTTAGGTTAGGTTAGGTTAGGTTAGGTTAGGTTAGGTTAGGTTAGGTTAGGTTAGGTTAGGTTAGGTTAGGTTAGGTTAGGTTAGGTTAGGTTAGGTAGGTTAGGTTAGGTAGGTTAGGTTAGGTTAGGTTAGGTTAGGTTAGGTTAGGTTAGGTTAGGTTAGTAGGTTAGGTTAGGTTAGGTTAGGTTAGGTTAGGTTAGGTTAGGTTAGGTTAGGTTAGGTTAGGTTAGGTTAGGTTAGGTTAGGTTAGGTTAGGTTAG